>JASEVX010000002.1:8417551-8516982 GCA_031761405.1 Serripes groenlandicus | reverse complement strand
TCCGGAGAGAAAGGCTCGTTCTGTATCACGATATTCCTGTCCTACGGTATCTTTGTCACTATCGTATCCGACACTTCCCCCACAATTCCCTACAAGTATCCTACTTCGTCCTGTTCCTGATCGTCTTACTCATGCTGAGTGTCTTGTCCGTATTCTACACCATTATCCAGGCGAAGGTCGTGGCCGCCTTCGGCGATAAGGAATGCAAGCTGCCTTCGTGTTTCTCCAAGAAAAAGCGACAGATACATCCAGAAAAATCGGGTGACGACGTCGTGTCACTCCAGGATATGGAGGGCGAGGAACTGAAAGGGCCTGTGGTAGTGACCGTCGACGGCGTGCAGGATTTGCAAAAGGGAGACTTCCCCGAAAAATCGGAAAAAGATGGCGCGAACAAAGATGGCGCGGACAAAGATGGCGAGGACGTGTTTACCTGGACGATGTTTTTCCAGACGCTGGATACGATCCTCTTCTGTATCTTCTTTGTGTTGATCGTGATCAGCTCGTCCGTGTTCTTCAGTCTGATGATGCAGAGGATCGGATCGAATACCCTCAGTCAAGTTAATCCGTCGTAAGAGGGAAGGTTGTTGTATTGTATATGCCCCCCCCCCCCCCTTTTTTTTTTGTTATAATTATTGACTTAGACAAAATCAAGTTGTATTTTTATGCATTTGGACAAAACGACCAATGGGTTTTATTACATCGTATACACTTGAGATAACTCATACGGGAATGTGTTAGAATTTGTACATTATCCCTTTCCCTGATACAACAATTCTGCAGCAGACGACTTTGAACATATTTTGTAAACAAGTAGAAAATCTCTATAATTGAATGGATAACCTATGACTAAAAGTGGAAAACATTGTGGCAAAAGGAGAAATTGCACGTTTTATTCAATTTCTTCTTTTTTTATAACTCTAATAGTTTAGAAATGAATAAAATAAATCATGGGATTTGTTTTTAAAAATATGTAAACTTTTTGGACATAAGTCCAAATACACTTGGTCATAAACCGAAGTTTTTTTTTTTAGATATATACGCTTGGACTTGGATAAAACCCACGGCGGGAATCTGTTTTAGTAAACTCACATTGACTTTAGTTATGACATAATGTAAAGATTCAAGAAAATTCCTTGTGTCGTATCAATACGCTTTGAGGATAAAAGACGGAAGTACAGTGACCTTGCGATAGCTAGAACATGTTATAATTCAAATATATCGTATATTTCCAATATATCGTATAATTCAAATATATCGTATAATTCAAATATATCGTATATTTCGAATCGTTTTCTGTAATGGATCTATCCTTTTGAAAATAGCGTAGCGGCAGTTCTGCTTGCCAATACAAACACTCAGAACTGTTGCTGCACAGTTTTCTTGATATTGTGTTATCACCGGTTTGCTTTCACAATAATCACGTATACATATAAGAGCCGTCTCGCGAGAAAACCAACATAGTGGACTATGCGTAAAGTATCGACCCGGATCAGTCTAAGCATGCCGCGCAGGCTTACCAGGATAGAACTTTTCGCCTCCTGTAGATTTTCTGTTTCAGTAATCATTACTCTATACCTTTATCCTCATGCGATAGAATGTGTCGGCCCGGATCAGTTTGCGCGGACTGCGCAGGTTGATCTGGGTCGATACATAACGCAGAGGCCATACTGTTTGTTTTCTCGAGGGAAGGCTCATATATGAATAACGAGCAGACACTGCTTGAATTAATTCAGACTAAATCCAGCGATAACTCGAACACGTCAATAACTCGAACACGTCGATAACTCGAACATGTCGATGCTCGAACATGTCGATAACTCGAACACGTCGATGCTCGAACATGTCGATAACTCGAACACGTCGATAGCTCGAATACGTCAATAACTCGAACACGTCGATAACTCGAACACGTCAATAACTCGAACACGTCGATAACTCGAACACGTCAATAACTCGAACACGTCAATAACTCGATCACGTCGATAACTCGAACACGTCGAAGGCTCGAACACGTCGATAACTCGAATACGTCAATAACTCGAACCCGTCGATAACTCGAACACGTCAATAACTCGAACACGTCGAAGTCTCGAACACGTCGATAACTCGAACACGTCGAAGGCTCGAACACGTCGATAACTCGAACACGCCGATAACTCGAACACGTTGATAACTCGAACACGCCGATAACTCGAACACATCGATATCTCGAACACGTCGATAGCTCGAACACGCCGATAACTCGTAGTAATGTATGGTTTATCCTTTCCTATGTCAAGTTATCATGAGTCCAGTGTACTTACAAGCAGACACACATCTAGGAGAATTTGTTAAATTTACATAGTTTAGTGGTATCTCGAAGATAATTTGGTTCAATGTATACGTATGGACATCATTCAGTAGACAAAGTAATCAAAGTCAATTTTAAACTAAATAATATATTAAAATCAATACAATAAATTCAAATGACGAAAAGTGAAACACAAATCATAAGATGCCACAAATTTGAACCTTATAATAAAACTACTGTTTAAAGTGTCTCGATGTTGTTGTATTCCCAAGGCAACCGTTCCAATATAAATAGTTGGTCAAATCTCCTGCAGAAAACAGTGAAAACATCTGGGCAAAACAATGGAAAATTTGTACAATTTTGGAATCAAGTTGAAAACATAACTGCAAACGATGATATAGCTCAAGTTGAAAACATAACTGCAAACGATGATATAGCTCAAGTTGAAAACATAACAGCAAACGGTGATATTACTTATTATACAGATGCGTCAAAGGGTTAAGGACAAGCGGTTTATTTCAGCCATTCTCTAGCTGTGGCATTTATAAAATTCGACCTTTGACGTTAGTATTTGCGTAAAAATGTCAAAAGTCGTCTCCTGTAGATGCGGCTACAATTGGGAAAGGGTTAAAAACTTAAACTAATTTGTGAAAAGCTGAACACGGGCATACGTCATTCGGTCAACATCTTTGCTAGCCAAGGCTACTTCGTACATTATCATTCCCATAAGTACAGACAACGTTTGTTTCCGATTATTCTATTGGACGATGAACGTTTCCGCATTGAGTGGTGTATTAACGCAACCGCTAGGTGGCGTAGCGGGATTTTCAAATTTTAACGAAGCCGCCAGCCACGGGTTATTAAAGTAATGTAATGGATTGATTACCCTTGGCTTGCACACGGTACCTTCGTTAAAGTTTGTATAACCAAGTCCCCAAATGAATGCCAATGCACTTACAGTCACGAAGACATAATGTGTATACATGATATTTTCGGATGCAGTTCCGTCTAAATGCGTCTTTATGTCGGAAACGGTTGACGAAAAAGGACATTCACATTTATTTGAAATGTCTGCCTTTTAAAAATAGAGTAAAGAAGAGATTCGTCTTGTATAGATATGAAATGTTTGCCTTTTGAGAATAAAACAATTTAGAATTTTTAGTTTAGTTTATACTTGAAATATATTTAGTTTCACATCGATTGTGATACTTGCTCTAACAAAATGGCCGAGCCCCGGTTGCTCAGTCGGTAGCGACGCGGACTGTCAATCCAGGGCATAGTTCGAATCACAGCTCGGCCATCATTCTTTCCGACGTTTGACAAAAACCTCTGTGTCAAGCCTCTTCCATCAATGGGCTAACATTCTATGTCGAAAAGCATCCAGTTGCTTGGAAAGACTGCTGTGTGGAGTACTGGTGTTGGAATTCCTCGAAACACATGAGTGGCTGAACTAGCTGCCGTGATATGACTGAACAAATTGTTGAAAACGGCGTAAAACACTAATAAATCAACCAACACATCTAAAACCTTTATGAATATAGTTCCTGGACAATCAATAAGAAAACCTTCACACGCCGAATAATTAGGCGAGGATTGATTTAACATAAGTGTCATGATGTTATTTCCGTGAATAGTAGGTAAACAACCAGAACGGACCCACCACTTACAAAAATCAACAAAATCAACCCTTGTCAACAAATAATGCATATAACCATGGACGTAGATAACGCCCAGGAGAAACGTGGTCGGTTTTCATTGGAAATGACTGAAAATTACTTGATTTTTGCGAAACATAATATTTTGTTTCAGTATCTGTTGAATGCATGGCTAGATGTTAAGAGAGAAGCATGCAATTACGAGCCATTTTGCACGGGTGACATGGTGTATTATTGTTTCCCAAAGTGGGCCAATTTAGTTACGTTTGCGTCAAACAATATAAGTCTGTATAACATATAGGCGGACATTAAATGTTCTCGAGCGAGAGAACATCTGCTTTATTTGGGATTTCACGCCGCTTGCAACAATTAAGGTCATATCGCGGCGGGCAGGAAAGAAGATATTGGTCTCAACTTTTATATTTACATCGAGATAAAAATATAAAGTACTTGTTTATATAAATCCGCCATTGAAACTAATGATGACGTCATCATATATTGTGTAAACCGTATACGAGTGGAACTTATCGTCCTTGTTCCGACTAGCCCCGGTCTCTCCTATTCAAATCCAGGGGTTGTGAGTTCGAATCCCATCTCGGCCAACTTCCTTTCCGACGATTGACAAAATTCAATGCGACATGCGTCATTCGTCTTCCACCAATGGGCTAAGTATATGTGGAAAAGTAGCCAGTTGCTTGGGAAGATTGTTGTGTGGAGTACTGGTGCGAGAAAACCAGGAAATGCATGAGTAAGTGAACTGGCCGCCGTGATATAACTGAGAAATTGTTGAAAACGGCGTTAAACCCCAATCAATCAACTCTCCTATTCAACCAATACCACCCAACTTGCTGGAACTCAAGAGTTGCATTGACTCTTATTGTTCTGACCCATTTAGCCGGATCATATGTGTTTACTTTGCGGAGATCGATTACCGGATGCGACTCTGATTCAACAGCGTTTACGCTATCCCTTTTCACCTAAGCATCACAATGTGCAGCAGACAGCTCGGAAAACATCTAGGTAATTACTATTTAACCCTTTCCCACCTGCAGACGCATTTTGACGCAAAAGCAGCAGACAACTGTTGAAAACGTTGTTGCCAAAGGCGAAATTGCTCATGATGAGCAATTTAACCTTTGGCCACAATGTTTTCAACTTTATTTTTAACAATTAGCCATCTTTTATGTACATTTTCAGGTTTTTGTCACTCTGTTTTAAAAGTCGTCTGCTGCATATTTGTTTTATGTGGGAAAGGATTAAAATATAAACTAATAAAAGTTAACACATTCAATACAGATGAAAACCATGTGAACGTGCTCACCATGAAGATTTTTTTCTCTCTTGACACAATGTTTTCAAAATTCGTCTGCTGCAGGAAATGGTTATATCAGAAGGATGGTTCACTTACCAATAATTCCGGGATGACAACATTAAACCAGGCAAGGAAATGTGCTTTGCCCCAGGTTCACCTAGTCTCATATCCTTCAAGTTTACCACGTGGACAACGACAGATATTCTCCGCTATATGAGTTTGTTCCTGCGAAAATGTGCACGTTGGCATTCCCGAACAGTGTAGGTGCGTGCAGACCAGTCTGTATATCTACCCAGTCTTTTCAGAATCTACAACAAGAGGGACATGAGTTATGCCAACCACATAGTCAGTCACAATAACCCCTGTTGCCGTCAGGTAAGCCATTGCTTGTGTTAAGTTTTCTTTTAATTTGGCCTGGTAACCTAGTTTTTGACCGGAATATATATATGTTCATAACTAGCCTAGATATCAATAAAAACGCCAATTCTAACAAAGTTTCAACATGCTAAAATTAAAAATACGGCTTCCCACAGTGTTAACAAGAATTTCTTTCAATTTGGCCTAGTGACCTAGTTTTTGACCGTAATACAGTTATGTTCAAATCTAGCCTACGTATCATCAAAACGCCAATTCTGACAAAAGTTTCAACATGCTAAAATTGAAAATACGGCTTCCACAGTGTTAACAATAATTCTTACAATTTGGCCTAGTGACCTCGTTTTTTTACCTGACATGACCCATAAAGACAAACATTCTGACATTCATGTCTCAAGCTGCAGAAGCAAAAAAAAAAGCGGTCTTACTGGACATGACCTATATTCAAACTTGGCTTAGATATCATCAAAAAACCTACTCTGACAGTTTCAACATGATAAAATTAAAAGTGTGGTTTCTAGTGTTAAAAAGATTTACCTTTAATAACCAGACATGACCTAAATTTGAACCTTACAAGGCAATTGTTGATGACACACTGCTAACGACGGACAAAATGAGATCATAATAGCTCATCTTAAGCTTTTTGTGCACAGGAGAGCTAAAAATTGACAGAAGCTTCTAACAAGCTTTTTTATGTGAACAGTGCAGATCTTGATCAGAATGTGCAGAATGAGTCAACTTGTACCTTTCCCCTTGGACAGGTTAAATTAACCTTTTCCCTCCTACGACAATTCTGCAGCAGACGACTTTGAACATATTTTGTCAAAAAAAGAAAATCTCTATAATTGAATTGATAACCTATGACTAAAAGTGGAAAACATTGTGTCAAAAGGAGAAATTTCTTGCTTGAGCAATTTCTTCTTTTGTCACTATGTTTTCAAAAAGTTGTCTGCTGCAGAGGCGTCAGAAAGCGTATATATGAGGGAAAGGTTTGAAGGTGATTATCATAAATGAATAATAGAAAAGTAAAATAATTAATGTTTTTCTTTTTTTATTAACAAAGGCATAAGTCGGGTATACAAGACTGCACACAAATATATTGCACTACATTTGAACAAAAAGAAATTACACTAATCCAGACTTTAGACTGTGCTCCTTACCTCGGAACCGTTCGATCTAATACGATTCTAGACTAGGCCTTCATGTAAACGACCTAGTTTGTTAATTTGTTGTTTCCTTGAAAAAACAAAAAGTGTGCTTGAATGAACTTATTCGTTGTCAGACAATAGCTTTAACCAACCAAGTAAGACTTAACCCATTCCCTCAAATAGACGATTACTGACGCCTCTGCAGCAGACATCTTTTGAAAACATTGTGGCAAAGGTGAAATTGCTCATGATGAGCAATTTCACCATTTGCCACAATGTTTCCAACTCTATTTAATGATCAAACTTTCATTTATATGTCTAATATTTTAGACTCAATATTTGTTCAAAGTCGTCTGCTATTGATGTGTTGTATGTGGGAAAGGGTTAAGTATGATGGACAGACACTGATACGATATCTTACAAGTAGGTGACATAATAATTTTAACCCTGTCTCACATGCAGATGCATTTTAACACAAATGCCATAGACAACTTTTTAAGACAAAATATTGAGGTAAAGGCAGAAATAACTAATAATAAGCAATTTTCACTTTTGCCACAAAGGAGACTATTCAATAATTATACTTTCATTTATAGTGGTGAATTTTCATATTTCTGCCAAGATGTTTTCAAAGTCACCTGAAGCAGATTTGTTGTATGTTCAAAAGGGTTAACCCTTTCCCTCATATAGACCCTTTCGGACGCTTCTACAGCAAACGTCTTTTGAAAACATTGTGACAAAAGAAGAAATTGCTCAAAATGAGCAATTTCATGTTTTCATATTTTTTCAGTCATTGTACCTTTATTTATAGATTTTCAGTGTTTTGCCTATGTGATTTCAAAGTCACCTGCAGCAGATTTGCTGTATGTGGGAAAGGGTTAAAAAGTTTAGTTTTCAATACAACAGACAAGTACGTAGTAGGCAATGCTACAACACCAGGTAACTGATGTTTCCAAAGAGTTTCTTTTATTGAGGTTTTACACCATTTTCAACATTATTTCAGTTATATCCCGCACACAGTTCACTTAATCATGATCCCTGGGTATACAAACCAGTATTAGGCTAGGAAGTTTGCCTTGCCCAAGAGCACTCCACCATGACCATAGTGTCGCAACTAGGGATCGAACCCAGGACGCCTGGTTTCAAATCCCCGACGCTAATCACTTGACCACGGCAGATTAAAAGAGACCAGAGCGGTGAATATTGCCTATTTTTAGTAACAGTGACCTTAACTCAAGAGATCCTAAAATAGGTTTTTAGAAGTAAATGTTTAACATTGGTATGTCAGAGATTAAGTTTACATTGAGTTGTAAAGGTAAGAAATTATCCTCTAAGTTATATAACCTGTTAACCCTTTACCCCAAACAATAAAACTACAACAAATAACTTCTCTGTAAATGAAAGTATAAATATTGAATAGAGTTGAAAACCCAGTGGCAAAAACAGAAATTTATCATGAAGAGCAATTTCGCCTATTTCCACAATGGTTTCAAAAATCATTTACTGCAGAGGTGTCAAAAGGCATATGAAAGTGGCAAAGGGTTAAAATTAATTGGAATTAATCAAAGATAATAAGTCATTGAGCGAAAATAAAAGATTGACGCCCGCCTGTCTGAATGGCATCACCATTCTTTTAACTTGGTTTCAAATTAGTTGAAAATCCTGGCTAAATATGGAATTACTTAACCAAAATTGATAATAGTGTACATAATTTTCAGATCTTTTAACAAAATCTGGGTGGATTGGCAGATTTGTAGACCAAACAAATTATAAGCCAGCCAGTCAGATATGCACTTATTGTGAGAAAATACAGAATAAAACAAGACATATCATAAATAACATGCAGCATAAATAAACAAACATTAAATATCATTAACCCTTTCCCTCATATAGACGCTTTCCGACGCCTCTGCAGCAGACGGCTTTTTGAAAACATAGTGACAAAAGAAGAAATTGCACAAAACGTGCAATTTCTCCTTTTGCCACAATGTTTTCCACTTTGTGTCATAGGTTATCCATTCAATTATAGAGATTTTCCACTTTTTGACAAAATAAGTTCAAAGTCGTCTGCTGCAGAATTGTCGTATGAGGGAAAGGGTTGAAGCACCAGTACACCTGTATATTGTTATATAATAATACAGGCACAATACAGTTCTATCCTATTTCAGGGTTTCTACACTGTTTTCAACAACAGTTGTCTGCTCCACATGTGCCAGAATGTAGATGTATGTGGGAAAAGGTTAACAAAGACTCAATTAATAATAATCTTGATTTCATAAAACAATGCAATGCTTGTTTATGAAAGATTTATAAGTTTCGCTTAAATCTCACGGATAGTCAAGTAACAACTTTACATCAGAATGGCTCAGCGTGAAATAAATGTAACTGCCTCTTAAATAACATAGTTAACCTTTTCCCTCATATAGACGCTTTCTGACACCTCTGCAGCAGACGGCTTTTGCACTGAACTTGACCGGACTTAATCGAATACACGAAAGCATGCAATCCTAGTAATATATAGAATTAAATATCCTTAACCATTTTTCACATGCAGACACCTTTTTACGCAACTGTAATAAGTTGTCTGCTGCAGATTTGTCTTATGTAGGCAAATTTAAAGCACATGATTATCTTGTAAGCAATTAGGGCGAACTCTCCAAACATTTACCTGGCCTGCGTTCAATAAACACCTTAACCCTTTCGCACCTGCAGATGCATTTTGAAGCATTATTTTTCAGACGACTTTAGAAAACAGTGTGACAAAAGGAGAAATTTATCATAAAGAGCAATTCATCCTTTTGCCACAATGTTTTCAACTTTATTCAATTATTATATTTCCAGTTATAGAGATTTCTCAAATGTTTCTCCCGATGTTTAGAAAGTCGTCTGCTGCAGTTTTGTTGTACGAGGGAAAGGGTAAACTGTGGGGTAAATGTGAAAAGCATCATTTTTGTAAAACATAGACGGTCTTCATGAACACAGAGCCAAACTTTTTTTTTAGGTTTCTACTTTAACCATATACAACAAATCTGCAGCAGACGACTTTGAAAGTATCGAGGCAAAGACATGGAAAGCTCTATAAATGTAGGTATATTTACTGAAAAGAGTTGAAAGCTTTGTGGCAAAAGGAGATATTGCTCATTTTAAGCAATTTCTCCTTTTGTCACAATGTTTTCAAAATTCGTCTGCTGCAGTTGCGTCAAAATGTGTCTACAGGTTGGAAAGGGTTAAAATACATTTAACCCTTTCCCTCATATGACAATTCTGCAGCAGACGACTTTGAACATATTTTGTCAAAAAATAGAAAATCTCTATAATTGAATGGATAACCTGTGACTAAAAGTGGAAAACATTGTGTCAAAAGGAGAAATTGCTCTTTTTGAGCAATTTCTTCTTTTGTCACTATGTTTTCAAATGTCTGCTGCAGAGGCGTCAGAAAGTGTCTATATGAGGGAAAGGGTTAAGGAAAACAAAGAAATCTCTAGAAAACTTGGAGTAAACATCTTGATAAAGATATAATAGAGAAAAGATTTTCATTTTGACAAAGTTCTCCTTTTTCATAATGTTTATGAAACTTGTTTAATTCAGATGCATAAAACGTCTTCAGTTTCAGGGAATGGTTTGACTCAATGGTGATACTTATAATATCAAAGCGATTTATATAAGTAGGCAAATAGATATTCCTTTTACAAGTCTGTACATATATAAAAGCAGCTTATCATAGACTTCATGATTTAAAAATCCAAAAAGATCACCTTTTTGATTGAATCAGTGCAACTATCAAAAGATGCAAACAAACATCTTCATCTAAACTTGTAAAATAGATTTAAACTTCAGGTGTTCTTCTTGAGTATATCAAACCCAAACTTAACCCACAAACAGACACTTTCTTGAGCCTCTGCAGCAGACGACTTTTGAAAATATTGTGGCAAAAGGAGAAATTGCTCATAATGAGCAATCTCCTTTTCACACAATCAATTCAACTCCATACAGTAATTACATTTTTATTCAGAGATTTTACCCATGTTTGCGTATATATATTTTAAAAGTCATCTGCTGCCACTTTGGTGTATTTGGGAAAGGGTTTAACCCTTTCCCTCATATGACAATTCTGCAGCAGACGACTTTGAACATATTTTGTTAAAAAATTGAAAATTTCTTTAATTGAATGGATAATCTATGACTAAAAGTAAAAAACATTGTGGCAAAAGGAGAAAGTGCTCATTTTGAGCACTTCTTTTGTCACTATGATTTCAAAAATCCGTCTGCTGCAGAGGCGTCAGAGAGCGTCTATATGAGGGAAAGGGTTAAAGGTAGTGGTGGATCGGTATTTTTTTTATGCAGTAAATTTGTGTCTTCATATTGCCATGGAATAATATTAGACAAATTCAATCAGTGTGGGTCCAAACCGGAATGAATTCACTTTATTTGTGAATCATAACACTGTAGAAGGAAAGGTATTCCGAACAAGCTGTGTTACTATTCCCGAAGTCTTTTCCTGTAAACAAGACCGAAATTGTCTATAGCATACATGCATCAAGAATTCTCTTTTGAACTGTTTCTCGACACTACCCCAGGTTGCGAGGGAAGCATCCTCTTAGTTCTAGGCGTGGCACTTGCGGATCTTTCCAGCTCCATCAATTGCTGAACACTTTTTATTAAAGTCACTAGTGATTCCTGCAAGTCACCGGAGATATACTCCAATTGTTCAAACTGAGTTTCTGACAGGAACACAGAATCCGTGGTTGTGTTGAACGAGCGTCTACTAATCTTTACGAGATCAACGCCCGTCGTACGAGTCAGTTGGTCCGAACACGTTTTGATGAGGTCCGCACATTTTATCAACTGTCTGATGTCACAGTCTGAATCTGAAATATACAAAACATTGTGTGAAGATTTTCTTAAATAACACATCTTTTAAGTATGCCTCAGATGATATGAGATTATCATATTTATGCATACACAAACAGAGAAGGAAAAATGTGGTAATATCTATAAAGATATAAGTATCATTATTAAAAAGAGCTTAAAATAGCGTGCCAAAAGAAGAAATTGCTCATTACGAGTAATTTCTCCTTTTGTCACAATGTTTCCAAAAGTTGTCTGCTGCAGAAGCATCAGAAAGTGAGAAAGGGTTACTATTTCAACCCTTTCCCTCATACAGACGCTTTCTGACGACTCTGCAGCAGACAGCTTTTTGAAAATATAGTGACAAAGGAAGAAATTGCTCAAAACAAGCAATTTCTCCTTTTGACACAATGTTTTCCACTTTTAGTCATAGGATATCTATTCAATTAAAGAGATTTCTATTTTTTGTCAAAATATGTTTGAAGTTATCTGCTGCAGAATTGTCGTATTAGGGAAAGGGTTAAATGTCAACCAATTATCTTAATACTCACCTTCTATGACTGGCTCTGTGTTTTGAACAAGAATTCCTGCAGCCTCGACTAAAGAGCTTACATGTGATATGAGAGACTGAGATCGACGGTAATTCCCATTGCAAAATTCCAGGGGGCAGTGAAATGATTTCTCAAACAAGTTGTTTTCGACTTCAATCTGGGGAACATAAAAAAAAAAAATCAATATTTTTTCAAAAGTGAATAAAGATCTAGATACCTCATCTAAGGACCTATTATGAAAAATAAATATGCAGACAAAATGGAATTGTGTATTCTTTAATATTTTGCTATACATAATACTTGAACAATTTGCCGTAAACAATATGTAATTCTGTATTCTTGAATATTGCAATGTAAACAATATGTAATATAGCCTTCTTGAAAATATGAATGTAAAACAATATGGAATTTTATATCAATGAATATTTCTGTGTACAAAATATAGAATTTTGTTTTTTTAAATATTTCGGCTATCTATATTCTTGAATATTTCACCGGTCAAAAATATGGAATTTTATATTCTACAATTTTCACTTGAATATTTCACTTAACCCCTTCCCTCATATAAGACGCTTTCTGATGCCTCTGCAGCAGACGGCTTTTTGAAAACATTGTGACAAAAGAAGAAATTGCTCGTTTTGCTCAAAACGAGCAATTTCTCCTTTTGCCACAATGTTTCCACTTTAAGTCATAGGTTATCCGTTCAATTATAGAGATTTTCTATTTTTTGACAAAATATGTTCAAAGTCTTCTGCTGCAGAATTGTCGTATGAGGGAAAGGATTAACAAAATATGGAATTCTGAATTAAAGATAGGCACCTGTATTTCCTGGCATTTGAGCAGTAAATCTTTACATGATGAGACACATATCTCAACATTCTGTGGTAATTTGTCTAAACCCTGAAGTATAACGAAACAGAAAAATTAAAAACTAGCCTAGTACTGGTTTGTTTACCCAGGGATCATGAAAAGGTGAACTGTTGCCATGATATAACTGAAATAATGTAGAAAAAAGCGTAAAACCCAAATAAAACAAACTAGAACTATCACTGAAGATGATAAATACCCCCTAAACAGGACCTTGACCTACACCATAACTTAATTAGTAAAAGGGCCATAACTCTGTATAATATCATGCAATTGTAACCCCTTTAGGATTTGCACATCTCCTCTTGGTATAGAAGCTTCATGTAAAATGTTATTGAATTCCACCCAGTGGTTTGTAAGAAATAGGCCGGACAAAATATTGCTTCCGACCTACCGACAGACAGACAGACTGCCCGACACAGTGACTCCTATATACCCCCTCTTCTTCGAAGGGGGTATAAAAATCCAAAGGGAAACACAATATTCTCTCACACAAGGGTGTTTGAAGGTCAATGGTATGATGTATGCCACCTGCCAATAACCAAGAACTATAGTGAATCATGTCAAAGTGTGACATACTGAAATGGAGCAGTCATTTCTAAAGGTCAAACTTACAGGCAACACAAACATAAGTGAAACTACATATAATACATAATAGTTATAGAGTTGTTTGCTTCCAAAAGGAGAAATAAATCACTATAGCTCAATTCTTAATATTAGTAAAAAAATGAAAACATTATGGGAAAATAAAAAATAGCTTCAGTAATTATACCCTTTTCCACACTGTTTTCAAAAACTGTCTGCTTAACCCTTTCCCTCATAGAGACGCTTTCCAACGCCTCTGCAGCAGACAGCTTTTTGAAAACATAGTGACAAAAGAAGAAATTGCTCAAAACGAGCAATTTCTCCTTTTGCCACAATGTTTTCCACTTTTAGTCATAGTTTATCCATTGAATTCAAGAGATTTTCTATTTTTTGACAAAATATGTGTAAAGTCGTCTGCTGCAAATTAGTTGTATGTGGGAAAGGGTTATGAGTAGTTAAACCTTTCTCTCATATAACAATTTTGCAGCAGACAACTTTGAAAACATATTAACAAAAATCTGAAAAATCTCAATAAAAGAGGGTTCAACAATTAACCCTTTCCCTCATATAAATGCTTTCAAAACGAGCAATTTCTACTTTTGCCACAATGTTTTGCACTCTAAGTCATAGGTTATCCATTTAATTAAAGAGATTTTCTATTTGTTGACAAAATTTGTTCAGTTGTCTGCTGCAGAATTGTTGTATGAGGGAAAGGGTTAAATAGACTTGAAAACATTGTGGCAAAAGGAGAAATTGCTCGTTTTGAGCAATTTCTCCTTTTGTCGCCATGTTTTCAAAAAGCCGCCGTCTGCTGCAGAGGCATCAGAAAGCGTATGTATGTGGGGGGAAAGGGTTAAAAGTATGATATATATGAGAAAGAGTAAAACAAACAAAAAAGGTACCAAATTGTCCATGTCAGAATCCGACCATATCTGAGCTCTTGTTTCATATTCCTCTACGGTTCTAATAGCACCTTGTAAGGTTTTGTCGATAAATGTCTCACAGCCGGATAGAAATGAACGGCATATATCTGTGACAACCTGCAAAAGTACAATAATTCCACTCTCAAATTATCCTATCAATTTTGAATTTTTCAGTAAATTGGAAAAAGTCACATTTTCAAATGGTACAGCACTGGAATGACTTATTTAGTACACACAATTAGAATTGTGTCCATAGGAAAAGATTGCCAAAAATTCAACTTTGTTTAAGTATTTGTCCCCCATACAAGACATCTGCATAAATGTAGTGAAAATCTCTAAAAGCGAAAGCATAACTATTGCTTAGAAAAGAAAACATTGCTGCAAAGGGAGAAATTGCAAATTATGAAATGTATTTAAAAGTTGTCTGCTGCCGATGCGTCAAAATGCATCCACATGTAGGGAATTGATTAACATTAGCATGTCAACGACCATTTCTCAGGTTTAACAGTCAAAATGCCAAAACAGAAGGCCTGCAGTGCAATTACTCATTGTCCTTAAGTTGTGTAACTCTACAGATAAGGATGAACTAAACACCCGGGAAGGATCAATTAATGCACTTAGGCAAATCTAAATCAACCCCAAACCCTTGACACTCATGACATGGAGGCATTAACCCTTTCCCTCATACAACAATTCTGCAGCAGACGACTTTGAACATATTTTGTCAAAAAATAATTGAATGGATAACCTATGACTAAAAGTGGAAAACATGGTGACAAAAGGAGAAATTGCTCAAAGTTGTATGCTGCAGAGGCGTCAGAAAGCGTCTATATGAGGGAAAGGGTTAAAACATGAACATTTCTGAGGTATGCAATTTTCATCTATGCAATTCATGTTTATTGAAAAGCTCTTTTGTGTGAGCCTTTCCCATATGCAGACATGTTATGCAGCAGTCTGCAGTGATTAACTCTTTCATATTTTCCAAGAAGTTTTGTGGGACAGGGTATGATAACCTTAGTATGATGATCTCATCCTTTTTGTCTTTAACGGAGATAAAAACAAGGGCACCGCAAAGCGGATGCATCCCCTCGGTATTCAAAGTCCAATTTTGACCTTGACCTTTAACCTTGAAAATAAAAAGGCTTCTAGACCTTGCCATATACTAACTGTATACCAAGTTTGGTTAAGATCGAAGGATGTTCAGTGTATAGTGGTCACAAGGTTGTTACGGACGGATGCATGGACAAACGAACGAACGGACAGTCCCATTACTATATCCCCATCGCAAACTTCGTTAGCCGAGGGGATAATAACCAAGAGCTTTAAAAAAGGGGCATTTTTCATGTCCTAAAATTCTTATTTGACATTCAAACCCCATGTTGTGGGTACTCAAAAGAATCATCTCAGACAATTCTTTTGAGTACCCACAACATAGGATTTGGTCGATTTATAAGAGAAATATTTTCGGGAAAAGACCTGTTCACTCCCTCCTATCTAGTCCTCTGATAATACATACTGTAGCTTGCAGATCTCCAGAAGTTGATATCCGAGATTCTTCAAAGAACAACATGCGTGTGTCTGTTGCGAGGGCCAGCTCTCCGTTTAGTTTACACATGATGTGAATACTTTCACTCAGTTTTGATGTGGATTCAACAACAAGTTCATCTATGTCTCCTTCACATCCCTGGAACAGATTGATTGGTCTTTGAATTAATGCTAGGTGGTAACATCAGTAAGATAAAGCTCACTGTATTGATATCACTTGGGATCATTTAAGTGGTACAATATGAAAACAAACCTTAGGGCTATTCCAGGAAAAAATGTCTAGACAGGGGGAGGAACGACCACCAATATTTAGGGTACCACCTATCAAATTTTAATTATTTTTTAGGCACTAAGGTCAAGGTCAAAGTAACCATAGAAATCAATAGAACTTGTTACCTTCAAGCAAAGTTTCAACTTTGCATCCCTTTCCAGTGCTGAGATTTTGCCTCAACCTGAAACTTTAACCATAATATTGACGGACAGACAGACAGATGGACAGACGGACGGACATCGCCAATCTATAAACCGGAATTGCTAGAGCAATCCAGCCAAAAATAGCTCATCGTTCCTCACCCCCTAGACATTTTTTCCTGGAACACTCATTAGCATAATTATATCACACATGGAAAAGACTTGTCTGTCTAACTATCCATACTTAATGTCCAACTGAAATTTCTTAAAACCTATGACTAATTGGCAAACAATGTAGAGCCTAATTAGACAACGTAGAAAAAAAATCTCTAAAATGAAAGTGTATAATTATTGAATAGAGTTGAAAACATTATGGCAAAAGGAGAAATTGCTCATTATGACCAGTTTCTTCTTTTATCATGTTTTCAAAAGTTTTGCTGCAGATGCGCCAAATTGCATCTGTAGGTGGAAAAGGGTTAAAGATATAATTAACCCTTTCCCTCATATAGCTCTTTCTGACGCCTCTGCAGCAGACGGCTTTTTGAAAACATAGTGACAAAAGAAGAAATTGCTCAAAACAAGCAATTTCTCCTTTTGCCACAATGTTTTCCACTTTTAGTCATAGGTTATCCATTCAATTATAGAGATTTTCCATTTTTTGACAAAATATGTTGAAAGTCGTCTGCTGCAGAATTGTTGTATGAGGGAAAGGGCAAAGACCCTGTTTACTCCCCCTTATCTAGACCTCTGTGACATTAGGACTTTTACAAACCTGCAGAAACCGTATAATCTGACTTCCAATCACTCGGACCTGGTTGCTCATTTTGGTCAGCAGGTCGTGGATTAAAGCCGACTGAAGATTCTGATACATGGACGACCACAGTGTACAGTTATTTAGCAACACTTGAAAATTGTTTGTTAGCTGAACACATGTCATTTGTAGAGCCTCCGCTCTCTCGAACCTGGTTCCATTGTTGTTGTTCTCCAGCAATTTAGACAACTCTGAGACGGTAGACAGACAAGATTTTAGAGCTTGGCAGCTGTGAAGGACCTTGTCGGCTATGCTTTCTTCAAGACTTGATGCTGAAATATGAAAACATATCATTTGCAATTTTTTTACAGAAGTAATTGGTTAAATATGTTATTATCATGATGAACAGTTTCTCTGTTTACCTCAATGTTTTCAAAAGGTGTCTGTTGCTGATGCATGAAAATGTGTCTGAATGTAGGAAAGGGTTAAAACAGCCTGGAGGCAAAACATTACATTGGACTCAATTGAACATTTAGGGTATCTTTACATGAATAATATTTTGAATCAACTCGAGGTCAGTTCAAAGGCGGTAACTTTAATTATATGAATATTTGTACATTGTACTTTGGGCCTCATGTTAATTGAAATAACTTAACTACTACTACTACGTTTCAAGTTGACATATATGGTATTTTTACATGTTTATTATTTGAATTGATTCAATGTCAGATAAATTATATATTTAAATGAATACCAATTAAAATTGACACAAAGTTACATGAATGATATCTTTGCATATGAATACCAATTAAATTGATTCAATGTTACATTAATGATATCTTTACATGAATTATATTTGAATTGATTTAATGTCAGATTAATGGTATCTTTACAACAACTTACATTTGAATTGATTCAATGTGACATTGATGATATTTTACAACTTACATTTGAATTGACTCAATGTGACATTAATGATATCTTTACAACTTACATTTGAATTGACTCAATGTGACATTGATGATATCTTTACAGAGTGATGCAACAACAGGTCCAGTCAGTCTGGTTGTATCCATCATACTCGAGGAATCTGAAATATTCGAGTTTTCACATAGATAATTATTATATATAAATCTTTAACCCTTTATTACACACAGCAAAGCAAACAGAACAATTATTTTGATAGATTGATTGATTGGGGTTTAACGACGTTTACAATAATTTTTCAGTCATATCACGGTGGCCAGTACCTTCTCATGTTTCCTGGTTTTTTCTCACACCAGTACCCAACAAAACATACTTTTCAAGCAACTGGCTGCTTTTCCACATCGACTGTTAGCCCATTGGTGAGAGATGAATGATGCTTGGCACACTGACTTTTGTCAAACGTTGGCCAAGCTAGGATTTGAACTCACAACCCCTGGATTGACAACCCACATCACTACAGACTGAGCTACTAGGGCTCGGCAAAAATTGGAAGAAAGAACTCATGTGTGGCCTACCAATATGTCAGTCAGTAAAAGCATGACAAAAAGCCAACGTAGAAGGGATCCCTCTGTGTCAAGACAGGCAAGATAAAAAACCAATTCTAAACGTTGAAGTCATATTGATGTTATATCTGACAATTCAAGAAACATGGAATAGCAAAGAAACCAGGTTTTCCAAATGACACCTAAAACAATCTTAGGTTCTATCTCTAGGTTATCTATGAAATTGTTTAGAATCAGTCCCGAGTTTAAAAAAATAGGTTACAAACATTTGACGCCCTTCCGCAAGGACAACGATATCATGATTCTTATATCCAAGTTTCAACTATGTCAAAAACCTGGTTAAACCTTTCCCACATACAAAAAATCTGCAGCATAAGACTTTGAATACTTCTGGGCAATGATATAGAAAGCTTAATCATTGAATGTAGTTGAAAACATTGTGTGGCAAAAGGAGTTTATCACGAGCAATTTCTTCTTTTGCCACAATGTTTTCAAAGGTCATCTGCTACAGGAGGTGTCAAAATGTGCCTACATGTGGGAAAGGGTTAACAGCAGACGACTTTTGAAAACATTGTGACAAAAGAAGAAATTGCTCAAAACGAGCAATTTCTCCTTTTGCCTCAATGTTTTCAACTCTTTTCAGTAATTAAATCTACATTTATAGAGCTTTTCTGCGTGTTTGCCTAGATACTTTGAAAATTGTCTGCTGCAGATTTGTTGCAAGTGGGAAAGGGTTATAGTTCCTGAATGTCTTACCTTGAATACACACAGAACTTGAAGTGCTGGAAAGCAGTGCTTTACAGAGTCCTGGGGAGGGAACAGATCTTCTTTGACCTGAACTGTAACAGAAGATAACAAATGAGCCAACTCGCGAGAAAACCAACATTGTGGACTCTGCGTAAAGTATCGACCGGGATCAGCCTAAGCATGCCATGCAAGCTAAACCTGACAGACACTTTTCGCCTCCTGTGGATTTTCTGTTTCAGGAATCATTACTCTATACCTCGATCTCACTAGAGACGGAATATGTCGGGCCGGATAAGCATGCACGTACTGTGAAGGCTGACCTTGGTCGATACATTACAAAGAAGCCATTATGTTGGTTTTCACGTGGAACGGCTCAAACGATTTGATTGTTTAGTATTACTCAACGACTTTAACCTGATCATGACCTTTCTACAAATACATATACAGTCCAACCTGTCTTTGGAGACCACCCATGGGAAGAGAACTATCTGGTTTTTTAATCACAGGTTTTTGTCTTTAATTACATGGTCATTTATGCAGAAAAATGAATAATTGGGAAATTAAAAGTGTGGTTGCAATAGACAGGGAAAGGTGATCTTTGGCACAGGTTTGACTGTATATCAACAATTTAACTCTTTCCCACTTGCAGGCGTAAGTTGATGCATCTGCAGCAGATGGCTTTTGAAAAACCTGGCACAAGGCGTAAATGCAAATAACCAGTGCTAATATTTGTTTCTATATTTTTGTCTGAATGTTGTCATAGTCGTATGTTGCAGATGTTTAATATGTTGGAAAGGGATGAGGTATTTCATCAAACCTAGACTGTGTCATTTATCAATGAGATGGTCATTTTGAATACCCGTAATAAGGTTCAAGCTCTTAATGAGCAATTGCACCTTTTGCCACGATGTTTTCAACTCTTTTTAATAATTATACTTTCCCTTTATAGAGATTTTCACTATTTTTGCCAGGATGTTGTCTCAAAGTCGTCTGCAGCTGATTTGTTATATGTAGAAAATTCATAAAATTTAAACGATGTGTCATTTATCTCACATGTATTTTTCTGATCATTTTGAACATCCATAGTATAGGTTTAACCCTTTCCCTCTTGCAGAGGCATCTTGACAGCTCTGCAACAGACATCTTTTTAAAAAATTGTGGAAAGAGAAGAAATTGCTCATAATGAGGAATTTCTACTTTTACCACAATGTTTTTAATTAAATTCACTATCAGAGGTAATACAGTACATACTTTGGAGATATGGGTGAGTTGGATACGCTGTCCCGTCCCCAGTGATCGCTCGGATCATTGAACACTTCGTCATCCGTGGAACTGTCACTCTCGTTCTGGTAGTAAAAAGGATAAAAAAAAATACATGTTTAAATACATTACATAAAATTGTGAACTTTTATACAAATATCGAAAATTGAACTGTACCTGGAAAGACATGAATGTCCCGTCCCCAATGATAGTCATATCATAAATTGCACCATCTATAAAAGCTTAATTTAAGAAGTTAAAGCTCCTTTTGTTTTTATTATCATGACAAAATGGCCAATTTTTAAAAAGGAATGAAAGTACTGAAGTACTAAATTGCACGGGATGTAGCAAACAGTGGAGCGTTTAATTAACTAGATACATGGGGGCAACATGTAGAGTTCATTATTTGTCAGAAGCATTTATACAGACTTATGAGCTCTTAGTAACCTTGAACATTGACAGCCATGTGTTTTAAATGTGATACACAGTATCATTAAAGTGCAACGGTAACGGTGGAGTGCCCTTTGGCAAGGCATATTTCCTAGCCTAGTACTGGTTTGTTTACCCAGGGATCATGAATAAGTGAACTGTCGCCGTGATATAATGAAATAATGTTGGAAGTGGCGTAAAACCCTATATATAATAATAATCATTAAAGTGAACATTTCTACCCGCTGTGTAAAAATACAACAAACGCTATGACTAGGGATTAAAGTGAACATTTCTACCCGTTGTGTAAAAATAAAACAAACGCTTCTCTCAAACAAAAAAAGGTTTCAATATAAATTTAAATTTTGTTATTTTTGCACAAGCAAATTGTTATACTTTTATATATAATGAAGTTACTTTGTGTTATATTTTATACTTAAATTTCTAAATTATGTATACAACTTTATGGATTAAAACTTTACATTGTGTACATTTACTTTGTATAATGTGCATACTGTTTAGCTTGTTGTGAAACGTATTTAACTGATCCCTGGGCAATCAAGACAAATTGTCCATTTTGAAAAAACAGAAGGCAGCACAAAAAAATTACAAATTTTCATTTCCTGTAAGCTGGGCATGACAATATACGGAGGTATTCAGCACAGCTGAATCCCCCGCATAAAAACTGAACTTTGCTTCAATACTTAAATCATTAATAAATCAGCATACATGTTTATTGCTTTGGTGCACCAAAGCACATTACCATGACTTAACCCTTTCCCTCATATAGACGCTTTTTGATGCCTCTGCAGCAGACGGAGTTTTGAAAACATAGTGACAAAAGAAGAAATTGCTAAAAAAGAGCAATTTCTTCTTTTGCCACAGTGTTTTCCACTTTCTATCCATTCAATTATAGAGATTTTCTATTTTTTGACAAAATATGTACAAAGTCATCTGCTGCAGAATTGTCGTATGTGGGAAAGGGTAAATTAAAATACCGTCAAAAAGAGTTTTAGAAAGAGCATTATGTGTTCTCTATTAGTGAGTGAGACTGATAGACAGCCAAAGAAAATCAGATGCCTGAGCGACTAGTAAATCACCTGTAATGTGTATAAATAATTGTAACATTACATTACATCTACCTGATAAAGATCTCTCATTTGGAACAATTTCTCTTCAAACTTTGCCAGGCTCCAATATGTACACACATCCAACTTCTTGTTCGTAACTTTGATAACTGTCTTCATTTCTTCTTTCTCTAAATAATCCTCCCGGCTAAACATCTAAAAAATAAAACAAAGTCTTTATACATGGAACACTATATTTGGACAGATAGATTATTAACAAGAGCACAGCTGAGCAAATGCCAACGCTACTAAGTTCAAAAAGGGGCATAACTGAATAATTATTAAAGCCAGATTTATGTGACTTGGTACAGACATGCATGTTGTTTCTAGGAACATATGCACTAAGTTTCTTTCGAATATGTGTAACTGTTTTTGAGTTAGGAGGTTAGGTTCTTGTGACGACGATGTCGCCAAGAATATCACAATAGCCTGACTGACCTCTTTTCTTCGAAAACACATTCAAGCTTATTAACTGATATTGAAAAATCATTTCCTATGGCTATGACAACATTGTCAGTCTGCTGCAAAAAGAATGACAAAGTTTTGTATAATAGTTATTTAACTAATTGTATCTGGTTGCTGTTGTATGTTTTCATATATTTAGATCAGCTAACATTGTATGTCTGGTTTATACCTTAACAAATCACCTGTATCAAGAAAACTGTTAACAGTGATACTCATAGACTTTGATTCTCAAGAAAAATTAAAAGTTGTACAAAAAGCCTGACAAAATCTCATGCAGAGTATGACAGTAACATCAGGCAAAGGACTATAAGTGTACTCGAGTGTTCAAAGGAACACCTTTATTGCCTGGCAATAAGCAATTACCAACAATTTACTTGTATGGTGTTTTATTCCGCTTTCAACAGTATTTATGTCATATCATGGCTTTGACTAGGTAATTTATCAGTACTACCAGTATTATTTATCCTCTTACCTGCATACCTGAGCACCAAGGATGGAAGCCATTACAGCCACTTTTAAAGTTTTAAAGACCCGAGTGGGGATTGAAACCAGGTCTACCTCTATCAAGGCAAATGCTCTAACAAATTACACCAAGGAGATGATTGTGATTGTAACAACAGACAAAGCTTGGCCGACAGACGAAGAATATGTGATCCTTCAATGCTAACCTGCCTACAGACAAAGTCTGGCCGACAGATGAGGAATATAAGTGATCCTTCAATGCCAAACTGCCTTCAGACAGACAACACGAAAATAATCGCTGATTTTAATACTTACTGTGTACTTTTTCATGTATTGACTGATTTTGTTGGCTTCTCTTACTTGTAACGCAATTTTGTACAGATCCATTTTCCCTATTTCAAATAAACAAAAAAGGTTTTGTCTAAACAGACCAAACATGAACCATCATACTTGTCTTAAAGCAGCCACCAAAGAGAAAGCAAAAACTTGGTTGCATAGTACAAGTCAAATATTAGAAAAAAACCTAAAACTGGCCATTGACTTTCTCACATACAACAAATATGCATTTTATGGACTTCGAACAATTCTCAGGAAATGTGTGGAAAATCTCTATGAATGAAAGTACGATTAATTAATAGAGTTGAAAACATTGTGGCAAAAGGAGATATTTCTCATTTCATCACAATTTTTTCAAAATTTGTCTTCTGCAAAAGCACCAAAATGCGTTTGCAGGTGGGAAGGGTTAATACAAATTGGCTATTGATCAGTAGTGACAAGATGGTTTGATTGTACATGTACATGCATATGTATTGTTTGTTTTGAAGTGTTTCATCCCAGTGTAAACAGCATTTCAGTTATATAAGGGTATGTCATTTGTTATTAACTTGTAAGAGTCAAACTTGTCTCAGGCAGCCACCAAGGAAAAAGTCAATATTTGGCTGCTTAACTCTTTCCCTCATACGACAATACTGCAGCAGACAAGTTTGAACATATTTTGTCAAAAAATAGAATATCTCTATAATTGAAAAGATAACCTATGACTAAAAGTGGAAAACATTGTGACAAAAGGAAAAATTGCTCGTTTTGAGCAATCTTCTTTTGTCATTATGTTTTCAAAAAGCCTTCTGCTGCAGAGGCGTCAGAAAGCGTCTATATGAGGGAAAGGGTTAATAAAATGGATTAATTGGACTTCAGTTATATCATAGCAGCCAGTTCACAAACACATGTGTTCCCTGGCTTTCACTAGCCAGTACTGCACAAGACAGTCTCTCTAAATTAATGGCTACTTTTCCACATAGACTATTAACCCATTGGAGGAAGACAAGAGATGTTTGTCCAATGGACTTTTGTCAAATGTCAGAAAGAATGTTGGCTGACATGGAAATCAAATTCACTACTACTGTTCTTATCTAATCTTTGCACCAGTGATAATGTAGTCCCCACATCTCTTGATCTACAGAGGGAAGCCATTACTACCATTTTTAGCATCTTTGGTATGCCCTGACACGATTAAACCCTCGATTCCCGCTCCCAAGGCTGACGCTTTAATCACTACACTACGAAGACACTTTAGTTTCTGGTACCCAACCTTTATAACAATAGTATAATTAAATCAATGATATCTGAGAACCGGTTAACCCTTTCCCATGTACAACAAATCTGCAGCAGACGACTTTGAATATATCTACGCAAAAATATGGAAAATCTCTATAAACGAAAGTATGATTATTAAATAAAGTTGAAAACATAGTGTCATGAGCAATTTCTCCATTAACCAGTGTTTTCAAAAGTCGTCTACTGCAGATGCGCCAGAAAGCATTTGTATGTGGGAAATGGTTAAATAACTCCTTTCCAAATTTTGTTTTCCTTTTCGCAAAGTGTATTCAATAGTGGTCTCCTGCTACAGCATCTAAATTCTTCTGTATAACCCTTTCCTGACATTTCTGCAGCAGACGACTTTGAACATATTTTGTCAAAAAATAGAAAATCTCTATAATTGAATGGATAACCTATGACTAAAAGTAGAAAACATTGTGGCAAAAGGAGAAATTGCTCGTCTAGAGCAATTTCTTCTTTTGTCACTATGTTTTCAAAAGGCCGCCTGCTGCAGAGGCGTCAGAAAGCGTCGATATGGGGGAAAGAGTTACAGAATTCCTTTGTAAAGCCGGAATCCAACCTACCTGTACTGGGCTCAATGACGGAAGATGGCGGGGGACTCTTTACCCTCTTCATTTCACCCATCTTCTTCTTCAACTCTTCCAGTCTTTGAGTTTCTTTGGCTCTCTGCTCTTCCAGCAGTTCCACAATTCTTGACTTTTCTGACGCTTTCATCTGTGCTGTCTGTAAAGGGTAAAACACAAGTGGGCTTAGTAACCCCTTTCCCACATACAAAAAATGGCAAAAAATATGGAAATTCTATGAATGAAAGTACATCACTACATGTATAATCATTGAATACAGTTAATAACATTGTGGCAAAAGGAAAAAGTGCTCATCGTCAGCAATTTATCTTTCTGCCACAATGTTTTAAAAAGTCATCTGCTGAGTCAAAATGCCTGTGCAAGTGGGAAATGGTTAATCCTTTCCCTCATACGACAATTCTGCAGCAGACAACTTTGAACATATTTTGTCAATCTCTATAATTGAATGGATAACCTATGACTAAAAGTGGAAAACATTGTGGCAAAAGGAGAAATTGCTCATTTTGAGCAATATCTTCTTTTGTCACTATGTTTTCAAAAAGCTGTCTGCTGCTGAGGCTTCAGAAAGCGTCTATATGAGGGAAAGGGTTAACAGTGCATAAATGGGTCTTAAATGGGTCCAATAATAGCAATTTCTCCATTTAAACCAATAATTTAAAAAGTCGTCTGCTGCAGAGGCGTCAGAAAGAGTGTATGTTGGTAAGGGGGTTAACTATCGAAGAAGTAGTTTGCTCCACAATGTATATATAAGCTGTATTGCGACAAAACCAACATTATTGACCCAGATCAGTCTTAGCATACTGATCAGGGCCAACACATTCCTTCTCAGGGGGATAGATGTATAGAGTAATGATTCCTGAAACAGAAAATCCACAGGAGTCTATCCGGGTAAGCCTGTGCAGCATGCTTAGGCTGATCCAGGTCGATACTTTATGCAGAGTCAACAATGTTGGTTTTCACGCGGGACGGCTCATATAACATCCTTGTTTGTGAGGTAATATGACAAGTTCATCATCCTGAGAACATTTACCTTTATAACAGCTTCGGCTTCAAATTGTTGTCTTTTTCTACCAGCTATAACTTCTTGTTCAAGCATCTGTAAATATAAAACAAAAGATTCACATGGTGACTAGTACTATTTAACCCTTTCCCACATACAGACGCTTTGTGAAGCCTCTTTCCCACATACAGACGCTTTGTGAAGCCTCTGAAGACTTTTGTTTTCAAAGTACGCTTTTCAATATTTAATTGTTTTTTAATGCATAAAGAGCTTCTTTTTTTAATTGCTTGCCTATTTTTTTTTTTAAATTCTTCTATTGTAGCAGATTTTTAATATGTAAGAAAGGTATAACATTATATAAACGAGAAAACCAACATTGTGGACTCTGCGTAAAGTTTAGTATCGACCTGGATCAGCCTTAGCATGCTGCACAGGCTTATCTAGGCAGACACTTTTCGCCTCCTGTGGATTTACTGTTTCAGGAATCATTACTCGATACCTCTATCCCCCTGAGAGGGAAGGTCTCAGCCAGGATTAGAGTCTGTGCAGGCTGATCTGGGTCGATACATTACGCAGATCCCATAATGTTGGTTTTCTCGTGGGAAGGCTCATATCAAGATACAGTTCAATCCATGAACCATTTAATTCACATATTATTGCCATGTTTAAGCATGCTTACATTGCAATCACATCTTTAAATTCATATATTTTATGAAAATGATGACTTGATGCACAAAGTCGATTTTATACCTTCATCTGCTTTATTAAAAATGATTCACTTTAACCCTTTCCCACATACAACAAACGACTTTGAAAACATTGTGACAAAAACCTGAAAAATCTCCATAAAAGGTAGATTAATTGTTAAATTAAGTTGAAAACATTGTGGCCAAAGGAGTAATTGCTCATCATCTGCTACTAGTGTGTCTGCAGGTGGGAAAGGGTTAAATGCAACTATGGCTGCTCCAACACTTCAACACTCACTATGGTAAAGGAACAAGAGTGTACAAAGGAGCACATGTGTCGCCTGCCAATTCATTGCATTACTGATTAACCCTTTCCCACCTGCAGACGCATTTTGACACAATAGCAGCAAACGACTTTTGAAAACGTTGTGGCCGAAGATGATTTGTTGTATGTGGGAAAGGGTTAAGTTTAAACATCTTTTCCTAAGATTGTTAACAATGTTCTTAGAACTTTATCAAGCACTCTTGATGTTTATATCCTCCATACTTAACCCTTTCCCTCATACGACAATTCTGCAGCAGACGACTTTGAACATATTTTTATCAAAATATAGAAAATCTCCATAATTGAATGGATAACCTATGACAAAAAGTGGAAAACATTGTGGCAAAAGGAGAAATTTTGTTTTGTGCAATTTCTTCTTTTGTCACTATGTTTTCAAAAAGCTGTCTGCTGCAGAGGCGTCAGAAAGCGCCTATATGAGGGAAAGGGTTAACCAGTAAAATTGCTGAATAAAGTTTTGAAACATAGTTATTTCCTTTCTGTATACATACCATTTTCTGCTTTTTCAGTTTATGTATCACATCTTCCGCATTTTTTACTTTTTCTGCGCTTTCTTCCCTCTGAAATATTTAATCAAAGCAGAAATGTAATTCATAAAGCTATTATAACCAATTATTTGATAAGATTTTTTTTTGCTTTGGAAACAAAATTATAATATTTTTGAACATTTGGAAATATACCTTTGATTAAGCATTGAAAACATTGTGGGAAATGATTGCTTACTTAGTTTCAGCTATCTCTCCCATTTCTCATCATGTTTTCGTAAGTTGAATGTTGCATAAGTGTCAATATTTGTCTACACAAGGGAAACATAAGGTATGACTCAATTGGTATTTCTATACTCATCAGTTCAAAATCTCTCGGAAATATTTGCTGTTTCCTACATACACCAAATCTGCAGAAGATGGCTTTAAAAACATCTTGACTAAAAGGTGTAACTCTGTAGATGAAAGTATACATACTGAATAGAGTTGAAAACATTGTAATAAAAGGAGAAATTCCTCATTAAGAGCAAATTCTCCTTTTGTCACAATGTTTTCCAAAGTTGTCTGCTGCAGAGGCGTCAAAATGCATTTGTATGTGGGAAAGGGTTAATAACAATGCCTTGATAGCAGCTTTCCTAATGATATTTAATGACTTTTAAAGGAGATTCTTTTTTTTTTGATTCTCAAAGGGCAAAAGTATGATAATTTCATAAGTGTCAAGTGACTGGTTAACATTTCATTGAGCCAACATTGTAAAATCTTCCATTTAACTATTATCTTGCAACTTATTTAGATAATTGTAAACAATGAGGATCAAGAAAACCCTGCATTTATGTGCAGTCTAATCTTAATCTTCATTGTTTAATTCTCAGAATCACACACCAAGAACAAAATCTTACAATATAAGAATATTTCCATGTTTTCTACATGTTCTTTCAAGACCTTGAAAAGATTCAGAGGACTAGATAAAGAGGAGTGAACTGTTCTTTTCTCCGCAATATCTCTCTTATGACTCCACTAAACCCTATGTTGTGGGTACTCAAAAGAAGCATCTCACTGAGGCGATTCTTTTGAGTACCACAACATATGATAGGGTTTGAGGGTCAAATTAGGATTTTTGGATGTGGAAAAACTCTTCTTATCTAGAGCTCTGAAGATTTCTAAATTTTCATTGCACTGAAACTGTAACAGTAGTTACAGCCACAAGTTATCCTTTGAATAGACACACATAGATCTGATTTTGTTTTTCACCTAGAAGTGTCAAGGTTGTCAACCGCAGATTAACCCTCTCCCTCATACAACAAATCTGCAGCAGACGACTTTAAACATATTTTGTCAACAAATAGAAAATCTCTATAATTGAATGGATAACCTTGGACTAAAAGAGGAAACCATTGTTGCAAAAGGAGAAATTGCTTGTTTTGAAGTAATTGCTCATAATGATTTCCACTCTATTCAATAATTACACTTTTATTAATAGATTGTTCATACATTTGCCTCAATGTTTTCAAAGATGTCTGTTGCAAATTTATTGTAAGTAAGAAAGGGTTAACCCTTTCCCTCATATAGATGCTTTCTGATGCCTCTGCAGCAGACGGCTTTTTGGAAACAGAGTGACAAAAGAAGAAATTGATCATAACCAGCAATTTCTCCTTTTGCCACAATGTTTTCCGCTTTGAGTCAAAGGGTATCCATTTAATTATAAAGATTTTCTATTTTTTGACAAAATATGTTCAAAGTCGTCTGCTGCAGAATTGTTGTATGAGGGTTAACGTTCTTTCACATGCAGACGATTTTAAAACCATTGTGGAAAAAGAAGTAATTGCTCAAAATGATTTCCACTCTATTCAATAATTACACTTTTATTAATAGATTGTTCATACATTTGCCTCAATGTTTTCAAAGTCGTCTGCTGCAGATTTATTGTAAGTGAGAAAGCGTTAAAAGAAATAAGAGACAGTTTACCATTATTTTCTCCATATTTGAAAACTTTTCCTCCGCATCTTTCTTGGCTTGCTCCACTTCAATAAGCATTTCCTCCTGGGCTTTTCTTCTTTCTTCTTGTAACCTGTGCAAATGAAAGCACAGAAAGCTTAAATCTACTAATTTCAAAATATTTGGACTTTATGTATACAAATGCTGTCACAGGACAATATATCTTGGGGGGTGTTCATGATTGTAATAACAAGAACTAGAACTATCACTAAAGATGATAAATACCCCCTAAACAGCACCCTGACCTACACCATAACTTAATAAGTAAAAGGGCCATAACTCTGTAAAATAACATACAATTGTAACCCCTTTAGTATATGCACATCTCCTCTTGGTATAGAAGCTTCATGTAAAATTTTATTGAATTCCACCCAGTGGTTTGTAAGAAATAGGATGGACAAAATATGGCTTCCGACCGACAGACAGCTTGACACAGTGACTCCTATATACCACCTTTTCTTCGAAGGGGGGTATAATTATGCATAATTATGTTTCTTGCTACTCTTTTAGTATGTTGTCAAAAGATGCGTTTAGGTTCATTAAACAGAGAGGCAGATAAAGTAGCCTAACCTGAGGCTTCACTATTAACATCGAGCCGTCCCGTGAGAAAACCAACATTTTGGACTCGGCATAAAGCATCAACCCGGATCAGCATAAACATGCCACGCAGGCTTACCCAGATAGACACTTTTCACCTCCTGTGGATTTTCTGTTTCAGGAATCATTAGTCTATACCTGAGACGGAATGTGTCAGCCCGGATCAGTCTGCGCAGGCTGATCTGAGTCGATACATTATGCAGAGGCCGAAAGGTTGGTTTTATCACGGGACGGCTCATTTGGGGAAAGATTACACATCAAAAAGATTAGAATCACACCTTTGGATTTAGGGTCCTAATTACTCTGCTTCAGCAAGATACAGAAAAAACACCACACTAACACAAATTAAGCTGAGGTAGGTTTTCGCAGAGCAAATGAGTCACCATCTATAAATTAACCATTTCCCTCATACAACAATTCTGCAGCAGACAACTTTGAACATATTTTGTCAAAAAAAAGAAAATCTCTATAATTGAATGGATTACCTATGACTAAAAGTGGAAAACATTGTGACAAAAGAAGAAATTGCTCTTCACTATGTTTTCAAAAAGCTGTCTGCTGCAGAGGCGTCAGAAAGCATCTATATGAGGGAAAGGTTTAAGTGTTATTGTTATTATTATTATTATTATTATTATTATTATTATATAATTTCACAAACCTAGCTTCCTGTACCCTCATTAACTCTGCCTGGGCGAATTCGAAATCTTTTATCTCTTTCTGAGGGGAGTGCTTCTCTTTTCTGTTTTTCGCCACCTCAATCGGATGATTAAAACGGAAATAATGATCTCCCCCTAATATGACACGATCTCCCTGGAATTCAGTAAAATAATTATTATGCAGAACAATATTTTCTTATTTTTGGCATGTTTAACCCTTTCCCTCATATAGATGCTTACTGACGCCCTGCAGCAGATGGCTTTTTGAAAACATAGTGACAAAAGAAGAAATTGCTCAAAACGAGCAATTTCTCCTTCTGCCACAATGTTTTCCACTTTTAGTCATAGGTTATCCATTCAATTATAGAGATTTTCTATTGTTTGATAAAATGTGTTCAAAGCCGTCTGCTGCAGAATTGTCGTATGGGGGAAAGGGTTAAACTAATCTATCTGTAGTTCAAAACCCAATCTTTGAATTATAAGAGCAATTTTTATCAAGTCAAAGTTCATTTAAATGTTTAATACTAAATAGAACTATCACTGAAGATGATAAATAACCCCAAAGTGACCTACACCATAACTTAATAAGTACAAGGGCCATAACTCTGTAAAATATGCACATCTTCTCTTGGTATAGAAGCTTCATGTAAAATCTTATTGAATTCCACCCAGTGGTTTGTAAGAAATAGGCCAGACAAAATATGGCTTTGACAGCCCCACACAGTGGCTCCTATATACCTCCTCTCCTTCGAAGGGGGGTATAAATAGTAAACTACATGAAGGGTAGCCATAAGACAGTAAATAATGACATGAGCCGTAGGCGAGAAAACAAGCATTATGGCCACGCCGCCACCGCCGACGACGACGCCAGGGTCATGACAATAGCTCTCATTTTTTCAAAAGTCAAGCTAATAACATGCAATTGTAAGACCTTTAGGATATGCACATCTCCTCTTGGTATAGAAGTTTCATGTAAAATTTTATTGAATTCCACCCAGTGGTTTGTAAGAAATAGGCAGGACAAAATATGGATTCCGACCGACCGACACAGTGACTCCTATATACCCCCTCTTCTTCAAAGGGGGTATAATAATATTGTGTAGAAAAGTGTTCTCATCCCAATACATACTTCAAAGCTTATCAACAAGTTACTTACATGATGCAACTCTGTGCAGACTAAGATGAGGTTCCCGTTCACATAAGTGGGGGCATCTCCTATTGGTGTCACCTTGACTACATTGTCTGTGTGGTTTATTAAGCTAGTAAATAAACAAAGGTTAATGAGTGATCTACTTGGATTTAACCCTTTCCCACATACAACAAATCTGCAGCAGACAACTTTGAAAACATACCCCCAAAAAATTGAAAACCCCTTAAAATAAAAGTACAATAATTGAAAAGAGTTGAAAATATGGTGACAAAAGGAGAAATTGTGCTCGTTTTGAGCAATTTCTTCTTTTGTCGACATGTTTTCAAAAAGCTGTCTGCCGCAGAGGCGTCAGAAAGATTTTTTATGAGGGAAAGGGTTAACAGTTTTCAACAATTTTCAGTTATAGCTCTAAAATGGACGCATGTTGATGCATCTGCAGCAGATGACTTTTGAAAACAAGCAGAGCAATTTCTCCTTTTGCCACAATCTTTTTCCATTCTATATTCAATTATCAAACCTTCATTCATAGAGATTCGCCCTAATTTTGCATTGACCCGTAAACAATTGTTTGCTGCAGATTTATTGTATGTGGGAAAGGGATAAGAATCTGACAGTAGAGAATTGTGCTATTTTAATTATAAAGCTAGGTTTTTAATTAGAACAAAAAAGATACTCAATATTTAGGGCTGTGTGTTTTGAAAATATCTGAAGAAATGAAGTTGCTATCTGAGAAATATGACTTATACTATTGATACAGTTGTAAACATTGGGGGGAAGTGAGTGCCACACTGTTACAATATACACCTTTCAAGGGGTAATAATTCCCTTACAGCAATCTAGCTTAAAACAAGAAACCGCTGAAGACGGTAAGGCTGGATTGTCGGCAATTTTACCTTGAAAATCGACAAACCAAGGTCAAGGTCAAAGTACCCATAGAAATCAATAGAACTTGTTACTGGTTACCTTCAGGCTGAGATTTTGCCTCAACCTGAAACTTTAACCAAAATGTTGACGGACAGATGGACAGGACATCGCCAATCTATGGACCAGAATTGCTAGAGCAATCCGGCCAATAAAACTGGATCTAGATCTTATACCAATAAAACATTTCAGCTAAGTTTGGTGAAGACTGAACAAGGATTCCTCAAGCTACAAAGCGGCCAAAGTTCTACCAACAAACTGCTGCAGTTGTCCTATCTGAATAAGTATGTATAAAGGGTTAATCATTTTGAGCAATATCTGGTTTTTCCATATTATTTTCTGCAGAATTTTGAGCAATTTCTGCTTTTTCAAAAAGAATTCAGTCCAATCAAGTCACAGAGGATAAAAGAACAACACAAATTACCAGTGATTATCCGCTATCAAAGCCCCATTCAGTTGAATGTCATGTTTCGAATTTGGCCCCATTCTCCCCACTTTGGTCATGCCACCTTTTAACACATACAGCAATATCTCGGACAGCTGTGGATCTTCGTTCAGATTGACTAGATTAGGTAGTTTGTTGTCCACTTTCAAAGTAACGCCAGCTTTCTGTTTCCAAGACAATATGAAGAGCTCAGATTATCTAAACTCTTTCTCACATGCAGCATCTCCAGCATGAATGCCTTTAACCCTTTCCCTCATAGGATGATTCTGCAGTAGACGACTTTGAACATATTTTGACAAAATAGAAAATGTCTATAATTGAATGGATAACCTATGACTAAAAGTGGAAAACATTGTGATAAAAGGAGAAATTGCTTGTTTTGAGCAATTTCTTCTTTTGTCACTATGTTTTAAAAACGCTGTCTGCTGCAGAGTCATCAGAAACCGCCTATATGAGGGAAAGGGTTAAAGATACTGAGAGAAAATAAAAAAAATGCCACTCTTATTTAATAATGATATTTTCATTTGTGGGTCACCTGCACCTGCTCATTGAAAGTGTGATGCCAGCCCCGGTAGCTCAGTCAGTAGTAACGTGGGCTGTCAATCCAGAGGTTGTGATTTCGAACCCCAGCTTGGCCAACTGTGACAAGCATCATTCGTCTTTCACCAATGGGCTGACATGACAGTCTATGTGGAAAAGCAGCCAGTTGCTTGGAAAGTATGTTGTGTGGAGTACTGGTGTGAGAAAACTAGGAAACATATGAGAAGGTGAACGAGCCGCCGTGATATGACTGAAAAATTTATGAAAACTGCGTTAAACCCAAATCAATCAATCACTTGGTTACTCTACCTCTAAAAGTTTGGCTTCTTCCTGTTTCCTCTCTTCCGACTGCCTCAGTTTTTCCTGCCAGGATTTCATAAATGCTTCCATCTCCTTGTCTTTTTGAGCAAGTTTATCTCTCAGTGAATTAATTTCATACAGACTTTCTGCATAGGCATCATCATTGGTGGTCAAACCGGAGGCTTTAAGGAGTTCAATCTCTGATCTAAGTTCTATAAAATAAGGAATTTCAGAATTTGGAAAATAAAAAATTTAAGATTGTATCTTGTCTGTATTTTCCCCCCCAAGTGAAACTAGAACTATCACTGAAGATGATAAATACCCCTTAAACAGCACCTTGACCTACACCATAACTTAATAAGTAAAAGGGCCATAACTCTGTAAAATAACCCCTTTAGGATATGCACATCTCCTCTTGGTATAGAAGCTTCATGTAAAATTTTACTGAATTCCACCCAGTGGTTTGTAAGAAAAAGGCCGGACAAAATATGGCTGCCGACCGACCGACCGACAAACAGACAGACAGCCTGACACAGTGACTCCTATATACCCCCTCTTCTTCGAAGGGGGTATAATTAAGATGGTATCTTGTCTGTATTTTCCCCCCAAGTGAAATCATAGTAACAATAAAGCATGTTCTCAGATAAGAGTGTTTCAAATAAACATGTGTTTTCTGTAGGAAAGCATGTCAGAAAACTCACCAAAACTTAATTGAAAGCCAGACAGATTGACGGTAAAAAGAGAGCAAAGTGTTTCAGATTGTGACTCAGAAATGTCTTAAATGTGTACCAAGTTTCATTTGAACATGTGTAACTGTTTTTGAGTTACGACGTAACAAGGTAAGTTTTGTGACGACTTAGACGATGATGCCAAGGGTACAGTATCAAGATAACTAGTGTTTTTTTAACCATTTCCCTCATATAGACGCTTTCTGATGCCTCTGCAGCAGACAGCTTTTTGAAAATATAGTGTCACAATGTTTTCCACTTTTAGTAATGGATAACCTATGTTTTGACAAAATATGTTCAAAGTCGTCTGCTGCTGAATTGTCGTATGAGGGAAAGGGTTAAAGAAAAAAACCAAAAAAACTTTGGCATAACCTAATACATGTAGCAGATATGAATTGCTTCACACAAAATGGTTATAACTACATCTTGTAACAACCATTTTGCATAGAGCCATCAACATCAAAGTAATCAATCTTTTACTAGAAACGTTACCTCTGATAAGCTTAGCCTTTGGATCTTCGTTGACTCTAGCCAAGTTTACAATTGATCTGGCAGTTTGTGCGTAGCGTAGGGTACTCAAGGTTTCGTCCGTATGATGGTTGGCAGGGGATATGGTTGCTATCATCGCTGTCTTGGAATTTCCTCCTAAACTCTCTTTTAGCAACCTTGAGAATTAGAATAATAATCTTTTAACCCTTACCTACATACAACATATCTGCAGCAGACTACTTTGAACCTAGTTTTAGACAGAAACATGAAAAATTTCAATTAAAGAAAGCTTTATTGCTAAATAAAGTTGAAAACATTGTGTTCAAAGGAGAAATTGCTCATCATGAGCAATTTCAGCTTTGGCCACAATGTTTTCAAAAGTCGTCTGCTGCAATGAGTCCAAATGCGTCTGCAGGTGAGAAAGGGTATAACAATTTGTTAACGTTTTCCCACATACATTAAATCTGCAGCAGACAACTTTGAAAACAATGAAACTATTCTATAAATGTAAGTATAATTGTTTAACAGAGGCAAAGGAGAAATTGCTCAAGTTGAGTGAATTCCCCAGTTGTCACAATATTTTCAAAGGGCGTCTGCAGGTGGGAAAGGTATATTAAAGGAGTTAAAATGTTCTAAGCAAAATGATAAATTGCTTGAGTTAAACAATCTCTTTTTTTGACACAATGTTTTCAAAAATCTTCAGCTATAGACGCATCAAATTGTGTCTCTATGTGGGCAAGGGTTAAGGTAAATCTTTTTAAAAGAGCAAACACAGGAAAATGTATCAAAGACATTTTTTAACAGAAATGGGAAAAATCCAAAATGGTTGACACATCCACACCGTTACCTGGGGATCTGATTGGATTATATTTCGCTTTCGTCGCGATAGCAGCAGACGACTTTTGAAAACATTGTGGCCAAAGGTGAAATTGCTCATGATGAGCTCATGATCTCCAAAATGTTTACAACTTTATTTAAACCTTTTAAACTATCTTGTATTGAGATTTTTCAGGTTTTTGTCACAATGTTTTCAAAGTTGTCTGCTGCAGAATTGTCGTATGCAGGAAAGGGTGAGTTGATTGTACTTACCAGGTAAGAACAGAGTCTCTGTACGGGATGAAGATCTTCCGCTTGTTCGTCACACTCGATTGTTCTGCAAGTTGAGAGATAACTTTACCCAGCGTCAGTAAACTCTTGTTGATATTCGCACCTTCCTGCCATAGAATAAAGTAAAACTTGAAATATTCATGTACAGTAATTTAATAAATCCTTCATCTTGCCATTGTTTTAAGTTTGATAACATTTTCCATTGTATTTCAGTTATATCAGGCAGCCAGTTCACCTACCCAGGTGTCTTCTGGCTTTCTCACACCAGTACTCCACACAACATGTCTCAGGCAACTAGCTAACTTTCAACATGGACTTTTAGCCCATTGGATGAAGACAAATAACAGCCACACTTTGTTTTGGACAATCATCTATAAAGAGTTAGTTGCCCAGCCAGAATTCAAACTAACTACCCTTAGATCAAAGCAAGTATCACCACAATGTATAATCAAGATTTCTTTGCATTGTTGCAGACGTCCAGATAAGGAGGGGTTTGTGGCTCTATTCCCCACAATATACCTCTTATTATCAAACCAAACCCTATGTTGTAGGTATTCTTTTGAGTACCCACAACATAGGGTTAGAGAATAAAACAAGACCATGGGCTGAGGGTGTCTCGCCCTTCTAAGAAAATCAGATATTAAATGCAAAAAGAAAGTAAAGTTGATAATATGTGAAAAAGTAAGTGTCTGTCAATGCATTGTTATCAACATGTCATGATAAATAATAAACTCACTACATGTGTATATATCTTAATATATTATTACCTAACAAAGGTCAAGTTCTGCACAATTATGACCTTGACCCTGAAAACGTTGACAGATGTCCCATGACCAAACAATACATCTGACAAAGTTTCAGAAAAATTCAAGCAGAGGTTGCTGAGATATAAGAAAGGTTAAGTTTTGAGGTTAAGTTACCTAACAAAGGTAAAGTTCTGCACAATTATGACCTTGACCCTGAAAATGTTGACGTTGACAGATGTCCCATGACCAAACAATACATCTGACAAAGTTTCAGAAAAATTCAAGCAGAGGTTGCTGAGATATAAGAAAGGTTAAGTTTTGAGGTTAAGTTACCTAACAAAGGTAAAGTTCTGCACAATTATGACCTTGACACTGAAAATTTTGACGTTGACAGATGTCCCATGACCAAACAATACATCTGACAAAGTTTCAGAAAAATTTAAGCAGGAGTTGCTGAGATATAAGAAAGGTTAAGTTTTGAGGTTAAGTTATCTAACAAAGGTCAAGTTCTGCACAATTATGACCTTGACCCTGAAAATTTTGACGTTGACAGATGTCCCATGACCAAACAATACATCTGACAAAGTTTCAGAAAAATTCAAGCAGGGGTTGCCGAGATATAGCTATTTGTAAAAGCGGCCGCCGTCGCCGGAAAAGTGACTGCTATGTCTCACTCCACTATCGTGGGCGAGACAATAAGGAATTTTGAACAAGGAAAACGCTCCTTATCTAGCTCTGATTGTGAGTTTTATATTATATTTCAATTAAATTTTCCTTTCTTTTTTTCCAAGCCTTGAGAAGCTCAGTTGGTTGTGACTTGATCTGTCAATACAGGTGTTGAAAGTTCAGCATCCCCTCCTTGGCCAACGTTCTTTCCTCGGTTTGACAAAAAACAAAGTGACCCGCGTCATTGTCTTCCACCATTATTGGCCAACAGTCTACATGAAAAGGCTAATCAGTCATTAGATATATTGCAGGATGTGCATTCTGGAAGATTGATTGTTTGGTGTTTTAAGCCGCTTTCAACAATTTTTCAATTATATCATGTGTTTCCTGGGTGAGTTGTTCCAGTACTACTGGGCCATTTATCCCGACACCAGCCAGTCAGTCGTCATGCTAACTTGCCAAGGAGGGCAGCCATTAAATTACTTACATTTTTAAAGGACTTGCATTCTGGAAGAGAAAGGTTATTTAACCCCTACCCACATACAACAAATCCACAGCAGACAACTCTGAAAACAAACCCCCAAAAAATTGGAACTCTTTTATAATAATTGAATAGATTTGAAAGCATGATGACAAAAGGAGAAATTATGACCAATTTCTTTTATTGTCGCCATGTTTTTAAGAAGCCATCTGCTGCAGAGGCGTTTAAAAGCGTATATATGAGGGAAAGAGTTTAGGTGACTCATACTCGAAGCCTTTGTCCACTTGTCTGTGCCTGTGACTGTCTCTCACTACCAGCCAGGTCCACCAGGTTGATCTTACTTGTTATACAGTGATCGTGTTCTTGACCTTCTAACACCTCTGTCTGTGAATAAAACAATAAACAGTGTACTTGTAATATGATGCTTTACCACATATAGCAATTTTTTTTAGTTCTCATTAATATACGCAGATGCATTTATTGTTGTAACACCTCTATCTGTGAATAATGATGCTTTACCACATATACCATAAATTTTTAGTTCTTATTATTATACGTGGACAAATTTATTGTTGTTCCACCTCTGTCTGTGAATCAACAGTATACTGGTAATATGATGCTTTACCACATATACCATTTCATTGCTTCCAACATAAAACAAAACTGCAGCAGACTACTTTCAATGATTGTTGGGTGTTTTACGTCATTTCAGAAAGAAATTCAGTTAATCACGGCGTTTCCTGGGTAAGTAACCAGTACTACTGATCCATTTATTCAGACACCAGCCAGTCAGTCGTACCCCGAACATTTATTCAGACACCAGCCAGTCAGTCGTACCCCGAACATTTATTCAGACACCAGCCAGTCAGTCGTACCCCGAAGCCCAAAGCACCAAGGAGGGCAGGCTTCTGAATAGATTTTAATTCTGTAAACAATTTCTTAAGTGACAACAAAATTAACATTCCAGTGCAGTTTGGCTGAAATGAACCCAGACGCCAGAGGTCTCAAAGATTTTGCTTATAGAAATTGTTGACAATGAGGCATGCCACAGGGCGATCACAAAAGTTAACCTGAAGCAACAGATACACGAATGTACACTATCAAAAGTTCTAATGTAACCAACCTTAGTTTGAGTAAGCACAATGGTGAACACAGAATGAGATCGGCTGCTCTTGTCGTTCATACCAGTTGCTGCTGTGGCACGGTTCTTGTTACCCAGAGTTATCCAGCCTTCCATGTCCTCAAACGAATTGACCACAAAAGTCGACAGTCCTTCCACATATGGTCCAAGCGTTGGGTGCTCTCTGACACGCAGCTATAAATTAGATAAAGCATTGTCAATATGGCAGAAACAAAACAATAAAATAACAAGAAACAGCTGAAGACGGTAAGGACGGATTGTTGGTAATTTGACCTTGAAAAACAAACCAAGGTCAGGATCAAAGTAACCATAGAAATCAATAGAACTTGTTACTGGTTACCTTCAGGCAAAGTTTTAAGTTTGTAACCCTTTCCAGTGCTGAGATTTTGCCTTAACCTGAACCTTTAACCAAAATGTTGAAGGACAGACGGACAGATGGACGGACATCGCCAATCTATAGACCGGAATTGCTAGAGCAATCCAGCCAAAAATGGCAAAAACATCAAAATATGTCTGCAAAAAAAGGTATGCTATAGTTATTTACCTTATTTAACCATTCTAGTGATTTCTTAACCCTTTCCCTCATATAGATGCTTTCTGACGCTTATGCAGCAGACAGCTTTTTGAAAACATAGTGACAAAAGAAGAAATTGCTCTAAACGAGCAATTTCTCCTTTTGCAACAATGTATTCCACTTTTAGTCATAGGTTATCCATTCAATTATAGAGATTTTCTATGTTTTGACAACATATGTTCAAAGTCGTCTGCTGCAGAATTGTCGTATGAGAAAAGGGTTAAGTGACTTTGTGCTAGTATTGCAAGTTTGAAGTGAATTCCTGAAGTTATAACCAATTAAATCAAAGTGAGATTGACAAAGAACGGAAAGACAACTCAGTTGTGATCTTCATAAAAAAACCATTGCAGGAAAGAAAATAGGTTACATTACAAAACAAGAGGCCCAAGAGGGCCAGTATCGCTCCACGGCCATAAGGCAAAAATAAAATCTCCAAACAGCCCTGCCCCGTGGTGGCTATTTTTTTTACCAACCACCATGGCTTAAAGGAATCTTGTAGAGTGTCACCAAAGGAATGTTTCTGCAAAATTATTTGAAAATATGCCTGACACTTTCGTCGGAGAAGATTTTTTAAGTTTTCACTATGGTCATATAAGTCAAAATAGCCCCGCCCTCTGGCGGCCATGTTTTTCGACCAATCAACATGGCTTGAAGGAATCTGATAGAGGGTCACCCAATGAACATTTCTACAAAATTATTTGAAAATCGGCTGAACACTTTCGGAGAAGAAGATGTTTTAAGTTTTCACTATAGCTATATAACGCAAAAAAAGCCCCGCCCCCCTGGCGGCCATGTTTTTCGCCCAATCAACATTTCTTGAAGGAATCTAATTAAGGTTCACACAAGGAACATTTCTACAAAATTATTTGAAAATCGGCCTGACACTTTTGGAGGAGAAGATTTTTTAAGTTTGTTCTTTAGCCATATAGGCAAAATAGCCCCGCCCTGTGACGGCCATGTTTTTTTACCAATCAACATGGCTTGAAGGAATCTGATAGAGGGTCACCCACGGAACATTTCTACATAATTATTTGAAAATCTGCTGTACACTTTTTGAGAAGAAGATTATTTAAGTTTTCACTATAGCTATATAAGGCAAAAAAGCCCCGCCCCCTGGCGGCCATGTTTTTCGCCCAATCAAAATTTCTTGAAGGAATCTAATAAAGGGTCACCCAAGGAACATTTCTACAAAATTATTTGAAAATCGGCCTGACACTTTCGGAGAAGAAGATTTTTTAAGTTCTCACTATTTTTTTCTTTCGGTTGCCATGGAAACCAGAATTTTGAATGGATCAAAAAAAATTGAAGGAATTTAGTAGAGGACATTGAGAGGATGCTTCCCATGAAGTTTCAACCAAATTGGCCAAGTGGTTAGGGAGAAGAAGTCGTTTAAAGGAAAAAGTTAACGCACGCACGCACGACGGACAATTCGCCATGACATAAGCTCGACTGGCTTTCAGCCAGTGGAGCTAAAAATCATTACTCACTGTTGCTTTCTTGGACTTCTTCTCCTTGTTTGTAGAAGCCAGCAAATCATGGATTTTTTCATTGTAGATTTCAAAGAAACTGATCTCAACATGAATTTTAACCTAAAATAGAATAACAAATCTTTATACAACTTTTATCTTTTCCCTGATTCATTCAATTCAAACAGGGGCAGCAGGTTACTTTTCAATACATTAACCTTTTCCCACATATATAGATGCTTTCTGATGCCTCTGCAGCAGACAACTTTTGAAAACATTGAGACAAAAGAAGAAATTGCTCAAAACGAGCAATTTCTCCCTTTGCCACAACTTTATTTAGTGATTAAACCTTCATTTACAGATATTTTCCATGTTTTTAAAGTCGTCTGCTGCAGACTTCTTGTATATGGAAAAGGAGAATAAGAGCAATTTCAATGTTTTTAATTATTTGTGCAAGCATGAATGTTTTCGTGGTAGATACCCATGAAACTGGTTTCAATATGGTCTTTAACCTAAAGCATACAGAAAATCTAATATAAGTACATTTGTATTAAACTACGGCTACTCAGTATCAACATTTGCTGCACATACCAGCTTAACATTCCTTCATAGAGTGTTTCTAGTGCTGGCAACTTTAAAAATCATTGTGTAAAGGAGACGTGGTTCAAGTCATCTTTTTGTGCAACATTTAGACGACTGCCATTGTTAACTCTATGAATAAAAGCCGAATTATTACTCAGAGCTTAAAACAATGTGACAAAAATAAATTGTTCCTGATTAGCAATTTTTCCTTTTGCTGCAATGTTTCAAAAGTGAGCCACTGCAGATGCACCAAACATTGTTTGCATGTGGGAAAGGGTTAACAGAGTATATAGCTATATGGTTTTGAAGAGTTAAAAACCTCATCCGACAAAGAGAATCTGATATTGCTCATTTTGAACAAAATGCAGAAATGAGATTTGCTGTATTTTCGAACAAGTTAACCATTTCACTTTAATAAAAGACTCTCATTGCTCTTAAGCAGATGACTTTTATTTTAAAAAAATCATATCAGGTAAACAGTTAATTCTCCTAAGATGCTGATGCCTATTTAACCCTTTCCCACATACAACAAATCTGCAGCAGACGACATTGAAAATATCTGGGTAAAGACACGGAAAATCTCTATAAATAAATGTTTAACTATTGAATGGAGTTGAAAACATTGTAGCAAAAGGAGAAATTGCTTGTTTTGAGCAATTTCTTCTTTTGGCACAATGTTTTCAAAAAGTCGTCTGCTGCAGAGGCGTCAGAAAGTGTCTATATGAGGGAAAGGGTTAACAATCTGTAGCAGACATATTTAAGAACAGTGAATTATTTCTATTTTGAAAAAATGTTCTCAAATCTACAACATGTATCCAATAATAACACTTTCATTTAAAGTTTTTCCATATTTTTTTTTGCTTTATAGATCTATGTTTTATTTAAAGTCATCCACTAGATTTCTTGTATGTGGGAAACAGTTTATCTTGAATGTTGATTTGACCTTTGATAAACTTTAACATGTTATCATTGATTTCCTATTTATTTGGGGTTTTTTATACGACATTTCATACAATTAATCATTTATAAGTGTTTTTCAGTTAAAATCATGGACATTCTCAAGTTTTCCCGAGACGTTTTTCTTTAACTTTTCCAAAAAATGACAGTAGTTTGTGTCATTTTCTCTTCTTATCCATATCCCACTAGTATAGACATTGTGACATCAGCAGCAGGTGACTTTTGCCACAACATTTTGAACTCTGTTCAATATTTATACTTTCATCCATATATAGATTTTTGTTATTTTTACATTGATGTCTTTTACCCTTTCCCACAAACAACAATTCTGCAGCAGACGACTTTGAACATATTTTGTCAAAAAATGGAAAATCTCGAGAACTGAATGGATAACCGTTACTATGACTAAAAGTGGAAAACATAGTGGTAAAAGGAGAAATTGCTCACTATGTTTTCAAAAAGCCATCTGCTGCAGAGGCGTCAGAAAGCGTCTATATGAGGGAAAGGGTTAAGGTCTCCTACTGCAGATTTGTTGTATCTTAAGAGTGTGGAAATTGCCCATGTAAAATAATTGTGAAAAAGAATGGAAAAGATACAACAAATGATAATCAAAGCATGAAGAACAGAGCTCTATATATAAGGAGCGTATTGCATGTTCTAAAATCCTTATTTGACCCTTAACACCTATGTTGTGGGTACTCAAAAGAATCGTCTCAGTGAGATTATTCTTTTGAGTACCCAAAACATAGGGTTTACTTTAACAAGAGGCCCAAGAGGGCCAGTATCGCTCCACGGCCATAAGGCAAAAATAAAATCTCCAAACAGCCCTGCCCCGTGGTGGCTATTTTTTTTTACCAACCACCATGGCTTAAAGGAATCTTGTAGAGTGTCACCAAAGGAATGTTTCTGCAAAATTATTTGAAAATATGCCTGACACTTTCGGAGGAGAAGATTTTTTAAGTTTTCACTATGGTCATATAAGTCAAAATAGCCCCGCCCTCTGGCGGCCATGTTTTTCGACCAATCAACATGGCTTGAAGGAATCTGATAGAGGGTCACCCAATGAACATTTCTACAAAATTATTTGAAAATCGGCTGAACACTTTCGGAGAAGAAGATGTTTTAAGTTTTCACTATAGCTATATAACGCAAAAAAGCCCCGCCCCCTGGCGGCCATGTTTTTCGCCCAATCAACATTTCTTGAAGGAATCTAATTAAGGTTCACACAAGGAACATTTCTACAAAATTATTTGAAAATCGGCCTGACACTTTTGGAGGAGAAGATTTTTTAAGTTTGCTCTTTAGCCATATAGGCAAAATAGCCCCGCCCTGTGACGGCCATGTTTTTTTACCAATCAACATGGCTTGAAGGAATCTGATAGAGGGTCACCCACGGAACATTTCTACATAATTATTTGAAAATCTGCTGAACACTTTTTGAGAAGAAGATTATTTAAGTTTTCACTATAGCTATATAAGGCAAAAAAGCCCCGCCCCCTGGCGGCCATGTTTTTCGCCCAATCAAAATTTCTTGAAGGAATCTAATAAAGGGTCACCCAAGGAACATTTCTACAAAATTATTTGAAAATCGGCCTGACACTTTCGGAGAAGAAGATTTTTTAAGTTCTCACTATTTTTTTCTTTCGGTTGCCATGGAAACCAGAATTTTGAATGGATCAAAAAAAATTGAAGGAATTTAGTAGAGGACATTGAGAGGATGCTTCCCATGAAGTTTCAACCAAATTGGCCAAGTGGTTAGGGAGAAGAAGTCGTTTAAAGGAAAAAGTTAACGCACGCACGCACGACGGACAATTCGCCATGACATAAGCTCGACTGGCTGAAAGCCAGTGGAGCTAATAATAAGAGAGAAATGGTGGGAAAAGGAGCTGAATACCCTCCTTATCTGGACCTCTGAAGAATAATTACCAGTCTTGAAGTAAAAAGCATTGTGGGTATAAGAGTAATTGCTAACAAGAGGGCCATGATGACCCTATATCGCTCACCTGATTTAATAGAACTTCAATAGTTTTCAAAGTTTTTACTCTTTTTAGGCCAATACTTTTGGACAAGAAGATTTTTAAAGTTTTAACAATGCACATATAAGGAAAACAAGCTCCACCCCCTGGCGACCATGTTTTTCAACGGATCAAAAATATTTGAACAATCTTCGTAAAGGGTGCCCCAAGGAACATTTGTGCAAAATAATTTTTAAATCAGGCCAGTACTTTTGGACAAGAAGATTTTTAAAGTTTTAACAATGCACATATAAGGAAAACAAGCTCCGCCCCCTGGCCGCCATGTTTTTCAACGGATTGGAAATATTTGTACAATCTTGGTGCCCCAAGGAACATTAATTTTGTGCAAAATAATTTTTAAATCGGGCCAGTTCTTTTGGACAAGAAGATTTTTAAAGTTTTAACAATGCACATATAAGGAAAACTAGTTCCGCCCCATGGCGGCCATGCTTTTCAACGGATCGAAAATATTTGAACAATCTTGGTAAAGGGTGCCCTAAGGAACATTTGTGCAAAATAATTTTCAAATTGGGCCAGTACTTTTGGACAAGAAGATTTTTCAAAGTTTAAACAATGCACATATAAGGAAAACAGGCTCCGCCCCCTGGCAGCCATGTTTTTCAACGGATTGGAAATATTTGAACAATCTTGGTAGAGGGTACCCCAAGGAACATTTGTGCAAAATAATTTTCAAATCAGGCCAGTACTTTTGGACAAGAAGATTTTTTAAGATTTGGCAATTTTTCCCTTTTCTGATGCCGCAGCAACCAAAGTTCTACTTGGAATTAATTTCTTTGAACAACTTTGAAAGAGGACTACCTAAGGACCATTCCTGTGAAGTTATTTTGAAATCTGTCCATTGGTTTAGTAGGATAAGTCATTTGTAGGAAATTGTTAACAGACGCCGACGCCAGACGGTGAGTGATCACAAAATCTCACCTTGCACTTCGTGCTTAGGTGAGCTAAAAATGTCTACTATTTTCACTATTATATCTATAGATATGTGTTCAGCATATCCCTTTACCACCCGCAGATCGGTTTTGACACATCTGCAGCAGGCGGCTTTTTGAAAATATTGTGGAATTCTTTTGCCACAATATTTTCAAAGTCTTCTGTTGCAGATCCTTTGCATGTGGAAAATGGTTTAACCCTTTTCCCTCATATAGACGCTTTCTGATGCCTCTGCAGCAGATGGCTTTTTGAAAACATAGTGACATATTGCCATAATGTTTTCCACGTTTAGTCATAGGTTATCCATTCAATTATAGAAATTTGCTATTTTTTGACAAAATATGTTCAAAGTCGTCTGCAGCAGAATTGTCATATGAGGGAAAGGGTTAAGTCCAAATTGAAGAGAAGGTAAATTCCACAAAGGCCTTTTTTTCATTACTTTTGACATAACTCTAAAGGCTATTAATTATATAGAAAGAAAGAGCAACTAAACAAATATAACAAAAGGAAACTTTCTAAAAATGTTAACTCAACATAAACATTGTCAAAGTCTCTCTTTAAAAAGAAATACAGAAAAGGAAGTCATGGCTAAAGTCAATGCTTTTACAGTGAATTAACTCTTTCCCACCACATACAACAAATCTGCAGCAGATGACTTAAAGTTGAAAACATTGTGTCAAAAGGAGAAATTGCTCCTTTTGAGTAATTTCTCCTTTTGTCACAATGTTTTCAAGCCGTCTGCTGCAGATGCATCAAAATGCATCTATGGATGGGAGAGGGTTAAAAGGTCCAAAATCATAATTTTTTCAAACTTATACGCAAAACAGTTTAATTTTAAATTCTATTTATTCTGTGCTTAGGTAGAAATAACAACATTGTGAAAAGGGCATCCACTTCTCTTTTAAATGCAAATTGCTACTTTTATAACAATGTTTTCTAATTTCAAATAAGAATCTTAAATGTAGAAAAGAGTGAATGATTGCAGCCAGTTCACCTACTCATGCATTTCCTGGTTTTCTCACACCAGTACTCCACACAACAATCTTCCCAAGCAACAGTCTGCTTTTCCACATAGTCTTAGCCCAGTGGTGGAAGACGAATGACGCATGCCACATTGACTTTTGTCAATCGTCGGAAAGAAAGTTGGCCGACCCGGGATTCAAACTCACAACCCATGGATTGACAGCCCACATCCCTACCCACTGAGCTACCGGGGCTCGGCAGAAAAGAGTGAACAATACAAAAGGTTCAGTAATTCTACAACAATAGGTTATTCTAAACAAAATGCAAAATAGTAAATTTGTTTCTTCATATTCAAGTTAATTACCACCCTTTCCTTTGTTCTTGTTGGAAAACTAATTTGACTCTATCCCACATTCAACAAATTTGCAGCAGATTAACCCTTTCCCTCATACGACAATTCTGCAGCAGATGACTTTGAACATATTTTGTCAAAAAATAGTAAATCTCTATAATTGAATGGATAACCTATGACTAAAAGTGGAAAACATTGTGGCAAAAGGAGAAATTGCTCGTTTTGAGCAATTTCTTCTTTTGTCACTATGTTTTCAAAAAGCTGTCTGCTACAAAGACGATGAGGCCTCTGTGATTGGTGAAAATCTGCAGCCGAACTTTGAATGAGTTGACAGAAAAGGAAAAGGCCATTACAGTAGCACTCAAATCTGTTTATTGGCTAGCAAAAGAGAATACCCCACTTCATAAATATACAAGCCTACTTGAATGTTTGAACGATTTAGACTGTCCCAGTGTATCACACCTTTCACATGGTGGAAACCACAGACAGTTATATGACTTTTTACTGCCCCTTAATGTGTGTTTAAATTAAATTAAAGTGAAAATAACAACTCAATCAAGGAAGAGAATTCTTCACAGTAAAGTTTAACCCTTTCCTTCATATAGACGCTTTCTGACGCCTCTGCAGCAGACAGCTTTTTGAAAACATAGTGACCAAAGAACAAATTGCTCAAAACAAGCAATTTCTCCTTTTGCCACAATGTTTTCCACTTTTAGTCATAGGCTATCCATTCAATTATAGGGATCTTTTATTTTTTGACAAAATATGTTCAAAGTCGTCTGCTGCAGAATTGTCCCCACTTTTTTTTGCTAGTAGGGACACATGTCCCCACTGAATTTGAGTCTGGAATGAACCCTGATTACTTCTGCACAAACTTAAAAAAATTGTCTAAAAAAAAATCTGTGAATGAAATGGTAGGAACATGAGAAAATGCTATTTTGAGGTTAAAGTGTAATTATTTATAAACCAATTATGTACTTAAACCATTCAACAATACATACAATAGACTTCTATAGGCCTTCTTTTCTTGTTTCCATTTATCCATTACCATATCTCTTTAGAGATATTTGTTTAGCAAAAAATGAAAGTATGGTTTTGATCCCTAGATGTAAACCTGGTGATAAAAGGAAAAAGTGCTCATTAAGGTTTTTAAAACACCTGCTGTAGAGGCATATATTAGGCAAAGGGGTCTACATTTGTCTGCAAAATTTTGTTATAGTTTGAAGGAACACACATGTTGCCTACGAATTAACTATTAACTTAACCCTTTCACAGCCACATACAGCAAATCTGAAGCAGATGACTTGAAAAAATGTCTATTAAAACATATGGAAAATCTGTATAATTGTAGGCATAATTACTGAAAAAAGTTGAAAACATTGTGGCAAAAGGAGAAATTGCTCGTTTTGAGCAATTTCTTCATTTGGCACATTGTTTTCAAGAGTCGTCTGCTGCATAATTATGCGTCGAAATGCGTCTACAAGTGGGAAAGGGTTAACCCTTTCCCTCATATAGACGCTTTCTGACGCCTCTGCTGAAGACGGCATTTTGAAAACATAGTGACAAAAGAAGAAATTGCACAAAACATGCAATTTCTCCTTTTGCCACAATGTTTTCCACTTTTTGTCATAGGTTTTCCATTCAATTATGGAGATTTTCTATGTTTTGACAAAATATGTTCAAAGTCGTCTGCTGCAGAATTATCGTATGAGGGAAAGGGTTAAATAACCATTTTACCACAGATGGATATCTAAGAATCTAGCCGTAGTAGCGACAGAGACACCCAGCCAGGGCAGGTGACAAAAACACATGTCAAAGGTGCTGATCTCTAGATGGAGATAACAAATTTGAAATGTTGATACTTCTGACAATTTTGCTTTTAGTGACAACAATTTTTTTTTTATAAGTAATGAATAGTTCAAAACTAGTTTGGCAGTAAATTTAATGTCCAAAAGTCAATGAAATTGTACAGAATTTGGCTTACTGGGTATGTCTATCCAGTAAAAAAACCAGTAAAAATGAAGCATAAACAATCTTTGTTTAGATGTTTATTGTACTGGAAAGTGAACTTAATACCCTAGTTTTATCTCAGAATTATGATTCTAATATTTAAAGACAACTTTTGAACAGTTTTAAAACTTTTGACTATACTATCTATAATCTGGAGTTCAGCACCTTTAACAGAACTTTGGTTCAATCCATGTTCATCATTTCGGGGTTGAAGGGTTAAAATATCAATTAAATATTGAAACAGTGAGATTTATTTGAACACCATAATTGACGAATTCAGTCATGTCCAGTTTAAGTTTGTTTATCCCTCTCCCACTTGCAGACAAGGTTTGACGCCTCTGCAACAGATGACTTGAAACTATTGTAACAAAAGGAGTGTGATTGCTCTAAACAAGCAATTTCTCCTATTGCCAAAATGTTTTTCAACTTTTTTTTGTAATTAACGTTTCATTTATAGAGACTATCCATAATTTGCCATTAGATTTTCAAAGTCGTCTACAAATTTTGTCGTAATTTGGAAAGGGTTAAACAGTTAGATTTATTTGAACAAATTAACAAAGTCAGTCATGTTGCAATGTCCAGCTTAGTTTGTTTATTTGACTAACCTGAGTGACCTATAATTTCTGTTCTTTTATAATTGGTAATTTTCAGATACCTTCATTAAGTCGTCTATATCAGCGAAAAAGGTTTAAATTTAAACGTAAACCCTTTTTTTTTTTTGGTGTTATCAAAGTAGGGATCAGTCACTTAACTCTTTACCCAATGAAGACAATTTTAAGACACTTATGCAGTAGACGACTTTTGAACAACATTGTGATAAAAAGATCAAAGTCTAAAAATTTCTCTTTTCCCCCCAACTTTAACAAATCTTTTTATAGATTGAATTCATAATCTTTATCAATTTTGACTTTGTCTTACATGCTTTTAACCCTATCCCACATATAGACGCTTTCTGACGCCTCTGCAGCAGACGACTTTTTGAAACCATAGTGACAAAAGAAGAAATTGCACAAAACGTGCAATTTCTCCTTTTGCCACAATGTTTTCCACTTTTTGTCATAGGTTATCCATTCAATTATGGAGATTTTCTATGTTTTGACAAAATACGTTCAAAGTCGTCTGCTGCAGAATTGCCGTATGAGGGAAAGGGTCAAAACAAGCAATTTTCTCCTGAAAACATTGTGGCAAAAGTAGAAGCTGCTCAAAACAAGCAATTTCTTCTTATGCCACAATGTTTTCAAAGTCTTTTCAGTAATTATACCTATATCTATAGAGCTTTTCTGTGTTTTTGACTAGATGTTTTCAAAGTCATCTGCTGCAGATTTGTTGTGTGGGAAGCATTGAAGGACACTACTAAAAATAAATATCATGTCAGATAAAGGATTAACCCTTTCCCATTTGCAGATGCAATTTGACGCAATACCAGCAGACGACTTTTGAAAACATTGTGGTCAAAGGTGAAATTGCTCATGATGAGCAATTTCACATTTGGCCACAATGTTTTCAACTTTATTTAACAATTAAGCTATATTTTATGGAGATTTTTCAGGTTATGTTACTCTGTTTTCAAAGTCGTCTGCTGCAGATGTGTTGTATGTGGTAAGCGTTGAAGGCGAGTACTGAACAAAATATATCATGTCAGATAAAGGATTAAAGACCCTATTAACCATAATATGACACAAGGAATTTAATAACGCACAAAAGGTATTTGATGTCACAAAAGATCCTTCAAGTGGCTCTGATGGATTTATCCTTTTTTATCCCATATATATACATAATTATTTAATTGAGTGGCAAAAAAAGAAATGGCTAATCATCCTCGATTTGTCACACTAGTTTTCATAATCTGTCTGCTGCAGCCATGTTTAACCCTTTCCCTCATATAGATGCTTTCTCACGCCTCTGCAGCAGACAGCTTTTTGAAAAGATACTGACAAAAGAAGAAATTGCTTAAAACGAGCAATTTCTCCTTAAGCCACAATGTTTTCCACTTTTAGTCATAGGTTATCCATTCAATTAAAAAGATTTTCTATTTTTTTAACAAAATATGTTCAAAGTCGTCTGCTGCAGAATTGTCGTATGAGGGAAAGAGTTAAAGGTGTATGAATGTTGGATTCTTGGGATTTAGTGCTTAACCCTTTCCCTCATACAACAAATCTGCAGCAGACGGCTTTGAAAACATACCCGAAAAGAATTGGAAACTCCCTTTAAATGAAAGTACAATAACTAAATAGAGTTGAAACATGGTGACAAAATTGCTCGTTTTGAACAGTTTCTTCTTTTGTCGCCATGTTTTCAAAATGCCGTCTGCTGCAGAGGCGTTAGAAATGTTCATTAGGGGCGTATTTCATGTTTTAAAACACCAATTTTGACATATCTTAAACTCGGTGTTCATTCCAGACTTAAATTCAGTGGGGACATGACATTGTGTCCCTACTAGCCAAGAAAAAGTGGGGATATTGTTACTAAAACAGGGGACAATATTTGACAAACATATTTACCTTAAATTTAAACTTTACTGTGAAGAATTCTCTTCCTTGATTGGGTTAAAAGCAATCAAACAATTAACATCAGTTAACTATTAACCTCTTACTTGAACTTTAAACTTATTTACAGTGTAAAAGTATTATTGTTATTTTCACTTTAATTTAAACAGTTAACATTAAAGGGCAGATAAAAGTCATATAATTGTCTGTGGTTTCCACCATGTGAAAGGTGTGATACACTTGGACAGTCTAAATTGTTCAAAAGTTCAGGTAGGCTTGTATATTTATGAAGCAGGGGAATCTCTTTTGCTAGCCAATAAACAGTTTTGAGTGCTACTGTAATGGCCTTTTCCTTTTATGTCAACTCATTCAAAGCTCGGCTGCATATTTTCACCAATCACAGAGGCCTCATGGTCTTTGCTGTCTGCATGCCCCGTTAATGTACTGGTCTGAAAATTAGAAGTCCCTTCCGTCAATGCATTTGATTTTTTTATGTTGGGTGCAGAAAATGCAGTACGTTAGCTGTTTTTCTGCATCGAAGCGTAGCCATTGAAAACTGCTCGGCCACAAATTTTGAAAGGCTCTAGACGATTTTACAGGCAAATCAGGTACTGTACTTGTTGAGGAGTTGGTTGATTGATTGATTGATTGATTGGGGTTTAACGCCATTTTTAACAATTTCCTTGTTTTCTCACACCAGTACTCCACACAACAATCTTCCCAAGCAATTGGCTGCTTTTCCACATAGACATAGTCCATTGGTAGAAGACGAATGACGCATGTTGCATTGACTTTAGTCAATCGTCGGAAAAAAAGTTGGCCGAGCCGGGATTCAAACTCACGACCCCTGGATTGATAGCCCGCGTCACTACCGACTGAGCTACCAGGGCTCGGCGCTGAGGAGTTGGGCATTCGGTCTTGATAGACTGAATTTTGAATACTTTTTTGGTTTCAGTGCTTATCAACGTGTTGTCTTGCTGAAAACAAAATCAGTGTTTTTTGCCATTTTCAAAGGGTTTAATCCGGGTTCTTAATAGACGCCCTATGATTAGCTGATATTTAATGAGCCAACCAATGAAATCGAGTTTAAAATCGATAGCGTCTATGATGTCTAGGATATGGCACACTCGATTTGGTTAGTACGAAATCAAAATAAATGAATTAACAGATGATCAGGAAAAACTTGCACCCGATTGACCGCCTGGACAAGATATGGATGCGCCATATTTTTTCTGCCCCAATGACGCAAAGGGCCCGTTCTGGAATGAACCCTGCAAACTGATGACGTTTGAAAACATTGTCACAAAAGGAGAAGAAAAATATCAGCTGCAGAATTTTTGTTATCACCTTCCCACCTGCAGACATATTTTGACGCAAAAGCAGCAGACGACTTTGGAAAATTTTGTGACAAAAGAAGAAATTGCTCAAAACGATAAATTTCTCCTTTTGCAACAAAGTTTTCAACTTTTTTTCAGTAATTATACCTATAATAATAATGGTTTTCCATATTTTGGAGTAGACATTTTTAAAGTCGGATGCTGCAGATTTATTATGTGTGTGACAGGGTTAAGTGGGGGAAGTGTTAACCCTTTCCCTCATATAGACGCTTTCTGATGCCTCTGCAGCAGACGGCTTTTTGAAAACATAGTGACAAAAGAAGAAATTGCACAAAACGTGCAATTTCTCCTTTTGCCACAATGTTTTTCTACTTTTTGTCATAGGTTATCCATTCAATTATGGAGATTTTCTATGTTTTGACAAAATACGTTCAAAGTCGTCTGCTGCAGAATTGTCGTATCAGGGAAAGTGTTAACCTTCAAATACTATGTTATGGGGCTATCAAGGTTGATTTGCCTTTGTCATGGCACGTTACTAACCCAGTTCTTAATTGTTTTGCAATCCAGGGATTATGAATAAGTGAGCCTTCCTGCGAGAAAACCAACATTGTGGACTCTGTGTAAAGTATCGACCCGGATAGAGATCGCAGGCTTACCCGGATAGACACGTTTGTTTCGCCTCCTGTGGATTTTCTGTTTCAGGAATCATTAGTCTATACCTCTATCCTCCTGAGACAGTATGTGTTGGCCCCGATCAGACTGTGGACAGTGCAGGCTGATCTGAGTTGATACATTACGCAGAGGCCATAATGTTGGTTTTCTAGCTGAAGTGTTCTGTTGCCATTACAAGTACATTACTCATATACTGTTGAAAACTGCATTAAACCCCAAAACATCAAATCAAATCCACGATGTGTGGTACGTGTCAAAGGAATCCTCTACTTTCAATGATTTACGTAACCTTCAACAAGGCACATGGCTGTCAGTCACCCCAGCCAGGTCAGAGGACTAGTTAAGGAGGAGTAAATAGGTCTTTCTGACATGATATCTCTCATAGCACTCATTAAAACCTATGTTGTTGGTACTCAAAAGAATCGTCTCACTGCGACGATTCTATTGAGTACCCACAACATAGGTTTTGTAAGTCAAATAAGGATTTGAGAGCATGAAAAAAGCTCCATACCTAGAGCTCTGATATATGTATAAGTGTACTGTCATTGACTGTGATATAACTGCAACTGTTGAAAACATAAATCACAATATTCAATATACAAACAAACAAGTTCTCTACTATTTCTTAGATTCTTTTATATGAGCCGGTCATTGAAATGTGTGCAGATGGCTATTTCTATGCTTGACCAAGAGGGCATTTTTTTTTCCAGAAGATATAAAAAAAAAATCCACTGTGTGAATGTAGTGAAAACTAACCCTGCAAGTTATGGTATTTTGTTGTTTTTTACCAACTGCCACAGCTTGAATAAGTTTTTCCTATATATCTGTATGTAAAACAGGTTATTCCCAGGGGCATAGTTTGAACAATCTTGGTAGAGGACGATGAAGACAATGCTACACACCAAATATCTAAACTCTAGGCCTTTTGGTTTCAGAGCAGAAGATTTTCAATGTTTTTTCCATATATTTCTCTTTGTAAAACAAATTTTGGCCCCAGGGCCATATCTTGAACACTCTTGGTAGAGGACCACTAGACAATGCTACACACCAAATATCTAAACACTTTGGGTATTTCAGTTTTAGACAAGAAGATTTAAGGATTTTTTAAAGTTTTTCCTTTCAGTTGCCATGACAATAAGAGTACTGACTGGAATTAATTTCCTCAAACATTTTTCAAAGGGCACCACCCAAGGAACATCCCTTTGAAGTTTCATCATATTTTTCCAAGTGGTTTAGGAGGAGATAAATGTTTGAATCAATTATTTACAGATAATGGACACCAGATGAACATCCTAAATCACTCTCCATATGAAAAGTCATAACAATTATGAGCTCATCTTATTTTTCTCATTAAGAGTGCATTTTTATCTTTGTACCCAAGTGCTAACAAAAGTCATCTGCTGCAGATGTGCCAACATGTTTCTGCATGTGGGAAATGGTTAACGTCCTTGGGGGTGCCTAAAGTTACATGTCACACCAAACAAAAGAGGCTCCAGTGTTTGTTTATAAAGGTAATCCATTTATCAAGTTCATGAGATTGATTTTTATATATTTGTCGATAAAACATGGGACATTTGATGTACCCGTAATCCCTCAACCAACTTAATTTATTCACTTGTAAATACGTGTTCATCAAACTGTGCATTTTCCTTTCTTATTTTCAGTTTCATTGCAAGTTTCCCTCATATAGAAGCTTTCTGACGCCTCTGCAGCAGAGAGCTTTTTGAAAACATAGTCCCACAATATTTTCCACTTTTAGTCATAGGTTATCCTATTAATTATAGACTAGAGATTTTCTATTTTTTGACAAAATATGTTTTAAATTATCTGCTGCAGAATAGGTGTACGAGGTAAAAACATAATTATGTGCAAAAAAAAAAATCAAAATTTTCTTATAGAATCATGTTGTAAAAATTGTGGTAAAAGGAGACATTGCTCATTCAAAAAACACCTGCTGCAGATAAATTAAAATGCATCTGCAAGTTTGAAAGGGGAAAATCTTTCTGTCGTAACATTTGACACTTTTGAAGCAAACACTTTTCAAAACATTGTTAGTACAAGGAGATACTTCATTTGAAATTTCTCATGGGGAGCAATTTCTCCATTTCCCACAATGTTCCATTCCCACAATGTTCCATTCCCACAATGTTCCATTCCCACAATGTTCCATTCCCACAATGTTCCATTCCCACAATGTTCCATTCCCACAATGTTCCATTCCCACAATGTTCCATTCCCACAATGTTCCATTCCCACAATGTTCCATTCCCACAATGTTCCATTCCCACAATGTTCCATTCCCACAATGTTCCATTCCCACAATGTTCCATTCCCACAATGTTCCATTCCCACAATGTTCCATTCCCACAATGTTCCATTCCCACAATGTTTTGAAAAGAGTTTTCAGTTCTGTATACATGTTTTTATGAGCCAACTGCTTTAGAGGCAATACAATGTGTCCGTATGAAGGAAAGGAATTGATGTAAAGCTCAGATCAAACAAAATGGACATTTTGTTTGTTTGCAATACTAATCTGTTTATCAAGTTCACAAGGTTGAATTGTATGTGTTCAGTCCCTAAAGAATAGGCATTTGATGAACTAATTATCATTTGACTGATTTTTTGAAGTTTTCCTTTTTTCAAAGAATCTTTTATCAATCCTGTCTCAGTACGGACTTCTTCGATTTTTACCTCTGTTAGTTTCTAATGTTGATGAAAGAAACTGATCTTTTAATTTCATTTTTATTTTGTATTTGTCAAAATCTAAATGTCAAAGAAGGTTTATAAATGCATGTTCACGGTCACTGCAATATACGATGTTTTATGTGGCAATAATTCAAGCAATAAACTGGTTGGCAACCCTTTACAACATAGAAGGAATCTGCAGCAGACAATTTTGAAAACAACTAAAAAAAAATATGAAAAATGTGTACAAAGAAAATTAAAATTTAACAAAGTTAAAAATATTGTTCATTTGCTGCAGATGTGTCTTCATGTATGAAATGGTTCAAATATCTATACAGAATCACCTTATTACCTCTTTTCCACAATATTTCTGTAAGATGTCTGCAAAAAAGTTATCAGGGACAACTAAATAACATCCATTTTAACCTTTCCCCTGATACAGGTGATTTAAGAAGCATCTCTAGCATATAACTTTACAAAATATTGTGAGAAAAAAATAATTTCTTAATGCTAATCAGCTCTTTCTCTGTTTGTTTGTTTTATTGGGGTTTTACGCCGCTTTCAACATTAATTTTAACTTTGTGTTGATTCTTATAGCAAATGGAATTTTAATATGATATGATAATTTTGAAATTGTCTGCATAAAACTCTTTCCCACAAATCGAATGATGCTGTTTGAAAACATTGTGGCAAAAGGTAAAATCAATAGCATTTTTCCTTTTTCCACAATGTTTTTAACTCTTTTCAATAGTAATTGCCTTCATATATAGAGATTATCCGTAGTTTTGCCTTAATTTTTTTCAATTTTTTCTGCTGCAGGTTTGTTGCATGTGGAAAAGGGTTAAACAATACATGTATAAGAAAGAAACTATATCACCTAAAATATCCAAATATAACAAACAAAAACAAGAGGGCAATGATTGTCACCTGAATTATGGCAATGTGATTGGGATGCCTATTACAATAAGGTTTTTTACCAACCCACATCTTGTAAGGTGTCACCAAAATAACATTTCAGCAAAATTATTTGTAAATTGGCCAAATTGGAGAAAAGTATTTTTCAATATAACCCTATAAGGTCAAACTGCCCCTTGGCTTGAAGAAATCAGTTAAATGTCATGCAAGGAACAATTCTACAAAATCATTCGGAATTTTATAATTGACCAGACTTTTGGAGAAGAATCTTTTAAAGTTTTCACTATAGCTATACAGCAAAACAGCCCCGCCCTCTGGCAGCCATGTTTTCGACGAATCAACAGAGCTTGAAGGAATCTGATAGAGGATTACCCAGGGAACATTACTACAAAATTATTTGGAAATCTGCCAAATACTTTTCGAGAAAATGGCTTGAAGGAATAGGATAGAGGGGCACCAAGGAACATTTCTTTTGGAGAAGAAGTTTTCACTATAGCCATATAAGGCAAAACAGCCCCGCCCTCTGGTGGCCATGTTTTTTTTAACTAATCAACATGGCTTGAAGGAATCTGATAGAGGGTCGGTCACTCTAGGAACATTTCTTTAAAATGATTTGAAAAGCGGCCAGATACCTTTTGAAAAGACGATTTTGAAAGTTTTCACTATATCCATAGAAGCCAAAACAGCCCATCCCCTGGCGGGCACGTTTTTTGACCAATCAACATGGCTTGAAGGAATCTTATAAAGGGTCAACCAAGGAACATTTCTACAAAATTATTTTAAGATCAGCCAACCTTTGTGAGGATGTTTGCTGTGAATTTTCATCCCAATTGACCAACTGGTTACTGAGGAGAAGAGAAGATGTTGACATTCTACACGCTGCAACCCGGAAATAGGGCAATCACAACAGCTCACCTTTAGCACTTGTGCTCAGGTGAGCTAAAAACACCATCAAATCGATAATTGAACATTGAAATGCAAATAAGCAACAAAGAACTTTAATAACTGAAGTTTAGAATCACCAGTATAAAACACACCTAGAACACTAGACTCTACCTTTGTATTCTTCTGCTGTTAGTGAAACGTAATGGGATGAAAGTTTGTATATTTTTTTTGAAATTAGCTATCATGCGACTTTAATCACTATTTCAACCCTTCCAATGCATTTTGATTGATCTGCAGCAGATAACCTTTATAACGTTAAATTTCTCCTTTTGCCACATTTGCCAACTCATTGAATATCCCCTTTCCCTCATAAAGACACTTTCTGACGCCTCTGCAGCAGACAGCTTTTTGAAAACATAGTGACAAAAAATGAAATTGCTCAAAAACGAGCAATTCCTCCTTCTGCCACTATGTTTTCCACTTTAAGTCATATTACTTGTTGGAAGCGGTAACAGGTTAACCCTTTCCCTCATATAGACGCTTTCTGACGCCTCTGCAGCAGACGGCTTTTTGAAAACATAGCGACAAAAGAAGAAATTGCACAAAACGTGCAATTTCTACTTTTGCCACAATGTTTTCCACTTTTTGTCATAGGTTATCATTCAATTATAGAGTTTTCATTTTTTGAAAAAATATGTTCAAAGTTGTCTGCTGCAGAATTGTCGTATGAGGGAAAGGGTTAAGAGGTTTTAAAGGTCCTTGCCTTATTCATTTATTGTTTTATTTGATTTTTTGTTTGTTTACTCTGTTCTCAACATTATTTCAGTTATATCATGGGGACAGTTCACTTATTCATGCTCCCTGGGTAAACCAACCAGTACAGCACTAGGAAATGTGCCTTGATAAAAGGCACTCCACCATGATCGCTGTGCCGCGAGTGGGGATCAAGATGGGGATACCCGGTTCCAAATTCCAAATGCTTACCTCTTGGCCACGGCGAATTGCTTGCCAAGATCATGATAATAAGATTCATATGCTGCAAGGGTTAACCCTTTCCCACATACAGACGCGTTTTGACGCAATAAGCAGCAGACGTCTTTTGAAAACATTGTGGCCATAGGTAGAATTTCTCATGATGAGCAATTTCTCCTGAAGCCATAATATTTTCAACTTTATTTTACGATTAAGCTATCCTTTATGGAGATTTGTCAGGTTTTTGTCACTATGTTTTCAAAGTCGCCTGCTGCAGATTTTTTGTATGTAGGAAAGAGTTAATAAGTTCATGTAGCGCAATTTCTACCTATTTTCTATATTGATTTCAAAAGTCATCTTTTGCAGATGCGTCAAAATGCTTAAATCTAGTCCAAAGGTCAATGTTAAGGTCACAAGACCATACATTTTTGTATCATAAGGTCAAGTTACAAAGTTACACATAGAAACAAAATATTAATAAATTTCTGCTTTTGCAACAATATTTTCAACAACTCTACTTTGAAATGAATTATACAGACTTTCCATATTTAAGCCTCGATGTATGATACTGTATCTAATAATTGTAATCAGGGTTTTTTTTCTGAAAAAGGGGAAGGGGCCAGGGGCCTTTTAGAAGGGGAAGCGGCATTTTAGAAAAAAAAAGGGAGAAAATTGTAAACTAGTATAATGTGCATGTTTAACTTTTATCATTACAAGGCCATCTCTCTATTTTTCATGTTCTTTAACTCCTCCACTAGATTGTCATAATCCAGTTCACTGAAACTATACCACTGTCAAGGGTCAAATTAAGCAAGATTTTCTACTTGCATTTTTTATCTAAGCTAATGTTCAAAAGTTAAATAATGGGGGGGGAAAAGAAAACAAGATGTCAAAAAGGTCATGTCACAGGGAATACACATGTGAAATATGGTAGCCGTACCTGTTATGGTTCAAAAGAAGTGGTCAAAGTTAAAAAAAAAATCTAGAATGGCAACATCTAGGTCAAAGGTCAAGGTCGAAAGGTGAACAATTTTGGTATTGACAGAAAGGTCATGTCACAAGGTATACACATGTGAAATATGGTAGCCGTACCTGTTATGGTTCAAAAGTAGTGGTCAAGGTTAAAGTTTTTTTCGAGAATGGCAACATCTAGGTCAAAGGTCAAGGTCGCAAGGTGAAAATTGTTGGTGCTGACAAAAAGGTCATGTCACAAGGAATACACATGTGAAATATGGTAGCTGTACCTGTTATGGTTCAAAAGAAATGGCCAAGGTTAAAGTTTTTTTCGAGAATGGCAACATCTAGATCAAAGGTCAAGGTCGCAAGGTCAAACATTTTGGTACTGACAGAAAGGTCATGTCACAAGGAATACACATGTGAAATATGGTAGCCGTACCTGTTATGGTTCAAAAGTTATGGCCAAGGTTAAAGTTTTTTTCGAGAATGGCAACATCTAGGTCAAAGGTCAAGGTCGCAAGGTCAAAAATGTTGGTACTGACAGAAAGGTAATGTCACAAGAAATACACATGTGAAATATGGTAGCTGTACCTGTTATGGTTCAAAAGAAATGGCCAAGGTTAAAGTTTTTTTCGAGAATGGCAACATCTAGGTCAAAGGTCAAGGTCGCAAGGTCAAAAATGTTGGTACTGACAGAAAGGTAATGTCACAAGGAATACACATGTGAAATATGGTAGCCGTACCTGTTATGGTTCAAAAGAAGTGGCCAAGGTTAAAGTTTTTTTTGTGCAGACAGACAGACGTGCAGACAGGCCAAAAACGCAAAGGTCAAGGTCGCAAGGTCAAAAATGTTGGTACTGACAGAAAGGTCATGTCACAAGGAATACACATGTGAAATATGGTAGCCGTACCTGTTATGGTTCAAGGTAGTGGTCAAGGTTAAAGTTTTTTTTGTGCAGACAGACAGACGCGCAGACAGAAGTACAGACAGGCCAAAAACTATATGCCCACTGAATCTATGATTCCGGGGGCATAAAAATTATCGGTGGGGAATTTATATTTTAAGGGGAAAAACTATATTTTTTTCTGAGGAAGGGGCCGATAAAAACCTGATAATGAATGGAGTAAACACACTTTACCTGTTTCAATTCCTTGGCTACATCTGCCCTCGCGAACAGCTCTTCACAAAACCTTGGGATGATACCTATATCTTGACCATGGCCCATTATACTGAAAATTGAATGAGTAAGGAATAAATTCTAATCAAAACATTATCTTTTTAAAGAAGCACATGTGAGGAAATGACCACATGCAAGTAGACATAACCAATAAAGTCTAACGGACGGACAGACAACAGAGAAATGTGTCTCAACGTGTCACTTTGCCAAACGTTTGAAGACAGTGGTGCAGGCCAGTGGTAGAGCTTCAGCTTCTTGTACCAAAGGTCCAAGTTTTGAAACTTGCCTTTGAGATTTTTGCACACAAAACTGCGAGAATGCTGGTTAAGATTCCAAGAAGCAGATATCAAGTATGAAATATATAAACTGAAAGCTTGTTTCTCAATTGAAAAATAGTTTAACCCTTTCCCTCATACGACAATTCTGTAGCAGACGACTTTGAACATATTTTGTCAAAAAGTAGAAAATCTCTTTAATTGAATGAATAACCTATGACTAAAAGTAGAAAACATTGTGAGCAATTTCTTCTTTTGTCACAATGTTTTCAAAAAGCTGTCTGCTGCAGAGGCGTCAGAAAGCGTCAATTCTAGTTTTTATGTCACAAGTTAAAACTTTGACTCGTAGTAGTCTTAACCCTTTCCCTCATACGACAATTCTGCAGCAGACGACTTTGATAAAATTTTGTCAAAAAATAGAAAACCTCTATAATTAAATGGATAACCTATGACTAAAAGTGGAAAACATTGTGGCAAAGGGAGAGGTGTCTGAAAGCTTCTATATGAGGGAAAGGATAACAGATATAAAGACAATTATTAATTCATCTGAGAACATTGTTGGAAGAGGAGAAATTGATAAAAGTAAACAATTTCTCCAATAGCCTCTAAATTTTGAATTTCATTTATAAAATGTATTAACCCTTTCTGTCCCACATACAGCAAATCTTCAGCAGGAAACAGCTAGGCAAAGGTATTGAAAATCTCTACAAATGATCATATAGTTATTGAATTTGCCACATGATTGTTTTCAAAAGTCGTCAGCTGTAGAATTGTCAAAATGCGTCTGATTTTTCATATTAAACCCACCGCCCCAAAAAGAATCCCAAAATGTTTTCAAAGACTTCTACTGCATAATTGCTCTATGTGGGAACAGGGGGGTTAAAAGTCTTCAAATGGTAAAGGTAGAACATGTGTCTGGACTTTTATTTACGGAATGTCTTTAAACCATAATAGGAGCAAGTCTTTAAGATGACCCATTAAGTAATAGATTAGGACCATATTGGTCCAGTTTTGTTTAAGCCTTTCCCACATACAACAAGTCTGCAGCAATTGACTTGGGAAACATTTCGGCAAAAATATGGAATATTTACGAAAATCAATCTATTTCAACAAAAGTTAGTTTCATTGAAAAGAGTAAATATGGAACAATTTATCCTTTTGCCAGTGTTTTTAAAAGAAAGAAGTCTGCTGCAGATGCGTCACGATATATCTGCAAGTGAGAAAGGGTTATAAGTATTACATATTGATGTATTTTTAACAGTTTTATGGTCAATATTTACAGTAACTGTTGGACTGTGGCCCTTTTTTCATTATAAATTTAAATATAAATATTGACTCAATCTTTCTTGATCTCATTTTTTAACAAGCTTGGCCCTTTCTGACTTTCAAAATCATTTTGACGCATCGACAGCAGACAACCTTTGAAAACATTGTGGCAAAAGGTGAAATTGGTTATTATAATTTCACCATTTTGTTTTCAGAAGTCATGCTGCAGATGCATCTAGAGGCGTCTATATGTGGGAAAGGCTTAACCCTTTCCCTCATATAGACGCTTTCTGACGCCTCTGCAGCAGACGGCTATTTGAAAACATAGTGACAAAAGAAGAAATTGCACAAAACATGCAATTTCTCCTATTGCCACAATGTTTTCCACTTTTAGTCATAGGTTATCCATTCAATTATAGAGATTTTCTATTTTTTGACAAAATATGTTCTAAGTCGTCTGCTGCAGAATTGTCGTATGAGGGAAAGGGAGTCATTTGCTTTGAAAACATGAGAAACAAAAAAGATTTGGATAAATCAGATGTATGATTTTGACAAAGAAAGGAACTTCAAGTTTTGTGGGGAAAAATATAACTAGTCATTTCGAGCAATTTGAAGCATGATTGTGATATCCAATATGTCTTTCTTAAAAAGAGTAAATATTTCCCCCAAAAAATAGCAGCAGACAACATTTTAAAACTTTTTGAGGAAAAGACATATTGCTTAAAATGAGCAATTTTGTTCACAGATGTTTTAACTCTTAACTCTTTCCCACATATAGACACATATTGATACATCTGCAGGAGACAACTTGTTAACATTTTTTCTCAATAAGCATTTTCTGTTTGTGTCCTAATGTTTTCAAAAAGTAATCTTCACTTACAAAATTTCACATCTCTTTTTTGCTCCTGAAGATGTTTCTAAAATTGTCTGCTGAAGATTTGTTGTATGTGGGAAAGGGTTAAATGACATATCAGGTAAACATTTTAAGCACTTGAAAAATCCTCTGTAGCTTTCAAAGGGCGGGTATTACCTATTGTGTAAATCTAGTTTATTTGAACACAATAGAGTAAAGTAGGGGGACTATTGATTTGAACTGGAATGCACCTATCAAAAGGACAAATATACATTGTATTCCCTTTCCCCAATTAAGAAGACATTTATAAATAATATAGTGTGGCAAAAAGGGATATTGCTTTAACCGTTTCCCTCATATGACAATTCTGCAGCAGATGACTTTGAACATATTTTGTTAAAAATTGGAAAATCTCTATAATTCAAGGGGGAAATTGCACATAAATTCTCCTTTTGCGACAATGTTTTAAACTTTATTCAATAATTAAACCCTTTCCTATATATACATGAATCTGCAGCAGATGACTTTGAAATTATCAAGTCTAATATGCAGAAAATTTCTCCATTTGCCACTATGATTTTAAAAGTCCTCTGCTTCAGAGGCGGAAGAAAGCATCTACATGAGGGAAAGGGTTAGAACTGTTTTGTCTGAAGCCATCAATATGTAGAACAGAGACGTGACCAGAAAGTGTCCGTATGTGGGAAATGGTTAACCCTTTCCCTCATATGACATTTCTGCAGCAGACGACTTTGAACATATTTTGTCAAATAATAAACTAGAAATATCACTGAAGGTGATGAATACCCCCAGCTGGTGCCTGACAATATACATATGTATGAGAAATTCAAGGGGCCATAACTCATTTAAAAATAATTCCAGTGCAACACGCTGACAATATGCACAACTAGGCTTGGTATCAATCATTCTTGTGAAGTTATATTGAATTCTGACCAAGGGTTACTGAGAAATAGTGTTCACAAGAAATGTCTACAGACCGACGGACAAGCGCGACTCCTATATAGCCCTAAGCCCCCATATACTATGTATCTGGGGGTATAAAAATCTCTATAATTGAATGGATAACCTATGACTAAAGGTGGAAAACATTTTGGCAAAAGGAGAAATTGCTTGTTTTGAGCAATTTCTTCTTTTGTCACTGTGTTTTCAAAAAGCCATCTGCTGCAGAGGCGGAGGAAAGCGTCTATATGAGGGAAAGAGTTAAGAGCCAGGACAGTCTGTGCACTAGCGCCATGTGACCAGACTCAATTAGACTTTAGTTGGCTGCCAAACTAAACATTTTACCTGATATTCCAAATGCAAAGATAGACAAATTAACCCTTTTCTACCTGCAGACGCAATAGCAGCAGATAACTTTTGAAAACATAATGGCCAAAAGGTTAAATTGCTCATGATGACCTCAATGTTTTCAACTCTATTTAATTATTAAACTCGCATTTATGGAGATATTCATATTTTGCCAATATGTTTCCAAAGTTGTCTGCAGCAGATTTATTGTATGTGGGAAAGGGTTAAAATTGCAGTATTGAAAGGGTTAAGGAACTCTCAGTCTGGTAACTTACCAGTAACTCTTTCCAGACCCCGTTTGTCCATAAGCAAATAAACATGTATTATATCCCTCAAAGGCTTTGCCAAGAAGGGGCTGGGCGAGGGACTTGTACACCTGTTCCTGCGGAGAATAGCTAGGATCCTTCTTGTCGAATGATGAGAATGCAAAGTCATACGCAAAGTTGTGAACATTATTGCTGTCTGTAGTCACCGTGGTTTGGTTCCCGTCCATGGAAACCACCTTCCGGACTCCGGGATCAGCAAGCTCTCTGAAAAGAAAGAAAATAATTATGATATGAGCCATAATATGGTGTCCGGGATTTTGTGTTACATCACAGAGTCATTATTTATTCTCCTTTATTTGAAGAACTATGTGTTTTATAGTTTATCAGCATGTCACAAACTGTTAGAAACTACTAAATCTATTAAATAATATGCTATTGATTTCTGAAAGAACTGATAAACTCCTTTAATTAATACTTTTCTTGAGCATTTTCGCCGTGTCCTTCCCGACAAAGGCATGGGAGGACTTTTTGAAAACCAAAACAAACTGTTTTTCTTTATATTTAAAGTTTGGAAACTAATATATGTGAAATAATAATTTAAAAAATTACTTGTAAATATAACTTTAAGATTTAATAGAGCGTCGTAAATACGATTTTGATTTGAATATAAAATCCTGGACATCGGCGTAACGAATGTGTCCACCCAGTTACATCACGTCTAAATAGCATCAAAACTCGAAACCTGGACCGATAACCATAATTTCATTGCATACAAATCACGTGATCACTTACATTCTTTGTTAATGTCGTAAACATGTTGTTCTGGGACAGATATCTTTTATTTGACAGGGAGTCAAAATATTGTTTATCAAAATGGTGTCTTTTTTTGTTACGCCCTATTATTTTGTTATAATTAAAAAATGCTTCGTCAATCACCTAGGAGGAAACCAAATGTTGGCTGTTCTATTTACGACATTAAACATCGCAACAATTTACGACAGTTTATATAGACGTTTTACGACAAGAGTGTTTTAAAATGGCGGCTCGAAAATGACAGTCAGACTTCTGAAATTTTGTTACGCCGGCACCAAGCCGATTGAGGTCATCAATGGTTGCTTATAATGTATCGCAATGCGTAGTAACTTCCTATTTCGTTATTTAAATTGTCCAGAGATGTTTGCGAACCTATTTAATTCACTACGAAGAACTTGTTATTATTTTTGACTGGGGGAAAAAAATCGCGAATTTTGTCTCTTTTGCCTTGTAACGTTGACTCTCCTGGAAAGCATATTCTACCTCCATAAGCATTGTGCTTACATATTAAATACATATTTGCATGATAAGTATATTTTAATTTAACTGGAGAATTATCTATACTGAAAATGTTTATGCTATTATATTACACACTTATATGAAGTGCACAATTGGTGTCCAGTTACATCATTTTGTGTCCTGTTACACACCAGTTTGTGTCCTGTTACATCATTTTGTGTCCTGTTACACCATTCTTTATCTAGTTGTATACTATTAATTATTTCACTAAATAAACCATTTATTTATTGAAATAATTCCAAATAAAGATGGTGAAAATGTAAATTAGATCTAAAAAAAATTAACTAGGCATACTCTTCATAAAATTGATTTATTACAATGGTGTCCTGTGTTACTAACAATACAATTGAATTAGTGTCCAGTTACATCAGTTTGTGTCCTGTTACACACCAGTTTGTGTCCTGTTACACCATTCTTTATCTAGTTGTATTCTATTAATTGTTTCACTAAATAAACCATTTATTTATTGAAATAATTCCAAATAAAGATGGTGAAAATGTAAATTAGATCTAAAAAAAATTAACTAGGCATACTCTTCATAAAATTGATTTATTACATGGTGTCCTGTGTTACTAACAATACAATTTAAAACCCACATTTCTCTTTATTTAAAGATAAAATCTATTTTGTCATTTAGAATTTAACAGCTTTAGATATTGTTCTAAACATATATAGCATTTAATTTGACAAAAGTCAAATATTACAAAAGAGGACACCACAGTGTTTGTGATGTAACTCAAAATCCGGACACCATATTATGGCTCATATAGATCTATACAATTACTTAGTTACATGCAAGTCTCAAGATCCTGCGTTCACAGAATAAACAAGTAACTGGAGGATTGCAAGCAATACCATAGTCCCCTACCGGTTTGCACTTTTGAGTCAAAAATTAGGCAAGCAAGAGTTATGGTTCATGTCCACTGCACTCCCCCTTGATGAGATGCATCCATGTGTGAAATTTCATAACCATAGCTAGTACAGTTTTGGAGATATGCTCCGGACAAAAATCAAGTATGAAAATAAAGAAAGGGAAATAACTCAAAAATGAGGGAAGCAAGAGTTATGGTTCATATGCACTGCACTCCGCATTGATGAGATGTATCCACATATGGAATTTCATAGACCTAGGTAGTATAGTTTCGGAGATATGCTCCGGACAAAGAACTGGATTCCGCCCGCGCAATAACTCAAAAATTAATCAAGCAAGAGTTATGGTTCATCTGCACGGCAACCCCCCTTGATGAGGTGTATCCATGTGTGAAATTTCATAACCATAGGTAGTATAGTTTTAGAGATATGCTCCGGACAAAAATCAAGTATGAAAATAAAGAAAGGGAAGTAACTAAAAAATTAGGCTAGCAAAAGTTATGGTTCATGTCCACTGCACTCCCCCTTGATGAGATGCATCCATGTGTGAAATTTCGTAACCATAGCTAGTACAGTTTTAGAGATATGCTCCGGACAAAAATCAAGTATGAAAATAAAGAAAGGGAAATAACTCAAAAATTAGGCAAGCAAGAGTTATGGTTCATGTCCACTGCACTCCCCCTTGATACAATGTATTCATGTGTGAAATTTCATAGCCATAGCTAGTATAGTTATGGAGATATGCTCCGGACAAAAATCAAGTATGAAAATAAAGAAAGGGAAATAACTCAAAAATTAGGCAAGCAAGAGTTATGGTTCATGTCCACTGCACTCCCCCTTGATGAGATGCATCCATGTGTGAAATTTCATAACCATAGCTAGTACAGTTTTGGAGATATGCTCCGGACAAAAATCAAGTATGAAAATAAAGAAAGGGAAATAACTCAAAAATTAGGGAAGCAAGAGTTATGGTTCATGTGCACTGCACTCCCCCTTGATACGATGTATTCATGTGTGAAATTTCATAGCCATAGCTAGTATAGTTATGGAGATATGCTCCGGACAAAAATCAAGTATGAAAATAAAGAAAGGGAAATAACTCAAAAATTAGGCAAGCAAGAGTTATGGTTCATGTCCACTGCACTCCCCCTTGATACGATGTATTCATGTGTGAAATTTCATAGCCATAGCTAGTATAGTTATGGAGATATGCTCCGGACAAAAATCAAGTATGAAAATAAAGAAAGGGAAATAACTCAAAAATTAGGCAAGCAAGAGTTATGGTTCATGTCCACTGCACTCCCCCTTGATGAGATGCATCCATGTGTGAAATTTCATAACCATAGCTAGTACAGTTTTGGAGATATGCTCCGGACAAAAATCAAGTATGAAAATAAAGAAAGGGAAATAACTCAAAAATTAGGGAAGCAAGAGTTATGGTTCATATGCACTGCACTCCGCATTGATGAGATGTATCCACATATGGAATTTCATAGCCATAGCTAGTACAGTTTTGGAGATATGCTCCGGACAAAAATTTACCGGACTGACTGACTGACTGACAGATGGACTGACGGACTGACGGACGGAGTGCAAACCTAATAGTCCCCTTCGGCACGCCGGTAGGGGACTAATAAGTGGCTTTTTGAACCCTTTCCGACATACAACCTGTCTGAGGACTTTAACCCTTTCCCGCATATAGACGTTTGCTGACACCTCTGCAGCAGACGATTTTTGAAAACAATGTGACAAAAGAACCAAATTGCTCAAAACAAGCAATATCTCCTTTTGCCACAATGTTTTCAACTTTTTGCAATAATTATAATACCTTCATTTATGGGTATTTTACATGTTTTCAAAGTCGTCTGCTGCAGATTTGTTGTATACATGTAGGAAAGGTTTAAAAATATTTTGGTAAAAATACAAATAATCTCTAAAATTTAAAAGTATTTCAAAATTATTATTGAATAGAGTTGAAAACATTGAGATGAAAGAAGAGATTTAATACCCATCAGTAACAATTTCTACTTTTGTCACAATATTTACAAACGTCGTCTGCTACAGATGCATCAGAATATGTAGTACAGAAAAGGTTTACTTCCATGTTGTGCGTACTCGTCTTAGCCGAGTCTTTTGATCAAATAAATATTTAATTTATACAAAAGTGCCCTCTTTAGCTCTGCAGGAACTCATAATTCGGAGCTGTGTGTCACTATCTGTAGTCCTGACAGTTAGGTCTTAACCCTTTCCCTCATACAACAATTCTGCAGTAGACATATTTGAACATATTAACGTCGAAAACATTGTGGCAAAAGGAGAAATTGCTTAATTTTAGCAATTTCTTCCTTTGTCACTATGTTTTCAAAAACCAGCCTGCTGCAGAGGCGTCAGAAAGCGTCTATATGAGGGAAAGGGTTAAGACTCTAATTGCTTTGTGAAACAAAGTTATTTGAATGCAGATGCAAACGACTTTTGAAAACAATGTGGCAAGGGGAGAAGTTTAAACTATTGTGGCAAATGGTAAAATAACTTGTTTGGAGCAATTTCTCCTTTTACCATAAAAATGTTTTCAACAGTCGTCTGCTACAGATGCGTCAGAAAGCAAAGCGTAGATGTTTTGGAAGTCAGCTGCTGCAGATTGTTGTATGTGACAGTTAATTGTGTCTTGACTGTATTAGTATTTACACCAGGGAAAAGATTAAACAAGTTTTAAAGGGAATAGACTAATTAATAACTTTGACCTGCTGTGTCCATATGGTGCTGATTGGAGTTATTGGGTAACAATGCAAGGGACGTTGTTCCAAATAATCAGATCAGGAAATCACCACCAAGAGGGGGCCTCGCTTTCTGAAAAGGGGTCAGCCGTATGGTAGCTTGTGTTAACACTTTCCTTCATATGGACACTTTATGAGCCTCTGCAGCAGATGACTTTTGAAAACATTGTGACAAAAGCAGAAATTGCTCAAATTTCTTCTTTCGCCACAGTGTTTTCAACTCTATATATTTAATAAATAAACTCTCAGTTATGGAGATTTTTCACTTTTTTGCACATATATGTCCAAAGTAGTCTGCTGCACCTTCTGTGTATGTGGGAAAGGGTTAACGCTTTCCTACTTTTGAAAATATTATATATTATGGCAAAAGGACAAAATTATTGCTTATTTGATTATGTTTTCAACTTTCTTCAATCTTTATAATTTCATTTATAAATAGAGGTTTTCCATAATTTTGCCAAGAGCTTTCAAGATTCATTTACTGCACTGTAGATATGTTGTAATATGTAAGTTAACCCTTTTCCACATACAACAAATCTGCAGCAGACATCTCTGGAAACATCCAGACAAAATTTATTTATAATGAAATAATTCAATAGAGTTGAAAATATTGTGGTAAAGGGAGTAATTGTTTATGTGATCAAAAGTTGTCTGCCCTAAATTTGTCTACAACATGTGGATAAAGGTTAATTAATTTAATAAACAGTGTTTATATAAACAGTACCAAAGGGAAATAAGAGTCTGGGGAAACTCCTTAATTCATTCCTTGATTATAGAAAGCTTTTAAGTTTTATGGGAATGTCTTTCAGCTGATGATGCTTGCTTATTTCTCACAGTACATCAACAAATCTGCAGAAGATATGACTTTTGAGTTAGAAACATTCTAGGCAAAATTGTGCTGGAAAAAATTAGTAAAATCAAAAATCTATATTTAGTTTGTGGCAAAAGAAGAAATTGCTCATCAGATTGGAAAGATTCCTGAGGAAAAGCACATTATTTACCCCTCCCCACATACAATTGAATAAATTTGCAGAATAGAATAAATTTATTAAAATATTGAGGCAAAAATAGAAATTGCTTAAGAGCAAATTCCTTCTCTTACCATAATGTTTTCAGTTTTAATCAGACTTCATGAAAGTAGTCGATCCGCCAGACATACATGCCTGACACAATATTGAAAAGGTAAAAAAAAAAAAAAGGTTTTTGCTGCATATTAAATTATATGTGTCACCACGTGTATGCACGTGTGAAAAGGTTAACATCACATAATTAATTAGAAAATAATTTTGATTGATATAGAAACGAAACCTGTGTGAAACAAGAGGGCCATGAAGCCCTGGAATAGCTCGCCTGAGATCTCTAAAGTGTAACTAGATTGTTCTACAATTTGGCCTAGTGACCTAGTTGTTGAACTGAGTCACCTGACCCATTTTCAAACTTGGCCTAGATATCATCAGGACAAACTTTTTGATAACATTTCAACATGCTCAAGTTTAAAATGAGGTTTCAAAAGTGTTAACAAGATTTTCCTTAAATTTGGACTATTGTCCTAGTTTTTGACCTATAATCAAACTTGGCCTAGAAATCACGAAGACAAACTTTCTGACAAAGTTTCAACATGCTCAAGCCAATAATGTGGCTTCCAGAGTGTTAACAAGATTTTCCTTAAATTTGGCCTATTGACCTAGTTTTTGACCTGACATGACCTATATTTGGCATAGAAGCACTAAAACAAACATTCCGACAAAGTTTCAACATGCTCAAGTTTAAAATGCCGCTTCCCGAGTGTTAACAAGATTTGACCTAGTGGCCTCGTTTTTGACCTGACATGACCCAGTTTCGAACTTGGACTATTAACAAGCAAATGTTGACGACGAACGACGGACAAAAAGCGATGACAAAAACTCACCTTGAGCACTTCGTGCTCTGGTGAGCTAAAAAAAGAAAAGAAAAACTGTTCACTTCACTTTTAATATTTTTTACATGTTTTCAAAATGATTCTGATGCAAAACTCATAATGTCGTCTGTATCAGGAGAAAGGGTGAACCCTTTCCCACACGATATACAAAAAAGATGCAGGAGACAAGATACGGAGTTAAAACATTGCAGCAAAACGAGAAAACTCGCTCATTATGAGCAATTCCCCTTTTGCCACAATGTTTTAAAAAGTTGTCTGCGTCTACAAGTGGGAAAGGGTTTATATTGGCAAATAGACAGATCAGCACATACTTTGGTTCAAAGTATTATAAGATTAAATGATTAATGCATTCTTCTGTTTCAAAAATACTATTGTTCAAAATTGTCCAATTGGTAAATATTGCTTTGTTGACCCTTATCATCTAGTTCCCCGTATCATTACATTGACTGGCTACTTGAACAAATTAAAGAATGGTGCTTTTAACCCTTTCCTTTTCATCTAGTTCCCCGTATAATTTCACAGACAGGCTACTTGAACAATTTAAAGAATGGTGCTTTTAACCCTTTCCTTATCATCTAGTTCCCCGTATCATTACACAGACTGGCTACTTGAACAATTTAAAGAATGGAGCTTTTAACCCTTTCCTTATCATCTAGTTCCCCGTATCATTACACAGACAGGCTACTTGAACAATTTAAAGAATGGTGCTTTTAACTCTTTTCCACATACAACAAAATTTAAATTGAGGGCTTGGCGTGAAATGGTTGTAACTTAAATTGATATTTTTTTACCAAGGTTACTGGTTACTGGTTAATCACCTCGCAATAAAGTCTTTATAAGCGTTAACTCATTTTACTTGGTAAACAATGGAAATTGAGGTGCCATTGCTCATTCTGAGCAATGGCACCTAAATTTGCATAGTTTACAAAGGGGTCAAAATTGCCCCTAAACAAGGGTTTTCAAAATAGGTTTTTAGTTACAACCGTTTTACGCCAAGCCCTCGAAATGTGCAGCACTGAGCAGACAAGGATCAAACAAAATCCAATAAGCCATAAAACACATTTAAACATTTTTAGAAGTGAAATGGTTATAAGAACTTCTTTGCTTTTGATTTAATGCTTTCCCTCATACAAATTTCTGCAGCAGACGACTTTGAACATATTTTGTCAAAAAATAGAAAATCGCAATAATATTGAAGTTGTCTTCTGCAAATGAGTTTTATGTGGGTCGCGTTAAACCTTTCCCTCATATAGACGCTTTCTGATGCCTCTGAAACACAGTGACAAAAGAAAAAAATGTTAAAAACTAGCAATTTCTCCTTTTGATGCAATGTTTTCCACTTTTAGTCATAGGTTATCCATTCAATTATTGAGATTTTCATCAGAAAGTGTTTGTAATTTGTATATGTGGGAAAGGATTAACTTAATTCCTCAGAAATTAATGTCCACTCTAACCACTCCCACCATTTTAGCTTAAAGCTCAATGTATGACTTTTGATTAAACATTTAAATACCTTTGACTAAATGGCCTCACTCTAACAGCCACTGTAACGCTGCAGCTGTCTTCGCCATCCTTAAATCCCTCCTCGTATAGACCAAAATCATATCGTTGACGGTCCAGCTGCACAACAGAGAAACATTCTGGTGTTCCCAACATCTTCTCGTCCATAGTGTGTCGTCGTACTGGTGTGCGAAATCTTACTGGCAAGTTTGGTGATTGAAAGTGTGGGGAATGAGCAACTTTATCAGAACAACTGGTATATCCATTAACAACGTTATTTCCTTTAACAGGTGTGTTATCCACACTTAACAGATCCATGTTGTGATCTTCGGGTTTATTTTCCTTATTTGCATCTTTGTATTCTCTTCCATCGTTAGAAACTGTCACTTCAACAGAAACACTTGTATTATCATTCAGCTCTGACATCATGGTTTTACTTCTAACACCTTTGACAGAATCTTCGCAAGTATTAAACTGTCCGTTTAAATTCTTTGGGTGACATTCTTCGAAACTCAGTCTGTTAACTTGACTTAAAGGGTCACATTTAGTTCTACCAGGGGTGTTCGTCCCCCCGATAGAAGTCTCTATTGTCTCGTTGTTAAATGTAACAGATCGTTTCACACCATTCCCCTCCATTGGGATATTTGGCAGCACTCTTTTACCTTTTGATCGAAGTGCCGACATGTTTACAAAGTTTGCAGGTTAATTAATTGGAGATCTTTAATCACTGGAAACCCGATACTATGATAGTTTATCCATAAATTTAAATATACAATCCATTAAAAGGAAGCAGTCCACCATAACTTGATAATGGGTTTATAAGTATAGTGTGAACAAATATAATTTATTATAATCTAAACATTATTTTTCAAGAGTCCGATTATACTGTATCGCATTTCATTAACTAGTTTTTCAAGATCAGCTGATTAATGTCGACTGAAAATGTAATTTAATATCAAGACCGCTTTAGGGTAGGTACACCGGATCATGAATCAATTAGAAAAATTCTCTAAATAATTGTCATTCCAAAGAAAACATAACTTTTACAACTTTTATGTCCTGGTACACAAAATCCGATATTTGAAATGGCCTCCATTCGGAAATAAATCGCATTTGTAACGAGTGATTTGATTGGATAAAAGTGTTCAGGTTTAAAACACCGTCAGCAATCGGAATAATCGGTCAAATATCCTTTGCTAAGATTGGTAGTCTGACTGCTTACAAAGTCGAACTTAGCAAATTACGTGTCCTTATACAAATACTCGGGTTTACCTAAAATAGGCATTGGAGATTTTTCGGCGAAATGGGCGAAATGGAGAGGAAAATACGCAATGGAGATAAAATATGATATTAGAAGTTAATAATTGTAAAATTTATTATTATTTTCCTAAGATAAATGTATTACGGATTATATTTTAATTTAATTTTTTGTAAAAAGTGTATCTTGATGATGAAATTTCAATTATTTCTATCGCATTGATATGGCGAAATGGGGATAGTCAAAAGCATACTTTCTAGTTATTTTTTAGTTATTAATAAAGGTTTATTATATTTCTATGTTTCATTCAATTAATAATTTGTAAAACTATTGTCTTTTATTAACATGAAGGTTATTTGATAGCTTGGCGAAATGGAGAAATGTTATGGCGAAATGGAGAAATTTATAGGCGAAATGGAGATTTTGGCTAGGCGTAATGTAGATTATTGCATCAGCGGAACGACGATATAACAAGAAAATATAACAATTATGTTAATAGAATTTGTAGGTGCAGCACTGGACCGGCGAAATGGAGGAAATATGCTGGCGGAATGGAGTCATATGCTGGCGAAATGGAGTATATATGCTGGCGAAATGGAGACAATACGCCGGCGAAATGGACATATTTCCTCATTTTCACCAATTTGACATAAAGGCGAAATGGAGGAAATATGCTCGCGAAATGGAGTATAACTGCTGGCAAAATGGAGTACATATGCTCGCGAAATGGAGATAATAAGCTGGCGAAATGGACATATTGCCTAATTTTCATCAACTTGACATAAAGGCGAAATGGAGGAAATATGCTGGCGGAATGGAGTCATATGCTCGCAAAATGGAGTATATATGCTGGCGAAATGGAGGAAATATGCTCGCGAAATGGAGTATATATTCTGGCGAAATGGAGACAATACGCCGGCGAAATGGACATATTGCCTCATTTTCACCAACTTGACATAAAGGTGTACATGTGAAAATAAATAAATAAACAACTGTTTGCTTTATAAAAAGTTATAATGATAAACTTCAAAGCAAAATTGAATCCAAATCATAAACTGTGTACATAAATAAATAAAATAAATAAATAAATAAATAATAAACACCTGCAATTTCTCTTTTTGTCACAATGTTTTCCAATTTTAGTCATAGTTTATCCATTTAATTATAGAGATTTTCTTTTCTTTGACAAAATATGTTATGATGCAGAATTGTTGTATGAGGGAAAGGGTTAAATAAAATTGTTGTAATTAGCAATATGAAAAGGCGTTAAATGAAAACATTATGGGGAAAGTAATATATTACCGTTTTCACCAAGAATGTGTCCTGTTTACTGACTTTCTTCCCTTAGGAAGACATTTTATAAACATTATAGGAAAATATTAAACATAACATTTTAACATCATTATATACAATATGTTTACTCAATTAAACGTCTCTTGGAAGATGGTGTTCTGGCCCTTTCCGCTCTCTTTCTCTTCACTTGATTTGGTTTTTTGCCAGCAGTGGGTGTTGTAATAACGGTTCTTAAACCGTTTGTAGAAATTATTTCGTTCTGATGTACGTTGTGAACGAATTATACAGATATGGGGTGAAAAGAGTATTCGTTGCAAGTATTCTAGCTCGTGGAAAGTTCCCAATATGGACTGGGCTAAGCATTAAAACATTTACTGTGATGCGACGCTCAATCAATAAAAAACTTAAGAGAGAACTTGGTGCAGATTTCATAGAAGTTGGTAAGAGACTCATGTTTCCGCGACATTACGATAAAGACTTGGTACACCCAGGAAAAGTTGAAGGTGGTCTCAAGATATTTAACTCTAACATTCTAAATACTTTCAATAAAACGTTGTGATAATTATACAAGTGAAAATAAATTTTATAAAACCAATATTCTTGTGTATACTTTACATGTAAATGAAAACATCACGACAAGGGAGATATTCTAATTGAAAAATCATTTACATATCATATGCATATAACATCATGACAAAAGGACAAATTATTTATGAAAGTAATTTCTCCTTTTGCCACATTATTTCTAGATCATGCAAAGCTGATATAAATGCGGACAGATTAAACATCTTGACAAAAGGACAAATCTGTCAAATCTAATTTAGAATATATATATGAAAGATATAATTGAAAGTACATACCTCGCAGAAAATGCAATAATCCTTACAATTATCTGAACACACATAGCACAAATATTTTTTAGGCATTTTGACACAATTCCTGACGATTTATATGATATTGAACTTATATATTTCGTGAGGTAATAAGAATAGTAGAATAGCAGGATCTGCTATATATACCTTCTCATTTTCTGTAATTATACTCATTAAAGAATATCAGTAAATGTATGATAAACAATATCCCTTTAATGCGGCTTGTTTAAAGAGATAAATTGGTCGGGGATATTTCATTAAACATTGATGGGGTAATATATGTTATAATTAGCATTTAATTAGTCAATCGTTTTTCACAACTTGATAAGAGGTATGTGTTTAATGGCTACACTTACAAATTCAATAAGGTGTTTGTTGTATGATGTAACGGCACGCGTGCCTAATTGACACCTTTTAAAATATGACTGCCACTGTGTACACAACAGGCTTAGTCAATTGATCGTCAACGCGAAAATCTCCATTTCGCCAAGCATAAATCTACATTTCGCCAAAGCAAAATCTCCATTTCGCAAGATATTATTTTCATTTGGCAACTTTTTCTGTCAACATTTTTATAAAATGACAATATACAAGTTTTCGACAAGCATTTTTGTATGTTTAGAGCAGAAAACTCTATTTCGCGTGAGAGAAAATCTCCATTTCGCCAGGGAATTTTATTTTTTAATTTTTTTAATTTTTATTTTACAAAACATCTCAATTTCCCAACATTTGTTTATTAATTCCCCAATATAGCTAGGATTCTCCATTTCGCCAAGGCATAAATCAACATTTCACCAAGACAGAAATCAACATTTCGCCAAGTCAGAAATCTACATTTCGCCAAGGCAGAAATCTCCATTTCGCCAGTTTCATTCTCTGTTTTGTTGACCTAAAATTCTACTCTCATCTGTCAACTGACTTATTTCTGAAATAAAAATGAATAACATTAAACAAACCCATTGATTTTTTCATTAAATCACAACTCGGAAGTCCATTTCGCCCTAAAATGACCATGCATCATAGTCTTTATAGAATATGGTTATAAGAAAAAAGAGAGAACATCAAATAACTAACAAAGTAATAAAACAATTGTAATTTTAATACTCAAATATATATACAATAAACATTCAATATACGAATAGGTAATTTTAAATTGACAAATACGGCCTTAACATCATATTTTATCTCCATTGCGTCTTTTCCTCTCCATTTCGCCCATTTCGCCGAAAAATCTCCAATGCCTATTTTAGGTAAACCGCAAATACTCCATTAGTATCATTAACCCTTTCCCATATACAAAACAATTTGCAACAGAAAACTTTAAAAAATATTTGGTCAAAAACAAGGAACTCTCTATATAAACTGAAAGAAGAATTATTAAACAAAGTTGAAAAGATTGCAACCAAAAGGAGATATTGCTCATTATTAGCTGGGTCACTTATATGTATATGTGGTCCCAGTTATAAGCAATTTCTCCCTTTCTGACAATATTTTCAAAAATTATCTGCTTCAGAGGCATCTGCAGAAAGCTTCAGTAGTAAAGACTTATTCTTATTGCATACTTTGATATTGTCCCGTTCACTTTGCATTGAAGAAAGTGGTCATGATTTTTCGATCATGACCGCTGTCAAGGAGTGATCATGACCGTAGATAAGGACGTGCGAAAATTCTGCATAATTAACATGCTAGGGACTACTTTTGTTATGTAAACAAACATAGCTGAACTAAATATCATTGTTAAACCTCACGGGACTTTGTAATGTTAAATTCTCATATATTGATCATGGACAATTTCTTACTGTCTCATGCTAACAGTACGTTTTTGACATGAAAACAGTCTAAAACGCGCGTCTAAAATGTTGGTTATGCACGTGCATGACGTCATTAAAAAAAATTACGTCACCGTTATAATTCAAACGGCATTTGCACAAAAATTACTACATATATAAACAAACAGTTTGTTTTTAATTCGGAAGCAGATTTATCAATTCTAGATAATAAAAATAACCTCCACAACGTAAAGCAAATAGTTTACAATATGAAAGTATGCAATAACAAGAAACCGCTGAAGACGGTAAGGCCGGATTGTCGGCAATTTGACCTTGAAAATCGACAAACCAGGGTCAAGGTCAAAGTAACCATAGAAATCAATAGAACTTGTTACTGGTTACCTTCAGGCAAAGTTTCAAGTTTGTAACCCTTTCTAGTGCTGAGATTTTGCCTCAACCTGAAACTTTAACCAAAATGTTGACGGACAGACGGACATCGCCAATCCGGCCAAAAACTGTTGAAAGCGGAGTAAAACGCAATTTGCTGTGATATAACTATAAAACTGTTGAAAGCAAATTAAAACACAATTTGCTGTGATGTAACTATTAAAATGTTGAAAGCAAATTAAAACGCAAGTTGACGTGATATAACTATAAAACTGTTGAAAGCGGAGTAAAACGCAATTTGCTGTGATATAACTATATAACTGTTGAAAGCAAATTAAAACGCAATTTGCACTGATATAACTATAAAACTGTTGAAATCAACTTAAAACGAAAGTTGCCATGATATAACTATAAAACTGTTGAAAGCAAATAAAAACGCAAGTTGCCATGATAAAACTATAAAACTGTTGAAAGCAAATTAAAACACACGTCCATATAACTATAAAACTGTTGAAAGCAAATTAAAACGCAACTTGCCGTGATATAACTATAAAACTGTTGAAAGCTGAGTAAAACGCAATTTGCTGTGATATAACTATATAACTGTTGAAAGCAAATTAAAACGCAATTTGCAGTGATATAACTATAAAACTGTTGAAAGCAAATTAATACGCAAGTTGTCGTGATATAACTATAAAACAGTTGAAATCAAATTAAAACGAAAGTTGCCATGATATAACTATAAAACTGTTGAAAGCAAATTAAAACACAAGTTGATATAACTATAAAACTGTTGAAAGCAAATTAAAACGCAAGTTGCTGTGATGTAACTTTAACCAAAATGTTGACAGACAGACAGACAGACAGACGGGCAATAGGAACGTGAAGGTCAAGAGTTATCATGGAAATCAAAAGAACATGTTAGTGGCTACACACAGACCAATTTTCAAGTTTGTAGCTGTTTCCATGTCCGAGATTTTGCTTCAACCAGAAACTTTAACCAAAATGTTGACGGACAGACAGACAGACAGACAGACAGGCAATAGCAACGTGAAGGTCAAGAGTTATCATGGAAATCAAAAGAACATGTTAGTGGCTACACACATACCAATTTTCAAGTTTGTAGCTGTTTCCATGTCCGAGATTTTGCTTCAACCAGAAACTTTAACCAAAATGTTGACGGACAGACAGACAGACAGACAGACGGGCAATAGGAAGGTGAAGGTGAAGAGTTATCATGGAAATCAAAAGAACATGTTAGTGGCTACACACAGACCAATTTTCAAGTTTGTAGCTCTTTCCATGTCTGAGATTTTGCTTCAACCAGAAACTTTAACCAAAATGTTGACGGACAGACAGACAGACAGACAGACGGGCAATAGGAAGGTGAAGGTGAAGAGTTATCATGGAAATCAAAAGAACATGTTAGTGGCTACACACAGACCAATTTTCAAGTTTGTAGCTCTTTCCATGTCTGAGATTTTGCTTCAACCAGAAACTTTAACCAAAATGTTGACGGACAGACAGACAGACAGACAGACGGGCAATAGGAAGGTGAAGGTGAAGAGTTATCATGGAAATCAAAAGAACATGTTAGTGGCTACACACAGACCAATTTTCAAGTTTGTAGCTCTTTCCATGTCTGAGATTTTGCTTAACCAGAAATTTTAACCATTTTGCCTAACCTAAAACTTTAACCAAAATGTTGACGGACAGACAGACAGACGGACATCGCCAATCTATAGACCGGAATTGCTTAAGCAATCCGGCCAAAAAGGTTATTGACCCTGTACTGTGAAATCATCGTTGGACCTCGATCTTTGGCGAACGTAGCCTCGCAAGCTCGGCAACGTCAACCAAAGAACTCGGTCCAACGATGATTTCACAGTACAGGGTCAATAACCTATAATATTGATCCTAACAGATATCCCAAACAGTGATTTAATGCTTTTAATCTCTCCTTTCAAAATTGTTAAAACATAATTCAATGTAGAAAAGTATTTAAAATTAGACATTAAACCCTACTATAAAAAGATTTGTATCTAAATACGTGGTTTAATGCTTACAGAATTTTTATTGTCTTCTTCAAAAAGAAAATCCACTAGTTATTAAAAATATAGCCCTTTATGTTTCAAAGCTTTTTGAAGAAATTTTGCACATTACTACATTGTAAGTTGAATGTTATATAATATGTATGTATTGTGGGCCAGAGGCCTAATTACGCAAATAAACTATTGTATTGTATTATTTTGTAAATGCATAACAAAAATCGGAAGGGAAGGAGAAGTAGATGGGTATATGATGACCATGTTGTCACAAGCAATCTAATTTGAAAGTTTGATGAAAAAGTATTAAGGATTGGCAAAATGTTGTCAAATGTGACCTTCATGCAAAGATTTAGTTAAATCACAACCCTTTTGTCAAAAACAGAATAATTTAAAAGTTTGATGAAGAAATATTGAAAAAATGGCAAAGTAATAGCTTAGGTTATGTTTTTGTGATAAATATATGTACAACATGGGGCATAACTCTACAAATATGGTTGACAGAGTTATGTGACTTGCTGCAGTTGTCTATAATCTCTATATTGTCATTTAAAACAAGTATGCCAAGTTTGAAGTAAATATGTTTGATGGTATAGAAGTTTGAAGTAAATATGTTTGATGGTATAGAAGTTTGAAGTAAATATGTTTGATGGTATAGAAGATATTTGCATTTGTAAAATAATTAACCAACGCAGACGCTGGGGTGAGTGAAATAGCTTCCTTATTCTTTGAATAGTCAAGCTAAAAACGGAAGATAAACCAATTATGAAGGATTGACAGAACAGAACACTTTGGTGGGGGCATACAGCTGCTACATGAAATAATCAAAGCGCTGAAAGCGCTAATGGTATAGGGGGCATATGTAAATTGAAAACATATGGCATAGATCATATGGACAAACATTGTTGAAACAATGAAACAATGACCTTTAAACAAACCAAACCAAAAATGTTTGAAGCAACACATATTGCCTGCCAATAACATATACCTCATTTGTCAAAGTTTTACCCTTTTCTTGTATAAACAAAATATCGAAGGACAAAAGATTGACAAAAAAAACCCGAGCAGCTACCCTTAATTAAAATATTTCTAGTTCAGAAATCACTAAAGATCAACAATGTATATTGTAATCATGCTGATAAATGAAAGACGATCGAAAGCATGATAGAGTTATGTTTCTTTTGCACTGCACAATTGCAGCTCTGAGTTTCCTATACACCAAGTCTTAAATTGATATATTGGACATATATTGAGACAATAACCGAAGAAATGAAAAAATTGAGTTTACACCTAAAAAACAGACTAGATTTGACGAAGTACAAATCTTGGGGAAGCACTCATTAACGAAAAGGGGAATTTCACGGAACGCATGTGTTGCATATAATAAGGGAGAACATTGAAAGACAAAAATATACACACTCCAAACGCAGCATGCTAAATTTATGGTAATGGTGCACTGCAAATCTGTAGGTCATAAGTTACATACAAACCAAGTTTGAAATTGATACAATGAAAGTTAATTGAGACAATCGCTGAACTAAATAAGGAAAAATGGAGATAACTGAAAAAACAGACCAGAGTTATGTACCTAGTACTTTGCCGTTCTCCTGATCACACGGGTATAATTGTGACCACTTTGAAATAAATCTGCCATACAGAAACAACGTGTTAACCAATACATGCAATCCATGACGGACGGACGAATGCACATTCAGGCAGACAGCCGGCCGGACGCCGGATTATACCTCCAAGCTTTACAGACGGAGACAACTCAAGTATTGATTACAGAAGACTGGTTCGATGCGTCAAAACACGTCAGCTTAGATTATGGTATTTGTAAAGTATTTGCAATTTAATTGTATCTCCGAAACGGGACCGGACCGTCAAGGTTAATTTTCAAAAACCTATTTAGACTACATTTCTAGTTTATTTGTCAACAGATACATCTAGGACTATATTACACGTTGATGAACGTTGAGTCTTAAATTAACGCAAATGCATATACATTATAATAAAATAAATAATGACCTTGCGGTTATAACTCGGATGTGTTGACAAATTCGGCCAAATTTCTTTCCGACGTTTGACAAAAGTCAATGCGACATGCGTCATTCGTCTTTCACCAATGGCTAAGTCTATGTGGAAACGCAGCCAGTTGCTTGGGAAGATTGTTGTGAGGAGTACTGGTTTGAGAAAACCAGGAAATACATTTGTAGGTGAACTGGCCGCCGTGATATGACTGAAGAAATGTTAAAAACGGCGTTAAATCCCAATCAATCAATGTTGAAATTAACTTATCTATAATTTGTAGATTTAATTTCTATTTCCTAGTAGGGTCTACATACAGCGACACATGAGAATATTCAACACAAAACGCGACCTGTTTTACCAACAATTCCCCAGTAGCGGTGAGACCGTTTGTAACATTATTTCATGGCATGTATACACAGTAGGACCTCTCTCTTTGGACGAATTATGTTGTAACAAGTTTGTTTACAGTATTCCTTAACCTTGACCACATAGACTAAATATACAGCAAACAACATTGAACTAAGGCATAACTATTGACCTGATTTAATAAAAGTATGATTTTGAATAGTGATGAAAACATTGTGGAAAAAGACAAACTTGTTGATTATCATTCATCTGTTAAGGTTAGTCAAATGTGTCTAAAAGGGGCAAAGGTTAAAATAATAACTGTAGACAAATGTTTTCGTTATCTAGGTTATAGAAACAATTTGATTCATGTTTCAAAGCATTGTTTGAAAAGGAGAAATTGCTCATTGTCAGCAATTGCTCCGTTTGCAAATATACTTTCAACATTTGTTTGTAACTAAGTAGCTATAACGGGAACGGTTCAACCCTTTCCCGCTTACAGTCGCTTTTTGACGCATGTGCAGCAGACGGCTGCAGAATTGTTTATCATGACCCATTTCCTCTTTTTCCACAAAGGTTTCAACTATATATTTTTCCCCTTGATGTAAGGCAAAATTGCTCGTAATCATTCATCTCTAGCATGTTATTCAAAATGTGTCCGGAAGGGAGAAAGAGGGAAAGAACGTCCATAGTAAAACGTTTAAATATGAAAATAATTAATTTGAAACGTGTTTGAAAGCATTGTGTGAAAAGGAGGAATTGCTCATTGTCAGCAACAGCTCCATTTTCAACAATATGTTTTAAATATTCGAACTGTTATAGTATCACGGAAAGGGTTCCGCTTCCATGGGAAGGATGTAACCATTTTCCGCCTACAGACGCATGTGCAGCAGACGACAATCGAAAACATTGTGACAAAAGGGGAAATTGCTTTTCGTAGGCAATTTCTACTTTTGCCACAATGGTTTCAACTCCTTTCAATAATTGTATTTACAGTGCTTTGCACATTTCTCTATAAGTCGACTGTTGTAAACTAATGGGGTCACAGAACGGTCGACGTTACCTCACACTACTGACCTTAAGGTCAACCATAGTTCAGAGTGAGTTTCATTCATAGAAACTATTTTGTCTCATAAATTTATGCAGCGGAGGGTTTTGTGATTCGGTCGAACCAATGAAATCGTTGAAAAGGCAGATTATAACCAATCAAAACTCGATTTTGGTGTAGGTATACACATGTGGACTGCGGTTGCAGCTTTAAATTCGACTTTTCGAAAGCAGCTTCGCTATGAGATAGTGGCGAAACGCCCCTATCCCAAAAACTGAAGAAAGGATTAAACAAATTAAAGTTTATTAAAGAAAATATATATCTGTTAACAATACGTTTATTACAAACAAGTATCTTTATAAAAAAAAAACGCCTCTGATAAAAAATGACTTAGATACCTCCCCTAATGGTGACTTTTGAAGGTGTGAGAAAGATAAACAGGTTATTTTCAGTTGACACTCATTATGTCAACATCTGAAGTCTAGATTTTCCTGTTATTAAGATTACTGTTCTCATTTTTTGTCAGACATGACCGAAGTGTTTCGAGAAGTCTACCCTAGACTTATTCCAACAAAGTCTCTTGGGAAGCTTGCAATAGAGGCATCAAAGGTCATTTTATATTGGGGGAAAAAGATACAGTTTTATGTATATAGTATGGGCTATGTCACACAATAATTGACCTTTGAGAGTTTTGCAATAAGGAAAGATACAGATCAGCTGGTGCCTATGTGCAGTCAGATCTGATTTTTCGCTGTTCACCATCTAACAGAGAACTAGGTATGGAGGAGTAACCTGGTCTTTTACCACCTATATTTTTCTTAGGACTCAACCAAACCCTATGTTGTGGGTACTTAAAAGAATCGTCTCACTGAAACGATTCTTTTGAGCACCCACAACATAGGGTTTGAGGGTCAAATAAGATATTTAGAATTTGAAATACTCACCTTATCTAGAGTTCTGCTATCTAATTGTGCTAGCATCTTTGACAAAACAAACTGACTGTACAAATGTAGAATTTGATCGTAAATGTTATTTATGTCAACATTTCAGAAAGGTCAGTTATAGCATGACATGGTCCATTTGGAATGTCATCAAAGTGTAAAATCACAGATACAATGATGTGCGCTCTTAATGTTATCTCATCCCACATACAACAAGAGGACCATAATGGTCCTAAATCGCTCACCTGATTTGATAGAAATCACAATTTTCAATATTTACTATATGCCCTGGTATATGCATACAAGGAAAACAAGCAATGCCCCCTGGCGGCCATGTTTTTCATTGGATCGGAATAATTTGAACAATTTTGGAAGATGGTCACTCAAGGAGTATTTGCGCCAAATTATTTTCTAATTGGGCCAGTATTTTTGGACAAGAAGACTTTTTAAGTTTTCAATATACACATATGAGGAAAACAAGCTCCCCCGGATATCCACAAAGTCTAATCAAAATCTACATTGTTAATATATATTTCTTAGAGAATCTTGTTAGAACCTAACACTGTTCAGAAATGCAAACTTTTATATTTTCCAATGGACACATCACTTTTCAATGTCTGGCCATGATTTATGTTAACACTTTCCCACATACAGACACTTTCTGACGCTTTTGCAGCAGACGACTTTTGAAAACATTGTGACCAAAGAAGAAATGCCTCAAAACAAGCAAATTATCCTTTTGCCACAATGTTTTCAGTAAACATACCCTCATTTGTAGGGATTTTCTATATTTTTGTCCACATGTTTCCAAAATCGTCCACTGCAGATTTGTTGTATGAGGGTAAGGGTTCAATCCGTTTCAGACACAAGTCACACTCAAACACATTAATTATCCTGGACAAGAAAATTGATGGATGCAATCTAAAAGGATTGTAAAATATCAAAGGTCAATAACTCATTAAAAAAAATATCCAATATGAACAAGTCGATTATTGATGTGCACATCCCTTCTTGTTACTGAAGCTTCCCATACAGTTTCATTGAATTCAAGTCAGTAGATGGCGAGGTATTACACAGACACGATAACAGGACAAACAGATGCATGAATAGATTGACATACGCAGATAAACATACAAATACAAAGACAACCAGTATATGATTTCCCAACATTTTTTGGGAGCATTAAAAGTTTTTGGTTATTGTACACTAAATATATATTTTGTGAGTCTTGACGAAAATCATTAGTAAAGCAAACCACCAAACATCAAAGAATTAAATATGTTTTCTTTTAATTTTTCAATATATCAACCGGTTTTATCAAGGGGCTTCATCAAGGAATAAACAAGTTATTGATTGGAGTGACATAACGTCGGCATAAGTGTGATTGCAAGGGCACAATTGAAGTTACATAAAAAGTGGGTTCTGGTGAATTGAGCAAGTTTTTATATTCTTTCTCTCCATCAAAAACTAGAACTATCACTGAATGTGATTAATACCCCCGAACGCCGCCCTGATAGGAAATGTTGTGAAATATTTAGAAACCCCACCTTAAAAGGACAATGTTATGGATCGGGTTATTCTTGTTTTGTTCATTTTTGGATAACAAAGGGCAATAACTAATTATGTAAATTAGAGTTATGGTTCTTGTACACTGCACTTCCTCTGATTATGCTCTACCGTTGTATGTAGTTTTATTAGATTCCATTTGTTAGTTATTAAATAATTCTCTGGACAAGAAAAAGTAACAAAGGGCAATAACTATGTAATTATGTAAATAAGAGTTATGGTTCTTGTACACTGCACTTCCTCTCATTATGCTCTACCATTGTATGCAGTTTTATAAGATTCCACCGGTTAGTTATTAAGTAATTCTCTGGACAAGAAAAAGTAACAAAGGGCAATTACTCTGTATTTAGGTAAAATAGAGTTATGGTTCCTGTACACCACACTTCCTCTCAATGTGTTGTATCATCCTATGAAGTTTTATTAAATTCCAACTGTTAGTTTTAAAGTAATGCTCTGGACAAGACTCTACGAACAAGAAAAAGTAACAAAGGGCAACAAGTAACTGGAGGATTGCAAGCAATACCATAGTCCCCTACCGGTTTGCACTTTTGAGTCTGTTTCTGTTGTCATAGCAACCCAATGTTTAGGTATATCAAGACAATAAAGTATGAAAATAAAGAAAGGGAAATAACTCAAAAATTAGGGAAGCAAGAGTTATGGTTCATGTGCACTGCACTCCCCCTTGATACGATGTATTCATGTGTGAAATTTCATAGCCATAGCTAGTATAGTTATGGAGATATGCTCCGGACAAAAATCAAGTATGAAAATAAAGAAAGGGAAATAACTCAAAAATTAGGCAAGCAAGAGTTATGGTTCATGTCCACTGCACTCCCCCTTGATACGATGTATTCATGTGTGAAATTTCATAGCCATAGCTAGTATAGTTATGGAGATATGCTCCGGACAAAAATCAAGTATGAAAATAAAGAAAGGGAAATAACTCAAAAATTAGGCAAGCAAGAGTTATGGTTCATGTCCACTGCACTCCCCCTTGATGAGATGCATCCATGTGTGAACTTTCATAACCATAGCTAGTACAGTTTTGGAGATATGCTCCGGACAAAAATCAAGTATGAAAATAAAGAAAGGGAAATAACTCAAAAATTAGGCAAGCAAGAGTTATGGTTCATGTCCACTGCACTCCCCCTTGATACGATGTATTCATGTGTGAAATTTCATAGCCATAGCTAGTATAGTTATGGAGATATGCTCCGGACAAAAATCAAGTATGAAAATAAAGAAAGGGAAATAACTCAAAAATTAGGCAAGCAAGAGTTATGGTTCATGTCCACTGCACTCCCCCTTGATGAGATGCATCCATGTGTGAAATTTCATAACCATAGCTAGTACAGTTTTGGAGATATGCTCCGGACAAAAATCAAGTATGAAAATAAAGAAAGGGAAATAACTCAAAAATTAGGGAAGCAAGAGTTATGGTTCATATGCACTGCACTCCGCATTGATGAGATGTATCCACATATGGAATTTCATAGCCATAGCTAGTACAGTTTTGGAGATATGCTCCGGACAAAAATTTGCCGGACTGACTGACTGACTGACTGACTGACTGACAGATGGACGGACGGAGTGCAAACCTAATAGTCCCCTTCGGCACGCCGGTAGGGGACTAATAACTCTGTAATTATGTCAATTATAGTTATGGTTCTTGTACACTGCACTTCCTCTGATTATGCTCTACCATTGTATGTAGTTTTATTAGATTCCATCTGTTAATTATTAAGTAATTCTCCGGACAAGAAAAAGTAACAAAGGGCAATAACTCTGTATTTAGATAAAATAGAGTTATGGTTCCTGTACACCGCACTTCCTCTCAATGTGTTGTATCATCCTATGAAGTTTTATTAAATTCCAACAATTTGTTTTAAAGTTATGCTCCGGACAAGACTCTATGAATAAGAAAAAGTAACAAAGGGCAATAACTCTGTAATTATGTAAATTAGAGTTATGGTTCTTGTATACTGCACTTCCTCTCATTATGCTCTACCATTGTATGTAGTTTTATTAGATTCCATATGTTAGTTATTAAGTAATTCTCCGGACAAGAAAAAGTAACAAAGGGCAATAACTCTGTATTTCCTCTCAATGTGTTGTATCATCCTATCTAGTTATGCTCCGGACAAGGAAAATCGCAACGGACCAACCGACCGACCGATCGACCGACCAACCGACCGACCGACCGACCGACCAACCACAGGGTGACTCCAATATACCCCCTCTAAACTTCGTTTATCGGGGGTATAATTACAATAAAGCTCATATAGAACACAATGAACATCTGAGAACTGTAAGTTGAAACATACAAATTTAACTCTCTCCCACATAAAGACACTTAATGATGCCTCTGCAGCAGATGACTTTTGAAACCATTGTGGCAAAAGGAGAAATTGCTCATAATGAAAAAAAAAATCCATTTGCTTCAATGATTTCAACTCTATTCAATATCGTACTATCATTTTAAGAGGTTTTCTATGTTTTGGACTTGATGATTTCAAAGTCGTCTGCTGCAGATTTATTGTATGTGGGAAAGGGGGGTTAATTACAAATAAAGTATTTCTTCTATTTCTTAAGTACATATTTTTATGTGCAGTTTACTGTTAATTGCTTTAACATTTTGAGTATTTGAAATTACATGTGCATGTAGCTGATTGCCTGAAAAAAATGTGATAAGAGAAACTAAAATGGAACAAATATTAATTCAAAATGTTAGAGGGTCAGTCTTTAGGTCTTCATTCAAATCCAAAGTATACTGTTCGTCCAAAAATGTATTTTGTAACCCTTTCCCACCTGCAGATGCATTTTGATGCAAAAGCAGCAAACTAACATGATGAGCAATTTCACCTTTGGCCACAATGTTTTCAACTTTATTTAACAATTAAGCTATCTTTTGTAGAGATTTTTCTGGTTTTTGTCAACATGTTTTCAAAGTCGTCTGCTGCAGATTTGCTGTATGTGGGAAAGGATTAATATCAAAACTGACCATTCAAAAGATTTAATTTGATTATTGCTACTATTCTAAGAGTTTCATCAGAAAAATTTGGGACCAGCAAAGACATTTTTTAGCCTCCTTAACCCTTTCCCACATATAGACGCTTTCTGATGCCCTTGCACCAGGCGACTTTTGAAAACATTGCGACAAAAAGGAGAAATTGCTCAAAACAAGCAATTTCTCCTTTTGTCAAAGTATTTTGAACTTTATCCAATAAATATACGTTCATTAATAGAGATTTTCTCGGGTTTTGCCAAGGGTTTTTCAATGTCGTCTGCTGCAGATTTGTTGTATGTTGGAAAGGCTTAACCCTTTCCCTCATATAGACGCTTTCTGACGCCTCTGCAGCAGACAGCTTTTTGAAAACATAGTGACAAAAGAAGAAATTGCACAAAACGTGCAATTTCTCCTTTTGCCACAATGTTTTCCACTTTATGTCATAGGTTATCCATTCAATTATGGAGATTTTCTATTTTTTGACAAAATACGTTCAAAGTCCTCTGCTGCAGAATTGTCGTATGAGGGAAAGGGTTAAGTAGTAGGTCAGAGCTAGTCAAATATAATCTTGAAATTGGCCCTGAAATTCTCGTCCCCATTGCCCTTCTTGTACGGGTAATAGAGAATGTAATTGGTGTCCCACATGTTGTTGTAAATGTTGAATCCAACACCAGTTATCTCCCTTTGGGCAATCGGTGAAAGAGGCACAGGAAAGGGTGAGGCTGCTGTGGTTTCTGTGCTGAGGCTCACGAGGGGAACATCCAGTGAAACAAGTCTCAATCCATTTCCTTGTGGCGTTGTCAGTCTAACGTCAGAGTCTATGGCTGAAAAGTCAAGATCAAAGTCGCATTGAGATAGAAATAATATGCTTTTTTTTAGTACAGAGAATGAATGTATATTGTTTTATGGCGCATCGACAGCTAAGGTCATTTAGCGCGCAATTAAATTTAATTATTCATGATCCCTGGGTAAACAAACCAGTACTAGGCTAGAAAATGTGCCTTGCCCAAGGGCACTCCACCATGACCGTAGTGCCGCGACTGGTTTAGTACAGAGAACTAGTTGGAATAAACCCTTTTCGATAATATGCAATTTTTAGTTTTCTGCTTTGAAAACTCCTACTGAAAAAATGTCCATGTACATGACTGTATCTGTGAAATTTTTAAGTACATTGACTTCAGATTAAAGAGTTTACTAGCATAGTGGACAACCCCGAAATTGAGCAATGTTTATCGTTGAATAGATTTAAAAACATTGTGGTAAAAGGAAGAAGAGGGCCAAGATGGCCCTAAAGTAAATGGAGTAAAAGTAAAATAGCAAATGCTACTGCTAATAAAAGTGAACATTTTATCAAGAGTGGGAATAAACTGCACATGAAACAGTTTATCAGTAAAGGAAATATTTAATGAGGCATTTAATCTTTAACCCTTTTCCTCATACGACAATTCTGCAGCAGACGACTTTGAACATATTTTGTCAAAAAATAGAAAATCTTTTGAGCAATTTCTTCTTTTGTCACTATGTTTTTTTAAAAAGCTGTCTGCTGCAGAGGCGTCAGAAAGCATCTATATGAGGGAAAGGGTTAAATAATTTGAAAGAGGACCAAAACAGGAAGATTCTTGAAGTTTGGTTCATGTTTGTCCATCATTTTAGGAGATGTAGTTTGAAGCTCAAAGTTCATTTTACTCCTTTACTCCTTTACTGATGCCACCTGGCAGCTATTTTTTCAACAAATCAATATGGCTCAAACAAATTACATGTACCTACAGTGTCACTAAGGAACATTTTTGCTAAACTATCTTGAAATCAGACAAGAACTTTAATAAGAATTGAATTTTAAAGTTTTGTCATTATGATGCCATCTGACAGCCATGTTTTTCAACCAATCAATATGGATTGATGTTTTTTTTTTGTAGAGGGTCACTCAAGGACCATTTTTACCAAAACTATCTTGTAATCAGACAAGCTGTTTCAGAGAAAAAGAGTAATAAAGTTATGCCATTTTTCTCCCTTTATAAATCCCCAGCAAGCAAAGTTCTGTACATAAATGATATTTTGGAAACATTTTGAAAGAGGACACTAAAAGTGACATCCAATACGAAGTTTGGTTGAAATTGGTCTAGTGGATAGGGAGATTTTGAAGCTAGTGATGGAAATCGGCTTGGATTTCATAATCAATTATCGGCTGGAGGCATTTAACCGATTATTGATTAATAATCGGTATTATTATACCTCAGTTAAAATTCTCTATGTAAATTCCCCATTCCCGATCAGTCACTAATTTTTAATAGTGCCATTTATTAAATATTGACAGGCAAAATAATATCACAAGCGCAACTTTGATGCGCACACAGTTCGGCAAAAATAAAGCCACAAAATATTTCTGAGAGAAGTTTTAATTGTTGTAGTGACAGTTTCTCTCTTTTTTAATATAAAAATTTAAAACTTAATTTCAGAAAAATATTTGTTTTTTCGGCATAATATAATAAATATCAAATTCCTGTGAGGGCACTATTAAAAATTGTAAACCTTCGAAAAATAATGTTGACCTCAGTCAAATATTAAGAATGTGATATCTATATAATATGCTCTGTCTCCTCTGTCAAATATTAGGAATGTGATATCTATATAATATGCTTTGTCATTTATAATGGACAATTAACAACAACCTTGCTTATCCTATTTTCGTCTTTCTATCAGTTACTTATAAGTAATGCTTAATCAATTTATTAATCAATTTATTTTTTGAAAATCGATCATTGAATTTTTTACTTAAATCGATCGATTATCGATTAAAATTGATTAGTCTCATCACTATTTGAAGCAAAAGGTTTATTTAAGCTTTTTCTGATGCCACATGTTTGCTACATGTATGTCTTTCAACAAATCATAATTGCTTGGAAAAGTTATGTAGTGGGTCACTGAAGGAACATTGCTCCACATTTATCTTGAAATCATACACAAGCACTTTCATCAGAATAGATTTTTACAAAATTTGTCATTAAGCCCATTCAAGATGCCACCTGGCTGCCATCTTTTTCAATCAATCAATATTGCTTGAACACGTTTTGTAGAGGCTTACCGAGGAACATTTATATAAAATTATGTCGTCAAGCGAATTCAGAGCATAAGAATTTCAAAGATTGACCAAAGTTCTTCATAGCATTGAAATCTTTGAACAATTTTGAAAGAGGACCACCAGAGGTTTAGGAGGAGATGTTATTTAACCCTTTCCCTCATATAGACGCTTTCTGACGCCTCTGCAGCAGACGGCTATTTGATAACATAGTGACAAAGGAAGAAATTGCACAAAACGTGCAATTTCTCCTTTTGCCACAATGTTTTCCACTTTTAGTCATAGGTTACCCATTCAATTATAGAGATTTTCAACTTTTTTACAAAATATGTTCAACGTCGTCTGCTGCAGAATTGTCGTATGAGGGAAAGGGTTAAAGCTAAAAGTTCATTTTACTCCTTTACTAATGCCACAGAGAGTGATCAGAAAAGAGCGGATCTTGAGCAATTTCTACTTTTTTCAACAATGTTTTCAAAAGTCTGTCTGTTGCAGATGTGTCAAAATGTGTACGCACACAGGAAAGGGTTAAAATTACCGTGTAAATACTGGCTTCCATTGAGAACCACGTTACTAGGGTCAACAAGTTCTCCCAGTTTCCTTAGTTTCCATGTAAAGCCAGCATCCATTTTCGTCCGACTTTCAAATCTCAGCGTTTCATCATCATCATGAGCTGGTTCTCCACTCGCAGGTGTGTGTTTGCTGGGTACCGATGGACTAAAATAGTACATCAAGGTTTCTGGAATTCTTGTTGGAGTTTTGTCATACCATCGGAGATCGACTTCAAAATCTGTACAAATGTAACATAGACATTTTAGCACTTTTTCTTTTTCCCTCATATAGACGCTTTCTGACGCCTCTGCAGCAGACGGCTTTTTGAAAACAGTGACAAAAGAAGAAATTGCACAAAACGTGCAATTTTCTTCTTTTGCCACAATGTTTTCCACTTTTTGTCATAGGTTATCCATTCAATCATGGAGATTTTCTAATTTTTGACAAAATACGTTCAAAGTCATCTGCTGCAGAATTGCAGTATGTGGGAAAGGGTTAAAGTATTACAACGCTATAGAATATATTGAAAAAGTTGTTAAAACTTATAATATGAAAATCGGTATATAGGCAAGATTCATGTAAAATGAAATACAGAATTCGAATTAACAGTTGAAAGTTGAAATGTTTTTAAAAATATATCTGATTGAGATCTCTCCTCAATGTTAGAATACACATAAACAGAACACAAACTTACTAGGTGAACTTGTGGAGGTTGCCATGTTGTACACATATCTGATCCAAATCTCTCTCGGAGCTCCGTACATTGTGTAGGATACTGGGTCCACCATAACTAACTTTAACCACACGGCCAGAACATTACCTGTGTAGATGAAAGGATGAAATGGTCACAGAACTTGATCAAACTAAAGGCCATCAATATTTTTGAATTTTTTGAAGAAAAGTCATACTTAAAACAAGAAGGCCATGATGGCCCTGGATCGCTCACCTGAGTTATGTAATGTGACTTGCCATGCCAACCACAATAACTCATTTTGCAGTCAGGTAAGCTGCAACAAGAGGCCCAGTATAGCTCGACTGCCACAAAGCGAAAAACTTACACGCTATGTTGTCTGTCTTTTGTCAAGTTAATATGACTTAGAAGGTCACCAAAGAAAAGTTTATGTACCAGTTACGGTAGTATTTAACAAAAAGATTTCTAAGTTTTTCCCAATATATCTCTATGTAAATCAGTGACCCCAGGGCGGCGCCAATTTTGATCTTAGGAGTATAATTTGGACAATCTTGGTAGAGGACCACTAGACTTGTACTCACCATATATCTAAGCTTTAGGCCTTTCGGTTTATACAAGAAGATTTTCAAAGTTTTTCCCTATATATCTCTTTATGAAACACATGACCCCTTAGGTGGGGCAAATTTTGACCACAGATGCATAATTTGAACAATCTTGGTAGAGGACAACTAGACAATGCTACACACCGAATATCAAATCTTTAGGCCTTTCGGTTTCAGACAAGAAGTTTTTGCCTATATATCTCCATGTAAAACAGTTGACCCAAGGGGCATAATTTGAACAATCTTTGTATAGGACTTACTACTAGACAATGCTACATACCAACTATATAAGCTCTAGGCCTTTTGGTTTCAGATAAAAAAAAAATCAAAGTTCTTCCGTATATGTAGTTCACCTATGTAAGACAGGTGAAGCCAAGGTCAATTTTGATCCCAGGGTTATAATTTGAACAATCTTGGTAGAGGACCACTAGACAATGCTACACACCAAATATCAAGCTCTTTTTTGGTTTCAGACATGATTTTTTTTTTTCAATCCTTTTGGTGGCATGGCAACCAGAGTTCTGCATGGAATTTTCATGTTTTGAACAAATTCGAAAGAGAATCACCCAAGGATCATGCCTACCAAGTTTAGTAAAAAAACATTCAGTTGTTTAGGAGATGTTGTCTAAAGAAATTGTTGAAGACGCACGACGGACAAAACGCGATCCCAATAGATCACCTTCAGCATTTTGTGCACAGGTGAGCTAAAAAAGCTGTGCAAGTATGTGATCAGAATTGTCATAAATGTTAACCCTTTCCTACATGCAGAAGCATTTTGACTCATCTGCAGCAGACAGAGTCACAATATGTTTATAAGTGGAAAAGGTTTAAGGGGTACACCCCATTTGTCACTTGATTTGTGAAGATAAATTGTTCCGATAAATAAAGCAGTTTAAATTTGATAATAATTAAAAACATGTAAATTAAAATAAAACATAATTATGAGCCGCGTCTTGAGGTTTGGGGTCTTAATGACACTCCACTTTCACATTATTTTAAGACAAATAATGGGCAAAAAACTATTTGGGCTACATTTAGGCATGTTTAACATACGTAAATGCCTGATAAGTGCATATTGGGATATGAATAGTCATAGTTAGAACACAAATGAAATGGTGCAAGTGTGATTAAGTGCGTGAAAAGATATTGGTGGCAGGATTGTTTGGTGTTTGACGCCGCTTTCAACAATTTTTCAGTTATATCACAGCGTTTCCTGGGTAAGTTACCAGTACTAGTGGTCAATTTATCCTGACACCTGCAAGTCAGTCGTAATGCTAACTCCGCAACCCTGAGCACCTAGGAGGGCAGCCATTACTGCATCCTTAAAGTCTTTGGTATGACCCAACCAGGGATCGAACCAGCAACCTCCCGCGCATGAGGCGGATTCTCTACCACTAAACCACAAAGGTGATCAGGATTACAGTAAGAACAAATGATGAACTTGTAAACTGCATTTTACATGATCACATGGTCATTGCAATTTCCCACATACAACAAGTCTGCAGTGATGACTTTGAAAATATCGTGCCAAAACAACAGAAATTCTCAATAAATGACAATATATTTTTTGAATAGAGTTAAACACATTACAGCAAATCATGAAATTGCTCATTATAAGCAATTTCTTCTTTTGATGCATTGTTGACATTGTTAAAAGTTGACTGCTGCAGTCGCATAAGAAAGTGTATGTATGCGATAAAGGGTAAATGACTAAGAGAAAATTTTATCACAATAGATTTTGAGTTTAGCCCCATTTGCAACTAATCTATTGTTTTCTACAACTACTACAAGCCCTCTTCCAGCAAAAGATCTTCCATGTCAGAAAATTGTTAAGCATAACTAATCAAAATTGAAAATGTTATTAATGGAAATAGAACACTTTTTGCCATAGACATTTTCAAAGCGGACAATGTTGAAAATATCAATTATAGCAAACAGTTAACATTTTCCCATGCACTAACAAGAAATGCAGCAAACAACTTTGATATTATCTAGGCAAAAATATGGAAAATCTCTCCAAATGAAAGAATAATTAACGAATACAGTAACTGTTGAAAACGTAATTGCAAAAGGAGTAATTGCTCATTATGAGCAATTTTGCCTTCTGCCACTGTAATTTTTAGAAATCTTTTCTGCATGTGAGAAAGGTTAGGCAGAGTAAATATATTTTATTTTTCGATCAGATGTTTTCTTATTCCTATTTAACACTTTCACTGATTTGATACCAAGCAATTTCTCCTTTTACCACAATGTTTTCGGAAGTCATCTGCTCTCGTATAAATGATCAGTTAAAAGGTTAACATAGCACATTAGTATTACCTTCCCATCTGTATAGCTTATCAACTTTAGTTTCCCAAAGTTTGGACACCGCGTTGCCGTGCCTCGTTAGGTTAGGTTTCGTGAATATTTTAAATCTGTAAGAGTACTGCTTATTGGTCATATTGAACATCCCCTCGTCATAGGTTTGATAGACAAATTTCCCAAAGTTAGTATCTCCCTTAGGCCAGTTCATCTACAACAGATTACAGGTAGCCAGTTTTAACCCTTTCCCTCATATAGACACTTTCTGACGCCTGTGTAGTAGACGGCTTTTTGAAAACTTAGTGACAAAAGAAGAAATTGCTCAAAACAAGCTTTTTCTCCTTTTGCCACAATGTTTTCCACCTTTAGTCATAGGTTATCCATTCAATTATAGAGATTTTGTAATTTTTTGACAAAATATGTTCAAAGTCATCTGCTGAAGAATTGTCGTATGAGGAAAAGGGTTAAACCACAGACAATGTTTGACCTCTAAGAGCAGATGACTTTTGGAAATGTTAAGAAAAGGAGGAATTGCTCAATAAGCAATAATACTTTCTTTCCCTACAATGTTTTCAAATATCTGATTTCTATTTGTTCCAGTGTTTACATTTTACACCTGATATCTTAAAGCAGACAACATAAACATTGGTTAAACATTTTAATAAAGTGCATTTTTAGTAATTTTGTGCGCTTTTACCTAATCATGAAATGTGTTATGAATTTTTTTGGTGTTTTTTTTTTTTTTAATTTTTCTGACATGGAAAGATACAACGCAGAAAGAGTTCTCTTCTAATGTAGCACCAATACTATATATTATACAGTGAACCAGTTCCCTGATACAGAAGGCATTTGGAGGGCTATACAGCTGACATTTAAAAAAAAAAAAAATTATAACAAGAAATTTCTATAATTTTACCCCAGCAATGTTTTAAAGTTTTACATGTGATTTATATGTCTCTGGTGATTCCAATATTTGTAGATGCAACATGTTTTACATAATGAGTCTTTAACTTGTTCCAACATAAAACAAATCTGCAGCAGATCTTTTTAAATACATTGAGGCATAGCAATGGAAACTTTCTAAAAAATAAAGCTAAAATAATTGAATAGTGTTGAAAACATTGTGACAAAAGAATAAATTGCATATTATGAGCAATTTCTCCTTTTGATACGTTTTCTGCTGCAGATGCCTAAAAATGCATCCTTAGGTGTGAAAGTGTTAAATCAAATCAGTTGTGAATTCAGATTTACCAAAGGTGTTCGTTAACCCTTTCCCACATACAATAAATCTTCAGCAGATGACTTAGAAATTATCAAATCAAATATATAGAAAATCTTTATAAATGATAGGATGATTATTAAATAGAGTTGAAATCATTGTGGCAAATGGAGAAATTGCTCATCATGAGCAATTTC
>JASEVX010000002.1:8374429-8417351 GCA_031761405.1 Serripes groenlandicus | reverse complement strand
TTGGTATGACCCGACTAGATCACATTGGTTTATAGTCTTCTGCTGCAAATTCATTGTTTATGCGAAAGGGTTAATGTGCAACAAATATGTTCAGATATATTTCCATCTACAAATACAATATACCCAGACTGTGTACAGTTAAGAGCAATCACCCGGCTGTAGCTTTTCCGGGGACTCTTAACAGAAAATACAAAACCATACGGAAAATACAGGGAAACCATTGAAAAACCATGGAAAAAAACATGGAATTTAATGCTAAGATGCGGATATGCTGAAAATGGTCCGAATACTCCAAGGTTCCCGAAACCATTCCAGGGTGTTCATGGAACCGTTCCGGGTTGTCCATGGAATTTCCAGGTTTTCTGCTTAAATGTACTGGAATTTCCGTGGAAAGTGTCAGATTATCCCAAAGTATCCCTGGAAAGTTGTCCGAATACTCTGGGGATTTTCTGGGGATTTCCGGGAAAAGCTACAGCCGGGCAACATTAGTGTTATATAAAGCTTACACTGTATGTGATGTATGTATGTATATCTGATTTTTTGTAAATCTGACTCATTTTTGTAGCCCATTTTTGAGATTTGGGGTGTGCTGTTTCCGTTAGGTTTTGCTTATTGAAGAATGGTCCTGCCCAGTAGTATAACACATTTGTGTGGTTAAAATCTGTCATGTTGTAGGACCGATAAACAAACTGACCAAATGGTTTACCTTTTGTCCAATCCAACTGCAATTTCATGTCTCATTTGTTTTATGCCATTTTCAACAGTACCAGATCTCTAGATAAGGGTCATATTTCATGTTCTAAAATCCTTATTAGACCTTCAAACCCTATGCTGTAGGTACTCAAAAGAATCGTCTCAGTGAGACGATTCTTTTGAGTACCCACAACATAGGATTTGGTTAAGTAATGAGAGAAATATTATGGGGAAAAGACCTGTTCACTCCCTCTTATCTAGTCCTCTGAGGCAGTATTTCAGTTATACCATGGTGGTGACAGAACACTTATTCACATTACATGTGTAACAAAACCCAGAGGTCCAGATAAGGAGGGGTATTCAGCTCTTTTCCCCATAATTTCTTATTTCTCTTATTGTTAAAACAAACCTTATGTCTCACTGAGACGATTATTTTGAGTACCCACAACATAGGGTTAGAGGGTCAAATAAGGATTTCAGAACATGCAAAACGCCCCTTATCTAGAGCTCTGAAAACCAGTATAAGGCAAAGAAATGCCTTGCCAGAGGATAAAACTGTTGTATTAAAGTCCCAAACCCCTTACGCTAATGTGCTAAAATTATAACATATGTCTTTTGTCTATGTCCTTTACCCACATGAGACAATTTTTAAAGAAGTCACTCCTATAAAAAAAAGTTGTCAGCATCAGCGAAATTAATGTCAAAAGAGCTGCTGATTTTTTTTTCTGACAATGGAAACAAAATGTGAGAAAAGGAACCAAGCTTTACAGCACTAGCAAAATTCTACTATAACGCCTTACAGCATATGACATTTTCAGCCGTCTGCTCTGAGAGCAAATCTACCGTAAATGAAAAAGTCGTAAATTATTGAAAATTTAGAGCACAACTTAAATACTGAGTAGAATAACATTAATGGAAGAGGGGAAACTGATTTGTTTCAGCAATAATTCCTTTTCCTACAATTTTTCAAAAGTCGTCTGCTGCTAAAGCGGCAAATGTATTCTGTATCAGGGAAAGGATTTATAATTTAATGTTAAACCCCTTTCCTACATATTGATGAATTATGATGCATCAGCAGCAGAAGGCGTTTGAAAAATGTTGTGGCAATAGGAGAAAATGCTTACAATGAGAAATTTCCTTTTGCCACAATAATTTCATCTCTATTTTAATAATTAAACTGATTATACCTTCATGTGACAAAAGGATGAAATGCTCATGAATTTTTCCTCACCTTTACCTTGGTGTTTTCTACGTTGTTTGCTGCAGATTTGTTATATGTTGCAGAGATAAACCTTAACCACATACAACAAATCTGTAGCAGACGACTTTGAAAACATGTACTAAAATATGGAAAAACTCTTTAAATGAAGGTATAATCAGTTGAAAACATTGTGCCACAATTTTTTAAAATGTCATCTACTGCAGAGGCATCAGAAAGCGTCTATATGTGGAAAAGGGTTCAGGTACTATAGATATTTGCATGTGGGTTTACCCAAAACCTGGTATACCTGATCTTTTGTAAACCTGAGACAGTTTGGTCTCCCATCTTTGAGACAGTGGGTTTGCCCGTATGGTGAGATTGGGCTTCGTGAAGAGGGAACCGGTCCAGTGGTACAACATGTTTGTTCGGTCAAAATCGGAGGAGTTGTATGACCGGTATATAAACTGACCAAAAGGTCTACCTTGTGTCCACTCCAACTGCAATTTTTTACATTATAAAAAAACTTTTCCCAGTGTGTATCTTTCCATAGTCAGTTTTTTTTTATATTGTCAATGTAAATTGAACTGTCACACAATGTATACAATCACACAAGATTAGATAATAAATAAATATATAGTAACCTGATTTTGTTATGTATTCATCGAGAGACAGTTCAATGCACACAGACAGTAATACATAAAGAAAAGAAAATGTTGTTTTGACAATTTTACCTGATAATATATTTAAACTCTTTTTGACCTACAAAAAATCTGCAGCGAACGACTTTGAAAACATCTGGGCACAAATATGGAAAGCCTTTGCAAATGAAAGTTAAATTACTTAGTAGAGTTGAAAACTTTTTGGCAAAAGAAGAAATTGCTCATGATGAGAGATTTCTCTTTTTGCCACAATGTATTCAAAAGTCTTCTGCTGTAGATGCATCAAAAGTCGTCTGCATCTGGGAAAGTGTTAAGAGTTCTTTGTAAACTTATGAGGATAAAATACAATGTTAGAAAAAATAATTTTGATTTTGATACAGAGATGAAAATATTGTGTGAAAAGGTCAAATTGCCCTGTGGATCTCTTAAAGTTGTCTGTATCTGGTAAAGAATAAATAATTATTTGGCAAAATATTACTGCTTATATACCACATTTCAATTTTTCTGAAATATAAATTAAAACAGTTAAATCATCAATCTATATTCCAAATGTTGCAAAGCCTACATAATTCAGTTGCGATGATACAGACTGACAATCAAGGGGTTATAAGTTCAAGTTTAATTTTGTCCCCAGTTACTGTGAAAGAGTTTTAACTTGAAATACTGGTTGAGGATACCCAGAAAAAACATGAATAGTTGATAGGTATTTCTGTCACAATCAATTTTAAATAAATAACAAGAGCTGTCGGAGGACAGCGCGCTCGACTATTCCACCGCTTATTTAAGTTACCGAGATAATGGACTCTAATGTAGTTGCATGCAAAACATTAACCACAATTTCTTAGTGGGTGATAATTTGCATTATATGCAGGATAGTGTTATTTAACATGATTATTTTCATAGGTTTGATGGTTAGATAGGGTTGTATAACCTTTCAATGGAATGCATCAAGTAGTTACTAAGATATGGACTCTTAATGTAGTTGCACGCACACCTTTAACCATAATTTCTAAGTAAAAAAAGGGCAACAATTTGCACCATATACAGGATAGAGTTATCTTAATTGGTTGTGTTTATAGTTGTACAATTGGGAAAGGTTGTATAAAGTTTCAATACAATTGTTCAAGTTGTTACTGAGATTACACTCTAAATGTAGTTGCAAAACTTCAACCAGAATTTCTAAGTCCAAAAAGGTCCATAACTTGCATAAAATGCTGGTTGGTAAGGGCTGTATAACGTTTCAATGCAATGCATCAAGTAGTTACTAAGAGATGGTCTCTTTATGTAGTTGCATGCAAAACTTTAACCAGAATTTATAAGTCCAAAAAGGCCATAACTTGCATAAAATGCAGGATAGAGTTATCATACTTGATAATCTACATAGGTGTGATAGTTGGGTAGGGTTGGATAAAGGTTCAATGCAATGCATCAAGTATATACTGAGACGTGGACTCTTAATTTAGTTGCACGCAAAACTTTAACCAGTATTTCTAAGTAAAAAAAGGGCCATAACTTGCATAAAATGCAGAATAGAGCTATCATACTTGATAATCTACACAGGTGTAATAGTTGGGTAGGGTTGTAGAAAGTTTCAATGCAATGCAGCAAGTAAATACTGAGATATGGACTCTTAATTTAGTAGCACGCAAAACTTTAACCAGAATTTCTAAGTAAAAAAAAGTGCCATAACTTGCCTAAAATGCAGGATAGAGTTATCTAACTTGTTAATCTACATAGGTGTAATAGTTGGGTAGGGTTGTATAAAGGTTCAATGCAATGCATCAAGTAAATACTGAGATAATTATGGACTCTTAATTTAGTTGCATGCAAAACTTTAACCAGAATTTCTAAGTAAAAAAAGGGCCATAACTTGCATAAAATGCAGGATAGAGTTATCTTAGATTCTAATCTACACAGGTGGGATAGTTGGGTAGGGTTGTAGAAAGTTTCAATGCAATGCATCAAGTAAATACTGAGATATGGACTCTTAATTTAGTTGCACGCAAAACTTTAACCAGAATTTCTAAGTAAAAAAAGGGCCATAACTTGCATAAAATGCAGGATAGAGTTATCTAACTTGATAATCTACATAGGTGTGATAGTTGGGTAGTGCTGTATAAAGTTTCAATGCAATGCATAAATTAAATACTGAGATATGGACTCTTACTTTAGTTGCACGCAAAACTTTAACCAGAATTTCTAAGTAAAAAAGGGCCATAACTTGCATAAAATGCAGGATAGAGTTATCTAACTTGATAATCTACATTGGTGTGATAGTTTGGTAGGGTTGTAGAAAGTTTCAATGCAATACATGTAGTATTTAAGAACTTGCATGCAAAACCTTAACCAAAGTGTGACGTGGACGCCGACGCCGACGCCAGGGTGAGTAGTATAGCTCTCATATTCTTCGAATAGTCGAGCTAATAAAATGATGTTGAACTCAAATTAATAGATACTACCTTCTAGCATCTTCTAGCATCACACATTAAATAAGTTTGAAGCAAAACAGATAGATTGATTGGGGTTAATGCTGTTTTCGAAAAAATGAAATCAGTCATACCAAGGCAGCTACTTCACCCACCCATATGTTTCCTGACTACTCGCACAAGTATTCCTTACAAAAGTCCTTCAAAGCAACTGGCTGCTTTTCCATGTAGACCTTAAACCTTTTGGTGGAAGACGAATGACACTTGTCGCATTGACTTTTGTTAAACGTCTGAAAGAATGTAGGCCAAGCTGGGGTTCAAACACACAACCCTTGGTTGAGTCCGACAGAACTCTAGATTTTGATTGATTGAACGTATTTTGTCAAAACATAGAAAATCTCCATAATTGAATGGATAGCCTATGACAAAAAGTGGAAAACATTGTGGCAAAAGGAGAAATTGCACGTTTTGTGCAATTTCTTCTTTTGTCACTATGTTTTCAAAAAGCCGTCTGCTGCAGAGGCGTCAGAAAGCGTCTATATGAGGGTAAGGGTAAAGCATAAATTGCTCATTATGAGAAATTTCTCCTTTTGCCACCATGTCTTCAAAAGCCAAATTCTAAAGATGCTTAAAATGTGTCTGCATGGGGGAAAGCATTGAGATCAACCCTACCTTTCCAACAGTCTTCAAAAAGCAGACAACATTTGATTGATTGATTGATTGGGGTTTAACGCCGTTTTTAACAATTTCTCAGTCATATCACGGCGGCCAGTTCACCTACACACGTATTTCCTGGTTTTCTCACACCAGTACTCCACACAACAATCTTCCCAAGCAACTGGCTGCTTTTCCACATAGACTTAGCCCGTTGGTGGAAGACGAACGACGCCTGTCGCAATGACTTTTGTCAAACGTCGGAAAGAAAGTTGGCCGAGCCGGGATTCAAACTCACAACCCCTGGATTGACAGCCCGCGTCGTTACTGACTGAGCTACTGGGGCTCGGCTCAGAACTCTAGATAAGTGATGTCATAAAATCCTTATTTGAAATCTCTGTTGTGGGTACTCAAAAGAATTGTTTAAGAAATACCCACTATATAGGAAATATTTGACAATTCTGCAGCAGACGACTTTGAATTATTTTGTCAAAACATAGAAAAAATCTCCATAATTGAATCGATAACCTATGACAAAAAGTGGAAAACATTATGGCAAAAGGAGAAATTGCACGTTTTGTGCAATTCCTTCTTTTGTCACTATGTTTTCAAAAAGCTGTCTGCTGCAGAGGCGTCAGAAAGCGTCTATATGAGGGAAAGGGTTAAGATCAGTTGTTGTATTGCCATACTCTTTTACCTTGTTATTTGGATCATACAAATGATTAATAGAACCATCCTCTCCAAAACCTATTTGTGTTCCATCCATCGTCTCAAACACTTGAAGCTCTGTCTCAAAAAATTCTGAAAACAAAAAGGAGAACTTGTGAGCTCTTTGACTGTAAAATTCCTCCTTTTAACTTTTTTCCAAAATACAATAAATCCACAGCAGATGAATATGTAAACATTTAAAAAATATATTGAAAACATTGTGGCAAAAGTCATCTGCTGCAAGAGGAAATTAGTCATCACTTTGATTGCTGGAACCTGTTTTGTGATGCCTGTGCCACCCATATCAAGCTAGGCCAGTCAGAGCATCCCGACCGTCTGGCCAGATTCTATACTGTTGACTACACATTTCAACATTTGTATTACCAGTATAGATACATCCTAGGAAAACATTGAAACATCTCCAGAAAATGGCATTTAACCCTTTCCCTCATACGACAATTCTGCAGCACGTATTTTGTCAAAACATAGAAAATTTTAATAATTGAATGGATAACCTATGACAAAAAGTGGAAAACATTGTGGCAAAAGGAGAAATTGCACGTTTTGTGCAATTTCTTCTTTTGTCACTATGTTTTTCAAACAGCCGTCTGCTGCAGAGGCGTCAGAAAGCGTCTATATGAGGGAAAGGGTTAATGAGGCAGATGACTTGAGATGTTTTCTAATCTTATCAATAATAATACTTTCATTAATACTTTCCTACATACAAAAAAACCTGCAGCAGATGACTTTGCCATCATCTAGGCAAACATATGGAAAATTTCTATAAATGACTGTTTAATTATTGAATAAAGTTGAAAACATCGTGGCAAAAGGAGAAATTGCTAATTTTGAGCAATTTCTTGTTTTGTCACAATGTTCTCAAAAAGTTGCCTGCTGCAATGGTCTCTGAAAGCGTCTATATGTGGAAAAGGGTTAATTAATAGAGATTTTTTTTAAGCTGTCTACTGCAGATTTGTTGGTAACAAACCTCTTAAATCTGGTCTTTCAGGGGTCAGCATGTCCAGTCTGGTTTTGATTTTCTCGACCACAGGATGATCGCCCAGGACTTGTATTGCCAGGTATGTGAAATTACGCTGCTCCAGCCATGCCTGTTCACAATTTAGGTAGTTTGTGCCTGTGAGTGAAATAAAAATGCATTTGGAACTGATTTAACCTTTAGACCATGCAATAAATCTGCAGCAGACCACTTTGAAAACATCCTGGGAAAACTTGTCATAACGCTTTCAAAAGTTGTCTGCTGCAGATGCGTCTAAACGAGTCTACAAGTTAGTTAAAGATAAGTTATTTCAATAATTTAACCCTTTCCGACCTATAGACGATTTCCAGAACATCTGCAGCAGACGACTTTTGAAAACATTGTAACAGAAGGAAAAATTGCTCAAAACAAGCAATTTCTCCTTTTGCCACAAAGTTTTCAACTCTTTTCAGTAATTATACTTTCATTTTCAGAGATGTCCCCTTATTTTTCTAGATGTTTTCAAAGTCTTCTGCTGCAGACATGTCTTATGTGGGAAAGGGTTAAGTTAAGAGAATTTCATCATCCCCTTCCAACATTAATCTGCAGCAGATGACTCTTTCAATGAAAGTAAAATAACTTAATAAAGATGAAAACATTGTGGCAAAAGTTGTCTACTGCAGTTGTGTCAAATGTGCATGCATGTGGAGCAGGGTTGACAATTTATTTTATGAATATAATTAACTAAAGTTTAATATTAACCCCTTCCCTCATATAGACGCTTTGTGACCCCTCTGCAGCAGATGGCTTTTTGAAAACATAGTGACAAAAGAAGAAATTGCTCCAAACAAGCAATTTCTCCTTTAGCCACAATGTTTACCACTTTTAGTCATAGATTATCCATTCAATTAGAGATTTTCCATTATTTGACAAAATATGTTCAAAGTCGTCTGCTGCAGAATTGTCGTATGAGGGAAAGGGTTAACTGTGGTTAAGAAGGACGACATAACCCACTATCTAGGACCCAGACCCACCAAATCTATTGCCATTAAAGTTTGGATATGACCAGTTGTATGTATCAAAAAGCCTTGGTAATCCCTATGAATGTTCCTCAGGCTTTATCGCTTTTAAACTTACAGATGCATTTTAACGTATAAACAGCAGACGACTTTGAAAACATTGTGATATTGGATAAATTGCTCATAATAAGCAATTTCTCCATTTGCCAACATGTTTTCATTCTTTTCAATAATTATTTTTTCATTTACAAAGTTTGTTCATGTCTTCAAAGTCGTCTACTCCAGACTTTTTGTAAGTGGTAAAAAGTTATAAGTTAAAATGATGATTCTGTTATTAGAGAAATACACCCTATTTATATCATAAATGACGTCGCCAGCATGAAATAACGTCATTATATATTTTTGATATATAACTAGTGTAATATTTTTGATATATAACTAGTGTAATAACAATTAACGTGACATCATAACGTAACATTTAGCGTTGTAAATACGCGCGCTTTATAGCGACGTTTATATGGATAAAGCGCCGTAATTTATTAAATTAGTATTTATGATATAAAAAGAACATTACATTCGTGGTCATTCAATACGAAATTTATTAAACTCGTTTTCTAAAAGTGATAAAAACTCGCCAAGGCTCGTTCTTATCAATTTCAGAAAACTCGTTTAATAAATTCCGTATTGAATGACCACTCATGTAATATCCTCTATGTGTCTAAGGCTAAGACTTATCAACTCTCACAACATTAAAGCTTGGATTTGCCCAGTTGTACGTATCTAGAGGTCAAGATAAGGAGGAGAATTCAGCTCTTTTTCCCACAATTTCTCTCTTATTATTAAAGCAAACCCTATGGTGTGCGTGCTCAAAAGAATCGTCTCACTGAGACGATTCTTTTGAGTACCCACACCATAGGGTTAGAGGGTCAAATACGGATTTTTAGAACATGTAAAACGCCCCTTATCTAGAATTCGGTGTATCTAGATGACTTGGTAATCCCCAAATGTGTTTGCCAGGCTTTATAAGATAAATTGATGATTCAGTTATAAGAGAAATACACCCTATGTATCTATAACTAAGACCTACCAACTCTCGCAACATTAAAGCTTGGATTTGCCCAGTTGTATGTATCTTTAAGACTTGGCAACCCCCAAGTGAATTCTCCAAGTTTTATAAGGTAAAATGACGATTCTGTTATAAGAGAAATACTCCCTATGTATCTAGAACTAAGACCTACCAACTCTCGCAACATTAAAGCTTGGATTTGCCCAGTTGTATGTATCTTTAAGACTTGGCAACCCCCAAGTGTGTTCTCCAGGCTTTATAAGGTAGAATGACGATTCCGCTATACGAGGATCATTGGGATCACATTCAGCTGGAATAAATAATTTCAACAAATTAAAGATTTAAATTCTTTAATTTACAAAATTGTGGGAAAAGGAGAAAAAGTAGACTTGTTAATCTCTATCTATATTCTTCAGGCTTCAATAGATGATTGATTGATTGATTGATTGGAGGGTTTTTTAAAGCTGTTTTCAACAGTATTTTTGTTATATCAAGGCACCCAGTTCATATAAAGTGTTTTTCCTGGCTTTCTCACAACAGTACTCTAAAGAACATTCTCTCCAGACAACTGGCTACTTTGCCACACTTTTCTAAATAAAATAATGTCGTAAATAAAAATGTAGTTTCCTTTACCCCTCTCCCTTTTAAAGATGACTCCCAAAATGTTTTCGACTGTATGTAAATATTGTTCTTCCAATTCTCCAGATGTAGAATATTCTCCCTTAGATCCCTTCAAAGCAGACTATTATATCAGGTAATGATTAATAACAATGGACAATTCATTGTAGTTTAAACCCTTTCCCACCTGCAGACCCATTTTGAAAACATTGTGGCCAAAGGTGAAATTGCTCATCATGAGCAATTTCTCCTTTAGCCACTATGTTTTCAACCTTATTTAACAATTAAGCTATCTTTCATGGAGATTTTCAGGTTTTTGTCACTATGTTTTCAAGTTGTCTGCTGAAGATTTGTTATATGTGGGAAAGGGTTAACCTTTTCTTCATATAGACACATTCTGAAGCCTCCGCAGCAGACGACTTTTAAAAACATATTGAGCAATTTCTCCACTTGCCAAAATGTTTTTAACTCTTTTCGATACTTAAAATTTCCCTTATAGATGTTTTTCATAGATTTATTTACCTAGATACTTTCAAAGTTTTCTGCAGCAGATTTGTTGTATATACGTTAATAGTTACAATGGCTATAGATCTATGGGTCATGAGTTGCATTGTTAGTTTGGCAAGCTTTTTTCTTAAAGATTAACCCCTTTCTCGAATAAAACTGCGGAAGACAAATGTCAAAAGATCTATACAAACTTTATAAGAAAGTATAGATATTAAATAAAGTTTGTCTGTTGCAGATTCGTTACAATGTGTCTACATATGGAAAAGGGCGAACAAAAGACATGAAAAAAGTCCAGGTTTGAAAGCTGTCAACTGCCTGCAAATTAGCTTGTGTAAAGAACTGTTATAAGAAATTAATGAAACACATGATTCTTATTTACCATTCTCAACGCATTCCGTTAATATTTGAGTCACTGCCCTATATTCGGCCATTTTTCTTGGATCAGAAGCAATCCCAGATATCCAGGTATCTCCAATTTCATTGGTTATCACAGGAAGTTGGCTTTTGATTGGCTGAACTGTTTCGACAAATCTTTCAAATGTTGATGCAAAAATGTTTGCTCCTTTAAATTCTGCTCTTAGAATTTCGTAATAGCCAAGAATCTCCTATAAAATACAAAGAGTGAAAACAAACACATGAGTATCCTGTCCATATGAGGTAGAGAGAAAGTCTGAAGGAATTTCCTCAGAGGAGCTATCCCTAAGTGTCACCTTGAAAAGGCAGGAGACACAATAATTAGTCTATAGATGTTGAAATTAAGAATCTCTATTAAATACAAGACTGTTAGAAGAAACACATGTGTCTCCTGTCAATATGACAGTAAGTGAAATTCTGAAGGAGTTTTTATATAGAAGTGATCCCTAAGTGTCACACTGGCAAGGCAGGAGACACAATAATTAGTCTATAGATGTTGAAATTAAGAATCTCTATTAAATACAAGACTGTTAGAAGAAACACATGTGTCTCCTGTCAATATGACAGTAAGTGAAATTCTGAAGGAGTTTTTATATAGAAGTGATCCCTAAGTGTCACACTGGCAAGGCAGGAGACACAATAATTAGTCTATAGATGTTGAAATTAAGAATCTCTATTAAATACAAGAATGTTAGAAGAAACACATATGTCTCCTGTCAATATGACAGTAAGAGTGTTTTATAAAGAAGTGATCCCTAAGTGTCACCCTGGCAAGGCAGGAGACACAATAATTAGTCTATAGATGTTGAAATTAAGAATCTCTATTAAATACAAAAATGTTAGAAGAAACACCTATGTCTCCTGTCAATATGACAGTAAGTGAACTTCTGAAGGAGTTTTTTATAAAGAAGTGATCCCTAAGTGTCACCCTGGCAAGGAGGAACACAATATATATTTTATATATAGTTAATTAAAGAATCTCCTATAAAATACATGAATGTTCGTACTTGCATGCTGTCAATATGACAGTAAGATAAAATCTGAAGGAATTTCCATATTTTCATATGACAGTAAGAGAAGGCCTTAAGGAATCCCTAGGTGTCAACCTGCCAAGGCAGAAGACACAATAATTATTCTATAGAATACCTAACAAGTATTCAAAGAACACGTGTCACCTCCAGGAAGACATGTTTGATGACTATCACCAATTTAATCAAATCATGAAAGACAGACAGAGACACAACAATATAAGCTTTAGCAAGCTTAACCCTTTCCCTCATATAGACGTTTTCTGACACCTTTGCAGCAGACAGCTTTTTGAAAACATAGTGACAAAATAAGAAATTGCTCAAAATGAGCAATTTCTCCTTTTGCCACAATGTTTTCCACTTTTAGTCATAGGTTATCCATTTAATTATAGATATTTTCTATTTTTAAGCAAAATGGGTTCAAAGTCGTCTGCTGCAGAATTGTCGTATGAGGGAAAGGGTTAATGATGGCTTCCTAAATAAACAGCTATAGGTCAGTGTGACCTTGACCTTAAAAACCAAAACCAATTGGGTTCATCTTCTGATGATAATCGAACTGTAAACCAAGTTTGTTGATACTATACGAATAGGTTTGGATCAATGTCATATGCCATAGGAGGTTAACCCTTTCCCTTATATAGACGCTTTCTGACGCCTCTGCAGCAGACGGCTTTTTGAAAACATAGTGACAAAAGAAGAAATTGCACAAAACGTGCAATTTCTCCTTTTGCCACAATGTTTTCCACTTTTTGTCATAGGTTATCCATTCAATTATGGAGATTTTCTATTTTTTGACAAAATACGTTTAAAGTCGTCTGCTGCAGAATTGCCGTATGAGGGAAATGGTTAAAAGATAAGGTTGAAGCATTGTGTGAAAAATGAGACATCACTTCAAGTCTTTGGACGAATCTGCAGCAGACAACTTTTGAAAACATGGTGGAACAAGAAACCGCTGAAGACGGTAAGGCCGGATTGTCGGCAATTTGACCTTGAAAATCGACAAACTAAGGTCAAGGTCAAAGTAACAATAGAAATCAATAGAACTTGTTACTGGTTACCTTCAGGCAAAGTTTCAAGTTTGCAACCCTTTCTTGTGCTGAGATTTTGCTTAACCAGAAACTTTAACCATTTTGCCTAACCTAAAACTTTAACCAAAATGTTGACGGACAGACAGACAGACAGACAGACAGACGGACAGACGGACATCGCCAATCTATAGACCGGAATTGCTTGAGCAATCCGGCCAAAAATGAAATATTGCTCATAATGCGCAATTTCTCCCAACTGTCACAATGTTTTCAACTGAACTCAATAATCATGCTTTCATTTTTCATATTTTTGCTTAGATAATTTCTCCTTTTGCCACAATGTTTTCAAAACATGTCAGAAAGCGTCTACATGTGGGGAAGGGTTAAAATGTTTGACAGAGCTTACTTATAGGAGAAAATGTTTGAACTGTACGCTCACCTGTACGTTGACTGGAGGTCCGGAGTTATCTGTCCTGAAGGCGAAGCACATCGCCTGGTCAAAGTTCTCAAATGTGACACAGTCTTTAACAGAAATACCGCCGGGATTGGAGGGAGATGAACCTGGGTTGTCAGGGTAACCACCTTGATAAGAGAAATAATTTCAACTTAAAATGAAAAGCCTTCCAACATGTATATATATATATATGCATTTGGACACAATTGTAGAAATGACTTTAGACAACATTGTGGTATATTGAGAAATTGCTCATTATGATAAATTTTTCCGTTTTACCACATTGTTTTCTACTCCATTCAATAATTATACTTGCATTTATAAATATTAACTATATTTTTGCTAAGAAAATATTTAAGTCGTCTGCAACAGTTCTTAAGTATGTGGGAAAGAATTAAAGACTTCCCACATGCAGATGCATTCCGACGCATTTGTCGCAAACAACTTTTGAAAAAAATAATGTAAAAGGAGAAATTGCTACTGTAATCATGAGTGATTTTTCCCTTTGCCAAACTTGAGTACAACAACACATAAAGAATGGAGGTTACATAAGGGTTTTCGATAATGAAATATATAACCAATGAACAGAACACAAAAATGGCAATACAAAATACTATATTGTGTAGATGTAAATTTTACCTGGGTTCCACATTGCTATAATTTCATTGTCATCGTCAAATTTCCATGTAAATATTTTCGGAACAGCCGGTGGACTAGTGCCATCGTTCACGCCTACAGATATGGCTGCAATGTTCTTCTTTAACAGTGTAGGAATAACGGCCTTTGTCATACCTATAGAAACATAGATGTAACAAAGAATAAACAAACTTTTGGATGGAGAACCATTTAATGCTTTCTAAAGACCCAAAATATAGGTTTTTGAGGCTGAATAAAGATTAAACCTTTTCTAACGTGCAAATGCATTTTGACACAATCATGTCATCTGCAACACAAAACTTAAACTAGAACTAAAACTGAAGATGATAAATACCCCCCTAAACAGCACCTTGACCTACACCATAACTTAATTAGTAAAAGGGCCATAACTCTGTTAAATATCATGCAATTGTAACCCATTTAGGATATGCACATCTCCTCTTGGTATAGAAGCTTCATGTAAAATTCTATTGAATTCCACCCAGTGGTTTGTAAGAAATAGGCCGGACAAAATATGGCTTCCGACCGACAGACAAACTGCCCGACACAGTGACTCCTATATACCCCCTCTTCTTCGAAGGGGGTATAATAACTTACATAATCCACTAATTTCCCTCTTTGCACACATCAACATTCATAAATATATCTCGAGCTATAACATTATCTAGTTTTTGACAGACAGAAGGACAGGGTAAGCCTATAGTCAGCACAGGTGAAACAGGTAAGGGGAATAATAAATCTGAAAGAAACACAAAGTAACCGTAAAAATTGTTTATCATTATGAGCAATTTCTCCTTTTGCCACAATCTTTTCAAATGGAGTCTGCTGCTGATGCAACAAAATGCATCTGCAAGTAGGAAAGGGTTAACCCTTCCCTCACATAGACGCTTTCTGACGCCTCTGCAGCAGACGGCTTTTTGAAAACATTGTGACAAAAGAAGAAATTGCACAAAACGTGCAATTTCTCCTCTTGTCACAATGTTTTCCACTTTTAGTCGTAGGTTATCCATTTAATTATAGAGATTTTCCATTATTTGACAAAATATGTTCAAAGTCGTCTGCTGCAGAATTGTTGTATGAGGGAAAGGGTTAAGTAATTTCCCCATTTTCCATAATGGTGTAAAGTTAGACTGTCTGATAAATCTGTAAAGGGTTAACAGTTTCCCACATATAGACAAGTTCTGACGCCTCTGCAGCAAACAACTTTTGAAATCATTTAAAAGCAAAAGGAGAAATTGCTCATAAGGAGCAATTTCTCCATTGTCACAATGATTTCAACTCCATTCAATAATCATACTTCATGTATCAGTTATAGTGATATTCTATATTTTGGACATGACAATTTCAAAGTCGTCTGCTGCAGATTTATAGTATGTAGGAAAGGGTTTCCCACATGCAGCAGACGACTTTAAAAATGTCTACTCAAAAGTATGGAAAATCTCTATAATTGTAGGTATAAATACTGAAAAATAGTTGGCAAAAGGAGAAATTGCTTGTTTTGAGCAATTTCACATTTTGTCACAATGTTTTCAAAAGTCGTCTGCTGCAGATGCGTCAAAATATATCTATAAGCGGGAAAAGGTAAAAACAAAGATTACCAGGAACGTCTCTCTGACTCAATGTCCTGAATTTTCGTTGAATGTCGAACATTTGGTCGAGATTCTGACTGACGTTGAGACTCATCTCGAACAACATCTGGTTCATGTTCTCCGGCTGCATGTTCATCGGACCGGCATGGTAGGATATAGTCCCGTCTTTGATCGCACGGACGAACTCGACTAACTGTGTGGGGTTTGGACACTGAAAGACAAATCATGAGTTAATCATTTCACCCTTTCCCTCATAAAGACGCTTTCTGACGCCTCTGCAGCAGACGGCTTTTTGAAAACATAGTGACAAAAGAAGAAATTGCACAAAACGTGCAATTTTCTCGTTTTGCCACAATGTTTTCCACCTTTTGTCATAGGTTATCCATTCAATTATGGAGAGTTTCTATTTTTTGACAAAATATGTTCAAAGTCGTCGTCTTCATAACTGCCTACTTTAATTGAAGTTTATGGCATATAAAATGAACAACATTCTAGGAACTTCTATAAGAATGATTATTGAACATATTTGAAAACATTGCTGCCAATTGCTCAAAATTATTATTCCCCTTTTAGTCCACACAATCAAAACGTTTCTACATATTGGAAAGCTTATGTGTTATACAGTTATTAGGTCCAGCAGGAAAATGAATCAGTACATTTTTAACCCTTTCCCTCATATGACAATTTTGCAGCAGACAACTTTAAACATATTTTGTCAAAAAATAGAAAATCTCTTTAATTGAATGGATAACCTATGACTAAAAGTTGAAAACATTGTGACAAAAGAAGAAATTGCTCGTTTTGAGCAATTTCTTCTTTTGTCACTATGTTTTCAAAAAGCTGTCTGCTGCAGAGGCATCAGAAAGGGTCTATATGTGGGAAAGGGTTAAAAGATTAACTTTTTTTTAATCTGTTTATGATTTCAACTGAATGCCTGTAGTATTATGGGGTAAAAGATCATTAACCCTTTACCCATATAAAACAAATTTGAAATCATCTATACAAACATATAGGAAATATCTACAAATGAAAATATAATAATTGAATTGAGTTGAGAACATAGAGGCAAAAGGAGAAATTGCTCCTCATGATCAATTTCTCCATTTGCCAAAATGTTTTCATAAGTCGTCTGCTGCAGAGGTGTCAGAAAGCGTCTAGATACTCACTTGAAGTTTGACGCCACTCAGTGTGAAGTTCTCAGGACAATTAACGTACATCATGACCAGCCAGGGATGAGTCGTATAAATAAATGTCTCCACATAGCCTAAATAGATAAGAAAAAAGAGCTACAATGTATTAACCCTTTCCCTCATATATATGCTTTCTGACGCCTCTGCAGCAGACAGCTTTTTTGAAAACATAGTGACAAAAGAAGAAATTGCACAGAACGTGTGACTAAAAGTGGAAAACTCGTTCTAAGCAATTTCTTCTTTTGTCACTATTTTTTCAAAAAAGTTGTCTGCTGCAGAGGCGTAAGAAAGCATCTATATGAGGGTAAGGTTTAATATATGTGCCATGTTAGAGTGTCTGCCTCTCTTAAAAAAATATACCGGGTCCAAATCCCATGAAGAGCAGGTTCTGCCCCTGGGATTTTTCCCACACACATGGCAGGAAACAGAAAATAGCAAGATTCTTTCGAAATTGATTTAAAATAAAATAAGTGTATTTATAAATTCACAATGAACACTTTTCCAGTGTGACACAACATTGTCCACTCTATTCAATAATAATTGTCCTTTCATTCTTAAAGATTATCCGAATTCTTGCCCACATGTTCTGAAAGTCCTCTGCTGCAGATTTGATGTATGTGGGAAAGGATTTAACAATATGTCTTTACTATATTTACTTTAATCCTCAAGTTGGAGGACAATCAAATGTCTTATCAACAACTCTTATGAGTTACCACAACAGCAATTGATTGATTGATTGGGGTTTAACGCCGTTTTTAACAATTTCTCAGTCATATCATGGCGGCCAGTTCACCTTCTCATGTGTTTCCTGGTTTTCTCACACCAGTACTCCACACTACAATCTTCCCAAGCAACTGGCTGCTTTTCCACATAGACTTAGCCCATTGGTGGAAGACGAATGAGGCACGTCGCATTGACTTTTGTCAATCCTCGGAAAGCAAGTTGGCCGAGCCGGGATTCGAACTCACAACCACTGCATTGACAGCTCGCATCGCTACCGACTGAGTTACCGGGGCTCGGCAAATGTCTCAAGAACAACTCTTATCAGTTACCAAAACAGTAAGTCTCATCTCACCTCACCTATCCTTTATGTGTCCACTGACACAGAAAGCCCCCTACAACAATAATGGTGTTTGGAAGTCTAATATTGATTTCAGAACATACAGTCCTTTAATATAAATCTCTCTACTTGTTTCAAGATAAATTAGATTTGTTTTAACTTAAATAAAATGACAACTGATTTGGCAAAATGTTTCTGTATTGCAGTTAACCCTTTCCCTCATATAGACGCTTTCTGACGCCTCTGCAGCAGACAGCTTTTGGAAAACATAGTGACAAAAGAAGAAATTGCTCAAAACGAGCAATTTCTCCTTTCGCCACAACGTTTTCCACTTTTAGTCATAGGTTATCCATTCAATTATAGAGATTTTCTATTTTTTGACAATATTATGTTGAAAGTTGTCTGCTGCAGAATTGATGTATGCGGGAAAGGGTTAATATAAATCTCTCTACTTGTTTCAAGATAAATTAGATTTTTTTAACTCTAAAATAAAATGTTTTGGCAAAATGTTTCTGTATTGCAGTTTAGATGGCAGTTGAACGTCAACTTCATCAGAAAAGGTAGCAAACGTTGATCAGGTAAGTATTAATTTTCTAGAGGGTGTAGAGGCTGATACAACAGATAGAGATAAGAAGATGTGTATATACCACCAGCTTTGAGTTGTTTAGACACATTCAAGGCTCTTGGAAAATGTACTGTAAAATATGTGTTTAGAATATTGTTGATGTATCCAACTAGGGGTGACACACCATCATAACCAACATCTGAAAGATAAAGTAAAGCATTTCATTCTTTCCCACATACAGACGCTTTTTGGCACCTCTGCATTGATTGATTGATGTTTAACGGCATTTTCAACATTTTCCCGTCATATTGTGGAGGCCAGGTCACCTACACATGTGTTTCTTGGCTTTCTCACACCAGTACTCCACACAACATACTTTCCAAGCAATAACACCGCTGAAGCAGATATTTGAAAGCAGTGTGGCAAAAGGAGAAATGTGCTCATAATGAGCAATTTCTCCTTTTGCCACAATATTTACAACACTATTCAATAATTATTCTTTTATTTATAGACATTTTTGCCAGATGTTTTAAAAGTCATCTACTGCAGATGCTTCAGCAAGTGTGAAAATGTTCTGTAAAAAAAGTTTTAGAACAATGTTGATGTCTCCAACTTAGGGTGACACACCATCATAACCTACATCTGCAAACAAAATAAAATTATTTCCTTCTTTCCCACATATAGACGATCCTACGCCCCTGCAGCAGACGTCTTTCGAATACATTGTGGCAAAAGGAGGATATTGCTCAAAATGAATAATTTCTCCATTTGCCACAATGTTTTCAACTTTTTGCAGTAGTTATATCTTCATTAATAGAGATTTTCCGGGGTTTTGCCAACATGCTTTCAAAGTTGTCTGCTGCAGATGTGTTGTATGTGGGAAAGGGTCAAGGTTCCTTAGTATAAGGGGTTACCAGAAATTAATCTAACATTGTCTTCAAGATATCTTTTGAAAGAGCTAAGCGTCGGGAAAACATTTGAATGATTTTATTATGCACATAGAGATTACTTTTAATGTTTAATGTTTTGTGGGAGACAGTTTATTTATTGGGATTTTACGCCGCTTTCAACATTATTTCAGTTATATCACGGCGACAGTTCACTTATTCATGATCCCTGGGTAAACAAACCAGTACTAGGCTAGAAATGTGCCTTGCCCAAGGGCACTCCACCATGACCGTAGTGCTGCGACTGGGGAGCGAACCTGGGACACCCGGTTTCGAAATCACCGACGCTAACCACTCGACCACAGCGGATTCCTTTGTAGGAGACAGAGATCAAATGCCAATCTAATCTCACACATTCAGGGAAAGTATTGGTTAAAATTCATAATTAAGTAAGCAAACATCAATGGTTTAACCTTTTCCCTCATATAGACGCTTTCTGATGCCTCAGAAGCAGAACACTTTTGAAAATTTTGTAAAAAAAGGAGAAATTGCTCAAATTTAGCAATTTCTCCTTAGGCCACAATGTTTTCAAATCTCTTCAATAATAATACTAAAATTTAAAGAGATTTCTCACATTTTAACGCAGATATTTTCAGTCATCTCTTGCAGACTTGTTGTAAGTGGAAAATGGATACGCTTTATCCTTTCCCACATACAGGCCCTTTCCACCATGATTTTTGAAAAGCACTTTCTCCTTTTTCACAATGTTTTCAACTGTATTCAATAAGTGTCCCTTAATTTGTAGAGAGTTTCCATATTTTTGGAAAAAAAAGTTTTCAAAATTGTCTGCTGCAGATGTGTTTGTTGTATGTGGGATAAGCTAGATAAATACATAATACACTAATGGATATTTGGAAACACTTTACCTAAATGGTTCATAAAGACAACATGCACATCCTTGATGTCAACATTTTGCACCTGAAAGGGACAGAGAAAACAAAGACTTATTATATAATTCTATAACACTTATTTACCCTTTCCTTCATAAAGACGCCTCTGCAGCAGACAGCTTTTTAAAAATATAGTGACAAAAGAAGAAATTGCTCAAAACGAGCAATTTCTCCTTTTGCCACAATGTTTTCCACTTTTAGTCATAGGTTATCCATTCAATTATAGAGATTTTCTATTTTTTGACAAAATATGTTCAAAGTAGTCTGCTGCAGAATTGTTGTATGAGGGATGAGGGAAACAGTTAAATACAACTCTGAAAGATATTTAAGTTTTTATACACAGTAATTCGTTTTAGTTATAGCTGAAACCAATATATTTAACATCAATTGATAAACAAGCTTTCAGCTTATATTTTAACCCTTTCCCTCATACGACAATTCTGCAGCAGACGACTTTAAACGTAATTTTTCAAAACATAGAAAATCTCTATAATTGAATGGATAACCTATGACAAAAAGTAGAAAACATTGTGGCAAAAGTAGAAATTGCACGTTTTGTGCAATTTCTTTCTTTTGTCACTATGTTTTCAAAAAGCTGTCTGCTGTAGAGGCGTCGGAAAGCGTCTATAATGAGGTAAAGGGTTAATCATGCTTGATGTCTTCTTCTTGTAGACTTAGCCAGCACTCACACCGTTTGTGTGGAACAATTCCAAAGGCAGAACCTGCTCATGCTCATCATGGGATTCTCTAACCTGGGATCTTTGGTGTGAGAGGCCTAAACTCCACACCTGCACTAATGTCTTCCATGTTGTATGTTATTGATGATTTAACATTTTACCTGTTTTTGTGTTTTGGAATTTTCCAACTTTATTAAAAACTACAAATAATGTAGAAAATTAACATTCAGTTTTCAAATAAAAGTTAAAAAACGAAAATGTGATGAAAAGAAGAAATTGATCATAATGAGCAATTTCTACTGTTTCCATAATTTTCTTTTATAAACTGTCTGCTTCTCTAAAGATCATTGGTGAATTTTTCACCAAAAAGGTTAACTTGAAGCTGCACATCAAGCTAACCTGATATGATATTTTGAAAACATCTGAAGAAAACGTAGTCCAAATAATTCAGACTTTCACTTGCATGTTTTATAATCTGCTATTTATTTGGTGGGTATGCAGGATAATAACAAAATGCAAAATGAGCATCTCATGCGACATTTTTCTATGAATGAAAGAAAAAGTTGTAAAATTCAAAGAGAAAGTGACATTTAGATCTCTTTGAACAATGAATTACTTCTCCTACAATATATTACAAAATTAATTAACTACTGGGTAGTTTAAAGGAGTGAAGGTCAAATTACGCTAAATACATCCGCTGACATGCTGATCTATAGTACTGTAGTCCCTAAAAATACCTTTGTTTGTGTAGAAACGAGTGTATACCATCACCAGAATGTATTGAATATATGACATTGAGTTTAATGCATTGTGAATGTGTATAGGATGCACTGGAAATGATTGATTTGATCACTTTTAGTATTTTGACCTTGTTTGAAAGTGAAAGTGGAGAATGCTAAACATGTCCGGGCCCGATTTGGTCCAAAATGCCGGTTACCATTTTCGCCTGGTGAGTTCTTTCTTGCATAATGCATGACCCCACATTTTCTTTGGATTGTTTTAAAGCTAGGAGGTTACTTCAATGATATATGGTGTTCTACATGAGAAACGCTTAGAAAGTGTGACAATCGAGGACTGAAACTGGTCGATTTACATGGAAACAAAGAAGAATTGGTTTTGGTGTATTGTAACCTAAGGGCTATGTTAGTTGCATTGTGGATGGGTCCTGTAGTTAACCTCACTGTTAAGGGGTAAATTACTATGCACGACCTAGTTTTCAAAAAGTTTTAGAATACATATATTTTATATATATATACAAAAATATGCATTGAAACATAATGAAAAATTTCGTTGGAGTCAAAAATAGAATAACCAGTTTTGCAAGTAGCTTGGCTTTCAACATTTCATGTAAAGAGTCTTTAAAGGAAAAACATTTAAATGCCATATTGTTGTAAAAAGGATGCACATAAGAATAATATAAAGCCTAAATAAAGCGTTACCGTCTCTCTTGGGTGACAAAAACAGCAGACAAAAAACATAAACAAAACCGTGACTGTTGCTGCTTTCGCCATTTTGGATATCACATGACCTTACTCCTTGTCATGAGTTTTACACATCTGTAAGAATAACTTTTGTAGTTTTCCCCCGGGAATTTAATAAAATTGAAAAGAGAACATACACATGTGTATGTTTAATATAGCGTCCCTACATAAGAAGTTCTTGACGCCTCTGCAGCAGAAAACTTTTGAAAAAAATATAGTTAAAGGAGAAATTGCTCATAATTGCCGCAAATGTTTTCAACTCTCTTAGATTATTGAGAGTCATATATAAACACTGTGATTTAGGCCTTTATGTCTCTGCATTATTTTTCCATATTTTTGTCCAGATGTTTTCAATGTCGTCTGTGCAGATTTGTTGTATGTGTGAAAGAGTTAAGAACAAACGAATGTAACGTTTATAATAATTTTGAACGCGTCATGCGAAAACCGAACTTCGTGAAATCTGAAACCGCCTGAAGGGCCATTCACAAAAAAAAAAAAAAACCACAGCTGTAACTCTGCGACCAATAAATATCTAGATAAGCATACGTATATGTATATATATACGGACAGTCTGATCTGGATCTACATCATTCGATTTCTTTTTCGTGTAAGAAGCATAGGATGCCTTGGTGCACGATTTTGATAAAGAAAAATAATGATTACATTTGATTGTAAATACCATTACTACCAATAGGCTAACAGTTTGTATTGAAAAGCAGCGAGTTGGCATGAACAAACAACATTGTAAATTATGCAGTCATTGTATTTCTAGAATAATGACATATGACAGAATAAAGGGCAATATAACCTCCGACTGGGGAGCGCGAGACTATAGCACGATCCCTTATTGGGACATACCCGCAACTGATTTAAACGTGGCGGTAATACCTGATACCTTGGCGCTCAGGGTGGATCATCACTGTGTATATCTGTTATCGGACTTAACCCTTTCCCACTTACAACATATCTCAGCAGAAGATATTGAAAACATCGTTACAAAAATGTGAACATTCTCCACAAATGAGTGTCTTATTAATGGAATACTTTTGAAAACATTGTAACAAAAGGAGAAATTGCTCATTATGAGCAATTTATCCTATTGTCACAATGTTTTCAAATAGCACCTGCAGCAGATATGTGTCTGAACGTGGGAATGGGTTACGGGTTTTTACTAAAGTAGATAGCGACGATTATCGAAGGTCAAACTTTAGCCTGGTTAGGTCAGATATGGCGATATCCACTTCTTATTTTAACCCTTTCCCTCATACGACAATTCTGCAGCAGACGACTTTTAACGTATTTTGTCAAAACATAGAAGATCTCCGTAATTGAATGGATAACCTATGACAAAAAGTGGAAAACATTGTGGCAAAAGGAGAAATTGCACGTTTTGTGCAATTTCTTCTTTTGTCACTATGTTTTCAAAAAGCCGTCTGCTGCAGAGGCGTCAGAAAGCGTCTATATGAGGGAAAGGGTTAAAAGGTTACCATTTCCCGCATGCATATGTATTTCGCCACATCTGCATCAGACGACTTTTAAAACAACGTCACAATTTCTCCTCTTACCACAATGTTTTCAGCACTATTCAATTAATAATTTGTAAAATAAATTTTATAAATAGTCCTCCAAAACCCTTAAGAAAAAAAGGAATAAAGAACTGAGCTTAACTTTAAGTGTAATTTTGAAAAACAGTTCATTTGAGCATTTTTTTTTTCTTTTTGCCATAACGTTTTCGAAAATCGTCTGCTGCAGACGCATCAAAATGAGTTTATATATGGGAAAGATTTAACCTTTTTCCCCAGTGGCAGACACATGTTAACGTACATGTATACATGCAACCAGGGTGAGTGTATTTAATACACTCACCCTGATGCAACAGACTATTTTGAAAACCTTTGACAAAATGAAATAATGCTCAAAATGAGCAATTTCTTATTCTCCTACAAAGCCTTCAACTCATTCCAAAATCCATGCTTTTATTTAAAGAGATTTTCCATATTTATGATTTGATGCTTTACCCCTTTCCCTCATACGACAATACTGCAGCAGACGACTTTGAACATATTTTGTCAAAAGATAGAACTCTCTATTATTGAATGGATAACCTATGACTAAAAGTGGAAAACATTGTGACAAAAGGAGAAATTGCTCGTTTTGAGCAATTTCTTCTTTTGTCACTATGTTTTCAAAAAGCCGTCTGCTACAGAGGCGTCAGAAAGCGTCTATATGAGGGAAAGGGTTAAAAGTCGTCTGCTGCATTGTTTTTGGGGTGTATGTGGGAAAGGGTTTATCACGATCCGTTCCCTTTTATGTATGACACAGCCAAGTTACTGTTATCACTGGCTGTGTATTACATTGACATCATCAACAATCAACATGCAGTATAAAGAGTTAATCCTAACCGTGGTTTTTACGTTCGTTTCTTACGTGTTCTTCAAGTCCTACCTGGATGCTGATCTACCGCTACACATAGACGGGAATTACCATCCCGCGTTTAAACCATTAGCTGACGTTTTCAGGTAATTCCTTTTTTCTATTTTAGTTCAAACTTATTCATTTTTACATCGATTGCGAAACAAGCTTAGAGCTTATATTAATCACGATCGATGTCTGCTTCCTGAAGACTTAACTAGTATTCGCGTCGTTAGTGTGGAAAAATCCCAAATACAGAACTTCTTCATCACGGGATTCGAACACGGGACCTTGAGTACGAGAGGCCGACGTTCTACCACTGCACCAATGTCTTCCATTTTGTTGACACCCTCCCCCTCTCTTTCCGTATGTTGTTGTGACTATGTATTACTTGATAGTATTAACCCGGCTTTGAGCCTTGTGTTAAAACACCATTATTTAGAATTGAAACCATTCCCGCCGTCCCAAATCCTTTCTGGAATCCTGTGTGTTGGTGTATCTATGTATTACTGGACAGTATTAACCAGGCTCTGAGCTTTGTGTACATACACACTAAGTAAGCATTTAAAACACTGAGCTGATTGACGTTTTCATGTAAAATGATTTGATTTTGATGACACCGTCCCGCATCATTTCGCGTACTCCTGTATGTTGGTGTATCTTTGTATAACTTGACAATAATAACTTGACTATGACCTTTGTGTAAATACACAATTAGTAAGCATTGAAACTATTCGCTGACTGACGTTTTCAGGGAAAACTACTTAGTTGTGATGACACCCTCCCCATCCTTTCCCGTACTCCTGTATGTTGGTGTATCTCTATGTATTAATTGACAGTATTAACCCGGCTCTGACCTTTGTGTAAATACACACTACGTTTGTAATGAACCCATTACCGCCTAGGGTGCAGGAGGTCACAAGTTCGATACTCAGCTGGGTCATATCAAAACATTTCAAAATGGTAGTAATGGCTGCCCTCCTTGGTGCGCAGGGTGGCTGGGTTTTACGACTGACTGGCCGTGTCAGGATAAATGGACAAATAATACTGGTAGCTTACCCAGGAAACACCGTGATATAACTGAACAAATGTTGAAAGCAGCATCAAACATTATATATTATCAAAATGAAAATATCTTCTTTGAAAATACACATTAATCAATTTCATTCCTCAAAGGAGTTTGTCACACGAGTTATTATAAGTATATATAGAGGCCTTTATTAAAATGTTCAATTGCAGAAAACTAGAAATGGATGACACTTTAGCCAAGATTTATAACTCTACTTATATTGACCTTCGCATGACTGGCCTTTTTAGAGATTTATGTTTTTTTTTAATGAACATACCCCAAATATTATTTTACTTGGCTTTACGATTGATTGATTGATATATTTATTGATTGAAGTTAAATGTCGATTTCAAACGTGTTTTTTTTTCTTTTATTCCACGACGGCCAGTTCACCTAACATGTGCTTCCTGGCTTTCTCGCAAATTTATCCCACATATCGAGGGCTTGGCTTGAAACAGTTGTAACTAAAATTTGTATTTTTTACCAAGGTTAATCACCTCGCCATAAAGTCTTTAAAAGCGTTAAGAAATTTTTCTTGATAAACAATAGAAATTTAGGTGCCATTGCTCGTTCTGAGCAATGGCACCTAAATTTGCATTGTTTACAAAGGGGTCAAAGTTGCCCCTAAACCAGGGTTTTCAAAATAGGTTTTTAGTTACAACCGTTTCACGCCAAGCCCTCGATATGGTTTTACGAGATCCGCTCTACATTCACGTATGTAACCAACATAACGTATCTTTTTGAAAATACCTTATATATAACTTAGCCCTTGTCGGTGCACATGTTTAACCATTTTCCATCATACGACAATTCTGCAGCAGACGACTTTGAACATGTTTTGTCAAAAGGTAGAACATCTCTATAACTGAATGGATAACCTATGACTAAAAGTGGAAAACATTGTGGCAAAAGGGGAAATTGCTCGTTTTGAGCAATTTCTTCTTTTGTCACTATGGTTTTAAAAAGCAATCTGCTGCAGAGGCGTCAGAAAGCGTCTATATGAGGGAAAGGGTTAATTAAACAAGTCGTCTGTCTACACATATAACGAGCCTGCAGCTTTTTTCATGTACTGGCATATTTCTTTCCGACAGAAAGAATCTAGAGGATGGCAAGGAAAGGGGCGGGGCATTCGCCGTGTATCATAAAGGGGAGTTGGTATTCGACATGTGGGGTGGCTATGCGGACGTCGAGTCCATGAGACCATGGCAACGAGACACAATCACGATGGCGTTCTCAGCATCCAAGGGGATTGTTGCTATTGTGATAGCGACGCTTGTAGATAGGTAGGTCCGCATTTTCTAACCATTTCCCATATAGAGCTGTAATGGGAATGGGGTATAGGTATAACTAACACTTCTACAACCTTGCTGTAGAAGCCGGCTTTTGTAGTGACGTTGGTAAAGTGATCACAAAGTTAAGCAATGTACACCACGGTTAGTGCCTTTGGTGACCCGTGTGTAGCTTAATTCCGTGAAGGGTCCGGTACAAGTTACAAATAGTGGCAGGTGGGATTTTTTGGGTGACATCACCATCATCCCCAGACCCTGTTGGTCCCCATTTATTTACATAGGCTCCTCTCTGATGTACTTCTGGTGTCCGGTTGTGTAACTTTGGGGGTGGACTTAACGCAGTAAAGGGTACACGTTACAGATCAAACCTGAATTCAGCTATGCAAACAAATATGGAAAATATCAACGAATAAAGGAATACTTTTAAGATAGAGTGAAAATATCCTGGCTATAAAAAGAAACCGCTAATCATGAACAATATTTTGCCACAATGTTTTCGGACGTTTGTATACGAGACCGATTTAACTGTCTTACAATAATATTAACTCTTTCAGCGCCAAAGGCAATATTAAGGTTTTTGCAAACAATGCAGATTCAGGTGAGTGAGCTCGTAACGAGCTGTCTCACCTGAAATCAGCATTGTTTGCCTTTTAGTTATCAAAATATTCAAACATTCTTATTACATGAAAAAAAGAATCGGCCGGTTTTGGTCATGGAAGAGTCTACTTTAAACAATTCGGCGCTGAAAGAGTTAATATAAGAATAAATAACATTATTGTATAACGAATGTGTAACGTATTTAAAACAATATTGTCTAGGATTAATTAATTGTTTGTTTTGTTTTTATTTACCCTCGCCGTGCAGAATTAACTATTTGGCGAGCATATGTCTAGGATATGCTAGTTTATGGTCCGTATAGAAGAGAGTGGGGGAGAAGTTTCTATCATCTCCATTACCAGGTCAAAACCAAGAAGCAGCAATCGAGCGATGTAGTTTTCAGCGTATAGCATGATAAGCTTTATATTTTGGGATCGAAACAATTGGTTTATTTATTTGACAAAATAATAATACTAACAATAAAAAACAAAATCATATTCTTTCCCCACAGAGGTTTGTTGGATTACAAGCGGCCCGTTGTGGACTATTGGCCGGAATTCGGACAGAAGGATAAAGGCAACATAACGGTTGGGATGCTCTTAAGTCATCAGGTATTGTTCAAATTATCATGCAAAAGTCACGTATTACTCGGCAATACTCACCTAGCCCTGACCTTATTTCATTGTGACATGCATCTTCGAGCATTCTAACTTTGTGATTTGATTGAGTTCATAACGTGATTATTCTCAATTCTTCTGCTGACTCTGTATACAAGCAGTCAACTGAGAAGTGTTGACATATTTTCTGATTTCTATTGATTCATTTAGTCCTCTGCAGCGTATTTCTGTGAATGCTTAAGATCATGAACTTAGGATACCCGAGTAAAAGTATATTTATTATATACCTGCACATTTTCCGGCGCAAATACATGCAGATTGCTACGAGCAAAATTAATATAGTATTTGAGTAGGTTAAATAGGGTACCAAAAAGGGCAACGGGACGTCACTGAAATAATTTGTAATGCGATTGAAATTTGAATTACCGAACTTTAGATTGTTTGCGGTAGTGGGACGGCATTCATGTTTCATCTAAAGAGAATTTTTTTTGTATTATTTCGTTATTGAAAGTATATACTAGGTATGTATTACAAGGACAATTAGCCTACGTTGCTGTAGCGTGCCTCTGTTTGTATTGAACCAATCGGAGCGTGGGAAAATTGACATCACACTCGACCTTCGGTCTCGCGAGATATAAATTTCCCCACGCTCCTCGTGGTATAGCACACATTGACGTATTATACATACTGCAACATAGTATGCTTTATGTTATTACTCGGCAATATTGACCTGATCCTGACATTATTTCATTGTGACATGTGCACAAAGTGCCCAATGCAATGCATCTTGCCATGTGTGTCACTATGTGTGGTATATTTCAACTAGTCACACAATTCACGAAACATCAATTCACAACGAAATCAAATACAACTTGGCAAAAAGGTTAGAATCGGTCCAGATATTACAGAGTAATAGCGTCATTAAACTGACACTTGCCTGTGAACAAAGAAGTTCTTTGTTTTGAAGTAAACTTATGTACCTTCATCATATCTGATTTTATATTTAAAACGCATAGTGAAATAAATGATCCCCCCCCCCCCCCCCCCCCCCCCCCAAAGACAAACAAAAACAAACAAACAAAACGCATAATAAGATTATATTCCATGGAAGTATACAGTATATCTTTTAAAAACGCGACCATGGTTATAATTTTCGTTGGAGTAAGAACAAGATGTCATGCAACTCTTTCGCATGTACGTTGTAATTCTTCTCTTAGTGTGTTAACTTTAAACAGTTAGCCTAACACCATTAACATATGTTACATTTTGTTTCTTTGTTATTTAAGCACATTTTAGAAGTTGTCGGCTTGATTACTTTTCAGAGTGGTTTGGTATTACTAGATGAACCTGTAAATCTTAGAGAAATACTTGATAACCCTGACAAAGTGGAGCGAGTGTTGGCTGCCCAAGGAACAATATGGCCGTCAGGTAAGAACTATAGGAACTTCCGGTGTTTTTTTATTTAATTCCCAGTCAAAAAGGATGCCTACATGTTCGCAATGAAAAAAGACCTTCCGCCAATACTGACAGAAATAAAGTTAATAGCGTTACAGCAAACGATGAAGTTACCTGTTTTCTGACAATATAACATTGAATGGATTGATAGATTGGGTTTAACGCCCTTTTTAAACAATTGTTCATCCATATCACGGCGTCCAGTTCCACAATCTTTGTATTGACTGACCTCTTACACAAATAGTCCACTCTACAGTTTTTTCAAAGAAACTGACTGCTTTTTCACACAGGCTATAGACTGTTAGTCCATTGGTTGTAGACAAATAATGCTTGTTGTCTGTCAAACGTCAGAAAGAATGTTTCGTCGAGTTTGGGTTCGACGACAGCATTCAATGGAAATATATAAAATAACTCATTGAAACTGTGTATATAGGCTATTCTGACCGTCGACCTTGGGCATTCGTCAAGGGGTTATTTTAGAAGCACGTCGAAAGCTTCGTTATAAATAATACAATGACAGTGACATACCCTGACGTTTTGAAATAATTTATTGTATTTTTTCTATTAAGTTATTTTACTTCGAGAAGAAGTAGCAAAGGACAAGATAAATTATGAATACAACAGTGAACACATACAAAAGCAGTTTTTATTTTGGTGTGTGGATTGTGTGTTGGTTGTAAAGAGAGTTTGTGGTTGTAAATCTCTTGACACATTTGTGTCTAAGCGATCCATCTGATTGCAAGTCTTGCATACACCGAATATCTCTGTGATTTTTAATGAACGATGTTTGCTTCAACGCAGGCTCACAATTGGGTTACCATGCTGTCACGTATGGAATGTACGCGGACGTTTTAGTACAGAAAGTAGATCCGAAAGGTCGGCGACCAGTCCAGGTATTTTTGGAGGACATTGCTAAACCCTATGGTAAGTACAGAGCTCTAGATAAGGGGCGTTTTGCATTTTCTAAAATCCTTATATGACCTTCCAATCCTATGTTGTGAGTACTCAAAATAATCGTTTCAGTGAGACGATTCTTTTGAGTACCCACCTCATAGGGTTTACTTTACTAACAAGAGAGAAATTGTGGGGAAAAGAGCTGAATACCCCTCATTATCTGGACCTCTGTAAGTATAGTCCCGATAAATTAGATTTACTGAACGGGGGAAAGGGTGAAGAGTTCCAATCTAACAGACGTGTAAGATGGTTGGTTCATCAGCCGCACGTATAAACTAGTATTAAAGGTGCTGAGATTAAACAGTTGAAATGTTGAAACTTCTGTAAATATTGCTAATAGTGAGAACAAAGTTAGTATTAAAAGCATTGTAGTTCAAAACTATTTTAGAAGTAAATGTTGAAAAAACAGTCGAATGAAATTTATGAAAATGTACCAAATTTGGCTTACTGGGTATGTCTACCCAGCAAACATGAAGCATAATAGATCAATATTTAAATGTTAAGTGTACTGGAAAGTGAAATTATTACTCTAATTTTAACCCAGAATTATGATTCTAATATGTCAAGACACATTTTGAACAGTTTTAGAACTTTGACTATACTATCTATAATCTGGAGTTCAGTATCATTAAGACCACATCTCAAGTTTGATATATTATTGGTAGCAATCGTCTATGGTACCTTCTTGATTATTTGTATCATTTCACAGACATTGACGCCTATTTAAACACACCTCTGGACCAATTCTACAGGGCCGCTAGACTATATTATCAGCCCCAATGGCGCATTCTGTTGGAGGCCGTCAAGTCACCGAAATATTTCCCGATTCTAGGATATTTAATACTATTTCCCGATTCCTTGTTGGCTAATGTTGCAAAGGCAGTTCCAGAGTTTACTAAGGTAGTTTTAAAGCATTTTACAGCACCTCTTTCCCATTGTTAGCTGAAAATATGATGTACGTTTGTAATTGGGCTGCGTTACAGAAACAATATCTATTACCGGGTTCAGTCCCCAGTCGCGGCACATCGGTCATGGTGGAATGCCCATGGGCAAGGCACATTTCCTAGTTTGGTACTGATTTGTTTACATAGGGGTCATATATAAGTGAATTGTCGCCGTGAAATAACTGAAGTAATGTTTGCAAACGGCTTAAAACACAAATAAAACTGATTTCAATGTGTCGAGGGGGCTGTATTGATATTGTCATATTATAACACACCCACAAAACACTTGTTCATTGTACAACATGGTGCTACGACGACTTTATAAAGTCGTCGTAGCACCATGATATACAATGAGCATATTATCAACAAATTTGAAATATCCAGACAAGACCTATTACTTCGACAGAACGGCTTTGTAAATCCATTGATTTTACCTAGGGTTATTTTGAAAAAGCTAAACACTTGAAGTCCGATCCTAAACGAGGAACCATTGGTTTGAGTTAGACAACGAATGTGAGGTCGAATAGTTTGAACTTTTATTTAATTGCAGGACATGCATATTTTTAATAACCCAGCATTACGAGAGGTTCCACTGTCTTCCGCAACGGCAACCGGCACGGCCCGGGGTCTGGCGAAGTTATACGGAATCTTAGCAAACGGAGGAAAGCTCGGTGACAGCGAGTTATTGTCTGAAGGAGTTATTTCGTCACTATCAACACCAGTTATAACCGGAAATGACGTAGTCACGCAGGCGCAGAACGTGTCGTTCGGACCAGGAACTTTATTCAGATTGAACCCAAAGGTATAACTTGAAAAATGTTAATATTATTCGGACCTTTGTGCAACTGTACAAACACGTTTAATCATGACGTTTGCTTGTATCTCTGCATTGTTTACCCTATAGCAGGGTGTATCCTGGGCAAGTTACCAGTACTTATGGTCCATTTTATTTGGACAACAGTCTTAATGCTTACCGCAACATACTGAGTCCAATGAGGGTGAGCCATGTGTGCAATATGACCCGACCGGGGATATAACCCGCGACCTACCGCAAACGAGGAGGACGCTATACCACTGCACCATCGAAGCGATGTATCATGACGTTCATGTAAAAATAAATTTGCAACATTTTTCACACCATAAGAATTTCTGTTTAACAAGTCTCATATTTGACCAAAGTGTGTGTACATGTCCTTTGCACTTCATACGGGAACGACACTTCGCTTAAAGCTCAGAATCAGTATATTTGTTCTGTGATGTTTGTTCAACGGAATGAATTGGCTATAAAGATCTAGTTGAGTTTAATCTTCGGTAGAATAACATATGAGCCTTCCCACGAGAAAAACAACGTTATGGCATCTGCGTAATGCAGTCCGCGCATACTGACCCGGGCCAATTCATTCCAGCTCAGGGGAATAGAGATATACAGTCATGATTCCTAAAACAGAAAATCTACAGGAGGCGAAAAGTGTATGATCTGGGTTGGCCCGTGCGGCTTGCTTAAGCTGGTCAGGGTCGATACTTTTCGCAGAGTCCACAATGTTTTTTTGTTTTTTTTGCGGGACGGCTTATATATAAACGTTACTATGTGTTTAGTATCGCTCAAATATCACTGGAAAGTTGGTATGTGGGAATTAAGATGGATGTAGTTGTTTTACTAAATAATTCAGCTTTGTTTTGAATCGTCGCTACAAAATGTTCTCATTTTTTTCAGGGCCAGATGAACTTCGGACACACCGGACATGGAGGTCAGGTTGCCATGGCAGATTTGAACAATGACCTTGGCCTTGCATACTTAACCAATTTTGTCTCTATCTATGGGATGGGAGACGATCCAAGATATTTGGATTTAGAGGCAGCGACGTATCAGTGTTTGGACACATATTTAGAAACTCTAAACTAATAATATACCGGAAAATTACTATGGTATAATAATAGTGACTAGCAAGTATTATATTTATAGACGTATATTTATCAGACATATTAATACACGGCAATGTTGGTCTGCTTCTGAGCATTAACTCCTTCACCGGATTGTTATTATGTCATTTTCTGAAAATGTGTGATTTGTTTTTAGAAAACACAACAAAAGAGATACATGACATAGTTAAACCTTTTGATTGCGGGAACCTGTGCCATCAATAAAGTAGTCTGGATTTACCTGCCCTGTCACTAATATGTGCAATATATAGTACGCAGGGAACCAGACCTAAATACACACCCAGGCCGTCTGACTAGGTTCTATATAACAGCTTTATCTTGATATTAACTTAAATTTGGTATGGACTCTTCCAAATGCAAAGCTGGACAAGTCCATTTTGAAAACTCACTATTGAAAGGGTTGAACTGGATGAAAATACAAGTTATCATAATAATATATGTCTCAGCATAAGTGTAGAAATATGCGAATTATGGATAATTTTTGAAAATAACCTGTTGCCGATTTTCAAATGGCGGTGCTCTTTTTTTATACAAAAAAAGAGAAATATTTAAACAAAATAAAATTTAATACTGATATTCTTCTAACAAACAATACACAATCTATACAAGCCATAGTGTTTGCATTTATTTACTTGTCGCATGATGAATACATAGCAGGGTCGGTTAACATAGAACTACAGTCAACCCTGTGCTAAAAGACCACCTTGGAATAGATACCCTGTCTATAGCAACCACACGTTTAGTTATAATTACTCATTTTCTGCATAAATGCAATTAAAGACCACCTGTGAACAAAGACCATATTGATGTGTTCCCATTGGTGGCCTTTATACACAGGTTACACTGTATATAGTGAACCGACATTGTTGTATTTTCACCTTGCGACAGTTCAATTCTACCCTTCCCCACCTGCAGACGCATTTTGACGCAATAGGAGCAGACGACTTTTGAAAACATTGTGGCCAAAGGTGAAATTGCTCATGATGAGCGATTTCTCCTTTGGCCAACCGGTTTTCAACTTTATTTTAACAATTAAGCTTTCTTTTATGGAGATTTTTTTTGTCACCATGTTTTCAAAGTCGTCTGCTGCAGATTTACTGTATGTGGGAAAGGGTTAAAACGTAAACAATACAATGCAAATTCAGTGTAATTGAGCCAGTGCGTGAGAAAAGGTACAAATTGCCATTTCTGAACATTGTAGGTTCAGATCAGCTTGTTTATCTGCATATTGTTATGCGAATCTACACAAGTTGACAGAAACTTCTACCAGACACACGAAGCATATAAATGCTGTATATCTTGATCACAATGTGGTAATGTACAGGATGGTCTGAATCTTACCTGTTCACAAATGTCAACTATTACCTTTTCCCAATAACGAGCTTAGATACTATACAATACATTTAGGCAATTATATAGGAGCCGCGTCAGGCGATTTGGGGCCTAATTATATACGAGCCTAAATGAGCGAAAAAACTAACATTGTGGGCTCTGCGTAAAGTATCGACCCGGATCAGCCTAAGCGTGCCGCGAAGGCGAATCCGGATAGTCACTTTTCGCCTCCTGTGGATTTTCTGTTTCAGGAATCATTACTCTATATTTCTATCCACCTGAGACGGAATGTGTCGGTCCGGATTAGACTGCACGGAATGCGCAGGTTAATATAGGTCGATACATTACGAGGAGTCCATAATGTTGGTTTTCTTGCAGGACAGCTCATATACGTACAGTGAATACTCAGGTGATGAGTCTCGTGCGAGCCTTAACACTTTCCCCCATACGACAATTCTGCAGCAGACGACTTTGAACATATTTTGTCAAAACATAGCAAATCTCTATAATTGAATGGATAACCTATGACTAAAAGTGGAAAACATTTTGTCAAAAGGAGAAATTGCACGTTTTGTGCAATTTCTTCTTTTGTCACTATGTTTTCAAAAAGCCGTCTGCTGCAGAGGCGTCAGAAAGCGTCTATATGAGGGAAAGGGTTAACCATCCGCATTCACTCAGATCCGACATAGATGGTACTTCTGACGAAAACCTAGAGATATAGCCTCTCTGGTTCTACTCCCATAATCCTGTTTGTTTATCTTCTTTTTTTAAAAAGATCCCAAATTGCCAAAGCGCCTCAGTTATCTATAAGGCAGTTGAAATTGGCATTCTAACAAGCAAGAGTGTTTATAGGAACACATGTATGTGTCTCGTACCGATTTGTCAGTAAACGAAGGCATACCGATCTGACAGAGGGACGAACGGTCGGACAGACGACGGAGAAGTGATCCGGAAGCATCACCCTTCCAAGGCAGGAGAAACAGAAATGATTTAAATGTTAAATATGATACTGAAAGGACGAAGAAGTATTTACTCACACAAAATGAATGGATGCTGGTAATTTACCAAGGAAAGGCCATGACACCATGACACCGACACCATGACACCATGACACCGACACCATGACACCATGACATCATGACACCATGACACCATGACACCTAGGCTAACATAATTGAGCCGTCCCGCGAGAAAACCAACATTGTGGACTTTGCGTAAATAATCGACCCGGATCAGCCTAAGCATGCCGAGCAGGTTAATCCGGACATATACTTTTCGCCTCCTGTGGATTTTCTGTTTCAGGAATCATTACTCTATACATATATCCCCCCTAAGTGGCGGTCCGGATTAGACTGATCTATACATTACGCAGAGACAATAACGTTGGTTTACTCGTGGGACAGCTCAATTATGGTAATTTTCTACCAAATGAAAGTATGATTATTTGATATATAATATTTGAAAATAATGTGAACAAAGGAAAAACACGGTTATTATAAGCAATTTCCCTATTGAGACGTTACCTTTTAGTACCCACGACATAGTGATTAGATGCGTTTTAAGAGTGATTTTTTTGGGGACTCAACGACCAAGTAAGTCCTCTTGATCCAGGCATCTGCAGTCTATTGGTAGTTTTCGTCAGACATGATGCAGTCTTGTGGACCCATTGATCGAACATTTGTACATCTGGATAAATGTCTTTCGTGTGCTCCACAGACGTCTCCTGCAGATGAACCTCATCTGTATGTGGGAAAGGATGTATTGAAATCTAAAATGTTCTGAATTTGTTTCCCTTAAGATGAGTGTTAAGAGTGATATGGGACAGACACCAAGTAAGTAGTCTGCAGTCTATTGGTCAGCAATGGCTTTCGCCAGACATGATGCATTCTTGCTGACCCATTGATCGAACCGTTGTACATCGGGATAAATCTCTCTCGTGTGCTCCAGCTGGTATCGCTGATCGTGGCGCAGAAAGAAGTCGAACATATTTCCGAAATCTACCGACCACGGTTTGCCGAAACTTTTATATTGGTCGACCGCTACCTGTAAAAAAGAGATGATAATGCTTTGTTCAAAATGCTATTTTAACAACGTTGGACAAATTCATGAAGAATAAATTATCATCATTAAAAGGATTAACGCACCGGTCTAGTAAATGAATTTAGCCAAAGAGAGCTGAGTGACGAAGCAGTCGAATACATACTTGTCAAATCCAGCATTAACAGGATTAACGCACCGAATCCATACTTGTCAAATTCTAATTCGACTAACTTACCGGTCTATCTCGGAAATGTAACGGTCGAAGAAACTTGGACAACTCTGCCGCGATTTCCTTGATCGTCAGTTTCGATCCGCTTAGACTGAGGGTTTTCCCCAGGAATGGCACCTTGTTTAGGAATACTATTCTAGCAACCTCACCGATGTCTTCCACGCTCACTAGGTCCAACGGTGTGATACCCATTGGGATTTCTGGAAAAAAGAAATAAAAGGGAAGACATGAATTTGAGCCGTCCAGCGAGAAAACCAACATTTTGGACTCCACGTAAAGTATCGACCCGGATCAGCATAAGCATGACGCACAGGCTAACCCGGGCAGACACTTTTCGCCTCCTGTAGATTTTCTGTTTCAGGAATCATTACTCTATACATTTATCCCCCTAAGACGGAATGTGTCAGCCCGGATTAGTCTTCGCAAGCTGATCTGGTAGATACATTACGCAGAGACCATACTGTTGGTTTACTCGTCGAATAACATATTCCAGCACAATTGAAAAAATAAGAATAAAAGTACTGGAAGTACTAGTAGCTGATCCAGCAATAATTTTCCACACGAAACAAATCTATAGAAGACAAGTTTAAATGCCACAGAAAGCAAAAAGTGTCTGTCCGGGTTAGCCTGCGCGGCATGCTTAGGCTGATCTGGTTCGATACATATTACGCATTGTTGGTTTTCTCGCGGGACGGATCATATTCGATGTATCCCATGTTCGAATTACCGCGCGTCCACTGTGCCTAAAATGCGTTCCTTGAGTCGCACAGTAGTATATCATCCCACAGAAGAACTTTTGATACAACCAGATTATATTCATACACATTTTCGATCGAGTATGCTTAATTTCTCTTTACAACATCATGTTCTCTAAAATAATTGTAAAATGTATGCTTTGATTGATTCGAATGTTACGCCCCTTTGAACTGTATATCAGGTGTATCACGGCGACTAGTTCACCTCACACGTGTTCCCTGGCTTTCTCGCACCAGTTCCTGACACAACATACTTCCCAGGCAACTGGTTACCTTCCCACGTGAACTGTTTACCAAATCGATGGAAGACTATAAAGAAGCTGTAATTTGATTGGTTGATATAGCAGCTTTAATTTGATTGATCGAGTATCAACCATGGGCTTCCAAACGTTTTCACTGAGGGAAGGACAGTACTATTGCATTGAATTGAGTCTTACCTAAAACGTAGTTATTTCCATTCTCTTTTTTCGGTTTTAGAAGATCATAGAAATTCTCATAATAACAAGGGATTAGAAATGACGTCAACGGCAGATTATACTTATCCGTCATTAATGTCTCAATTTCTGCTTTTGCCACAAAGTGTTGCACTTCAGTTCCGATTATTTTCGTTGTATGAAGCTGTGTGCTGTATACAACATGGGGAATTTTCTCAACTTTGCATGCTTCCGCTATATTTTCTCCCCTTCGTATTTCTTTCGCAATACAATCTGGTTCGTTTAAATCCGTATGTGTAATAACAAAACAACCGTCGCTGTTCCTAATGGCCATTTTGATGCTGTCCACACTGTTAAAATCACACGGAATCACCATGACACCGCTGTTTTTAAGGTCATTGACCTTGACCTCTTGTTGAACATCTCGCGTGATTCCCCGTACCACGAAGTTCTCTTTGTCCCGGGCCAAAGCCTTAGCCACGGCCCCACCCTGGTGGCCTGTGGCCCCAAAGACAGTTATTAATTTAGGCATCTCTGATCTGAAAGAAAGTAAAACGAATCATGGCCTGTATTCTTCAATAATTTGATGAAAATATCCTTTAAGGTTTAGCCAATAAGAAATTATGTTACTTTGTGAACTCAGAATAAGAATTATTTAGATCCCAAGACCTAAAACAATGAGGTTAACTCTTAAATGTTACTCACTGTGCGGGTGTTTATTAAATAGTCTGATAGGTTTGACTGTTATAACATAAACTTATTAAAATCTCTGCAGATTTCTTTCTCAATCTATCTTCTTTGTCTTAAACACAGACTTTTCAATCCATTAAAATTTACATTTCTAAAAGTTCACTTATTTCATATATAGCCAATAAAACATGTCAATACAACAATGTCAATACAACAGGTATGTCAATACAACATGTCAATACAAAATGTCCAGTAGTACTGGGTAATAGCAGCTTTAGCTCAACCGGTAATTAAACATGGTAGTAATGGCTGCCCTCCTTGGCGCTCAGGGTTGCGGGGTTAGCATTACGGCTGGCTGGTGTCAGGATAAATCGACCAGTAGTACTGGTAACTTACCCAAGAAACGCCGTGATATAACTGAATGATTGTTAATAGCGACGTGAAACACCAGACACAATCAATCAATCAATCAACCAACCGGTAACAACGACGCCTATACATACATAGGTTGTGAAATGGCGTTTAACCCTTTCCCTCATACAGACGCTTTCTGACGCCGCTGCAGCAGACGGCTTTTTGAAAACATAGTGACAAAAGAAGAAATTGCTCGAAACGAGCAATTTCTCCTTTTGCCACAATCATTTCCACTTTTAGTCATAGGTTATCCATTCAATTATAGAGATTTTCTATGTTTTGACAAAATATGTTCAAAGTCGTCTGCTGAAGAATTGTCGTATGAGGGAAAGGGTTAAGTCAAATTATTAACCATTTGTCCTAGTAATTAATCTCGTAAACCCGTGGTATAACCCGTGGTATAACGGTACGTGGTATAACCCGTGGTATAACGGTATGTGGTATAACCCCTTGGTATAACGGTACGTGGTATAACCCGTGGTATAACGGCATGTGGTATAACCCGTGGTATAACGGTACGTGGTATAACCCGTGGTATAACGGTACGTGGTATAACCCGTGGTATAACGGTATGTGGTATAACCCGTGGTATAACGGTATGTGGTATAACCCGTGGTATAACGGTATGTGGTATAACCCGTGGTATAACGGTACGTGGTATAACCCGTGGTATAACGGTACATGGTATAACCCGTGGTATAACCGAATAATCATTGGAAACAACGGTGAAACATCGTTAAATCAACACAAATCAAGAAACAACCGATCGACCTTTAAGTCTAAAATTGTAACGTTCATATCAACTTACTATACATGTTTGTAAAGCCAAAATGTCTATAGAAAAACTTGCGATGAACAACTACGTGTTTTGCATTATTACTTTACATTTAATTAGTTCTGTATTGAATTTGGCCGGGCGTCATTGATTTTCCGTTTGAAAAGAGTTATTAAAATCCTTTCGGAGGCTTTAAAATCAATTACCCAATACATGAACCGTAAAGAGGCAATTGATATAAGCCATATATCTTTATTTGACTACAAAGCTCATGTAGCTTAGTTTGTAATGGCGTTTATCTTTTTTTGTCTGTATGTTGTTTTATGCCGTTTTCAACGCTTTTTCAGTTATATCATGGCGTTTACTGGGTAAGTTCACAAGCACTATCCTGACAACGTCGAGTCTGTTGTAATGCTAACCCCTCAATTCTGAGCACTTAGGATGGAAAGCAATTACTACCATTTTTAACTCTTTCAGCGCCAAAGGCAATATTGAGCTGTATGCAAACAATACTGATTCAGTAACGAGCTGTCTCACCTGAAATCAGCATTGTTTGCCTTGTAATTATCCAAATAATCCAAAACTCTTATAACATGTGAAAGAGAAACGCCCGAATTTGAACATGGAAGAGTCTACTTTAAACAATTCGGCGCTGAAAGAGTTAAAGTATTGTGTATGACCCGGCCGGGAATCGAACTATTGACTCCCCACACCTGAGGTCGACATCCTACCACTGCACCAACGGGTGATTGCGTAAAACTCCATTTTACGTCCAACGGGAAATTTGGTAAAATGTATTGTTTAAATTGCGAACAGTGCATATTTCAGGATTTGAAAGACAATCATTATCCCTTAACTCTTTCAGCGCCAAAGGCAATATTGAGTTTTTTGCAAACAATTCTGATTCAGGTGAGTCAGCTCGTGACGAGCTGTCTCACCTGAAATCAGTATTGTTTGCCTTTTAGTTATCAACATACTCAAAGCTTTTATTACTTGAGAAATGGAGATGCCCGATTTTGAACATGGAAGAGTCTACTTTAAACAATTCGGCGCTGAAAGAGTTAAGGCATTGCCTTAATTTCACACAAACACGATAACCTCACAAAATACGGTGCAGTTGTGTCTATTCAGAACCTAAACCTCTTACTGATTTGATAATATGAGCCGTCCCGCCAGAAAAACCAACATTGTGGACTCTGCGTAAAGTGTCGACCCGGATCAGCCTAAGCATGCCGCGCGCAGGCTTACCCGGATAGGACACTTTTCGCCTTCTGTGGATTTTCTATTTCAGGAATCATTTACTCTATGGCTCTATCTCCCTGAGACGGAATGTATCGGCCCGGATCAGTCCTGCCCGGACTGCGCAGGCTGATCTGGGTCGATACATTACGCAGGAGGCCATAATGTTGGTTTTCTCGCGGGACGGCTCAAATTATTAAATATATATAAAATGGTTTTAGGCCTCGTTGTGATATAGCCGGCTAGGTAAACTGCCGGCTAGTTAAATAATTATACAAAATGCTTACATGGTTCCTTGCAAAAAGGATTTTATTTATGAAGTAAATGTGTTTAGATCTCTCATAAGTCACACGGGGCCGAAACTTTGATAAACAAACACTTTACTGATAACATTTTTAATACACGTACTTTTTTTAGTTAATTCTACCATTTCAAAATGCATGATCGGGTCCATCACAGTTTTTGCGTAATCCTTCATGATTATAAATGTTTTCATCTATTGCACAACTTCACTTATACACTATAAACAAAATATATCGTTTATATTCACAATAAATTCACAATTAACAGGTAATTAAATATAATAATGATATACACTCATTGGAAACTACACAACTACATGTCAAGTCTCATATTTCAATTAACTTAAACAATACATGAGTAAGGTCACGCAAAAGAACGACCCCAGAGAGTTTTGATTTAAAAACGGTTAAGGTTCCTGTATAAAATAAGATGGTACCCACGTTCACATTTAGGGGTTAGATATGCTTAAGGCGTCTGCATACACTTAAGAAGAAAAGAAGATGATACCCATGTTATATATGCTCAAGGCGTCTGTATACACTTAAGAAGAAAAGAAGATGGTACCATGTTCACATTTAGGGGTTAGATATACTTAAGGCGTATGTATACACTTAAGAAGAAAAGAAGATGGTAACCATGTTCTCAATGTTGGGTGAACTATGCTTAAGGCGTCTGTATTCACTCAACATTGAAAAAAGAGAGAGAGAGAGAGAGAGAGAGAGGAGAGGAGAGAGAGAGAGAGAGAGAGAGAGAGAGAGAGAGAGAGAGAGATGAGAGAGAGAGAGAGAGAGAGAGAGGAGAGAGAGAGAGAGGAGAGAGAGAGAGAGAGAGAGAGAGAGAGAGAGCGAGAGAGAGAGAGAGAGAGAGAGAGAGAGAGAGAGAGAGAGAGAGAGAGAGAGGTGAGAGGAGAGAGAAGGAGAGAGAGA
>JASEVX010000002.1:8140919-8374229 GCA_031761405.1 Serripes groenlandicus | reverse complement strand
CAATATGATTGACTTTTTCACGAACCGGCATGTATTGACAGTTCAATTACTATTATAAGTAGAGTGTTTAATATTTGATACAAACGAGTACATACGTATATAGTTCGCAAGCCGTTTAACCGTTTATTTATAAAAGAGATATACTTGTACATGTATACCAAACTTTGAGAGATATCTCTCTAACTCTAACTCAGATAAATATTTATAATAATATACATGTATCTCTATAACTGTTTTGGTGTATCTCTTTAGGTATATATATATTTTTTCTCTAAAAATAAAAGTCGGATATAAATCTGTCTATAAAGAAATAACTTTCAAGATTAAAAATAAATATTTGCAATATAAACTGTAGAATTCCGATGTTTTGGTAAAAATTGCCGTGGGCTGTTTTTATCTAATTAACCCTTTCCCTCATATAGACGCTTTCTGACGTCTCTGCAGCAGACGGCTTTTTGAATTGCTCAGAATTGCCACAATGTTTTCCACTTTTCGCCATAGGTGATCCATTTAATTATAGAGATATTCTATCTGTTGACAAAATATGTTCAAAGTCGTCTGCTGCAGAATTGCTGTATGAGGGAAAGGGTTAATAGATACCATATTTGTTGTCGTAAAAAATGTCTTTTAACTCTTCCCCGCATACAAAAGTAATATTAACCGCGCTCGATTTTTTTTAAAAAAACCATCTCGACAAGAATATGGAAATCAATAAATAAAAGTATATTTATTGAACAAGAAACGTATTGGTCTGCACTTGGGAAAAGGTTTATTATTAGAAACGGGTAATGGGAAACGGGTAAATGGTCAGCAGGTCACGTTGTTGAAAGCGACGTAAATTTCCAATCGGGCAGACGTATCTATAAGTAAGTTGTACAGAAGGACAGTTTGCAGTTTTCGTTCATGACCCGGATCGTTTTAACTCTTTTCAATTTGCAGACGTGTTTATAACACATTTGCGGCAGACGACTTTCCCCAAACTGCAGACGACTTTAGAATACAAAGTGGTAAAAGGAGAAGATAGTGTTCATGGTGAGCATGTTCACCTATTGCCACAATTTTGTTTTTGTTTTAAATATTCAATAATCATATACTTTTATTTAGAATCGTTTTTCATTAAAATCATTTTTCCTAGTCCTTTCAATATCGTCTGGTACAGATTTGTTGTATGTGGAAAAGGATTAACCCTACCCTCATATAGACGCTTTCTGACGCCTCTGAAGCAGACGGCTTTTTAAAAACTTTGTGACAAAAGAAGAAATTGCTCAAAACGAGCAATTTCTACTTTTGACACAATGTTTTCAACTCTATTCAATAAGTATGTCTTCATATAGGGAGATATTCAACATGTATGCCAATATGTTTTCAAAGTCGTCTGCTGCAGAATTGCGTTATGTGGGAAAGGGTTTAGCAATTGATTTTTCTACAAATGTAAACGAGCAATTTCTCCTTTTGCAACAATGTTTTCCATTTTAAGTCAAAGGTTATCCATTCAATTATAAAGATTTTCTTTTTTTTGACAAAATATGTTCAAAGTCGTCTGCTGCAGAATTGTGGTACGTGGGAAAGGGTTATAGCAATTGATTTTTTTCTACAAATGTAAAGCCTCTTATCAATAAAGTTTTGACATTAAAAGCATTTTATCGTAATCCAGGCTTTGCCCTTAATTTTTTTAGACACTCTTCTTACCGCATAATGGTATTTTTAAAAATATTTTGAAATGGAAGTCATTCGTTTCCCCCTTTTTTATCGACTATTTCTATTTACAATTTTACACAGTATTTTGAGAAAAGATGTAATTCTGCTGAATCCAGCAATGGCGCTTTTCAACGATGTTTTATTATATTAATCGAAAGAAAGTTCTATTATAGCTCAATAAACATTATTTGATCTATTGATTGATTGATTTATTGATTGGAGTTGAACACCGTTTTTAACAGTTTTATAGTTATATCACGGCGGCCAATTCATGTAACCTCGCGTTGTTTGCTTTCTCGCATAGGTAGTTCGCACAACATTATTCTAAGGTAACTGGTTGCCTTCCGACATATACTATTTTAGCCCCCAACGGGTGTTATTCAATCTTAAAGTCGGTTAACATTAAATTACAAAACAATTGATTTTTATCTGTCGTTTGAAATTGAAAGAATCTAGAACAGAACAGCAGACGTGAACCTGGGTAAATATCTTTAACCCTTTCCCTCATACGACAATTCTGCAGCAGACGTCTTTGAACATATTTTGTCAAAAAATAGAAAATCTCTTTAATTGAATGGATGACATATGACTTAAAGTGGAAAACATCGTGGCAAAAGCAGAAATTGCTCGTTTTGAGCAATTTCTTATTTTGTCACTATGTTTTCAAAAAGCCGTCTGCTGCAGAGGCGTTAGAAAGCGTCTATATGAGGGAAAGGGTTAAAAATCAATAATAAGATCTCGTCTGGGCCCGTATTCTCCAAACATTCTAAATTCTAAACTTGAAGAAAACATTTTATTAAAAAGAAACAGTCTTTCTGTTAATGAGCAATTTCCCTTTTATCACGTTTTATTCAACTCTATTCAGTATTGACATGTTCATGTTTAGAGATGGATGTTTCCATATCTTTACCTAGAGGTTTTCAAAGTCGTCTGTTTCAGGATGTTTTTATTTTGGAAAGGGTTAACCCTAAATCAACAGTGATTCATTTTTTGCATTTGTTAAACACTGAGGAACGAATGAATGGGGTTTTAAGGCCCGTCCAAACACTGAGGATTGATTGATTGGTGTTTAACGCCGCTTTAAACAATTGTGCAGTTATATCACGGTGTTTCCTGGGTAACTAACCAGTATTACTGGGTCATTTATCCTGACACCAGTCAGTCAGTCAGTCGTAATGCTAACCCTGCAACCCTGAGAGCCAATGTTTGTTTGTTTGGAGTTAAACGCCGCTTTCAACAGCTTTGGTCATATCACGGCGGTCAGTGCACCTACCCATGTTTTCCTGGCTTTCCCACACCAGTACTTACACAACATTCTTTCGAAGCCACTGACTACTTTCTCACATAGATCAGAGGTGAGAGGCAATGGAAAACATCGCCCGAAAGAATGTCGCCGCAACCGGGTATGAGAGCCAATGAGTGCGGCCATTACTACCTCTTTTTAAGTTCTCCAAAAACTTAGAAACGAATCCATATATGAGCCCTATCATGGAAGAAGATAGAAGCTTTGATAACAGTCTAGATCCAGATCTACCAAATCTACACTGTTCACATTTTACTTACATAAGATTGTTGGATTAGTCTGTCAACTTGTGTAGATTCTGATTTGACTGAATAGAAAATGGACATGTTGTTCTGAATCTACACAGTTCAGAATTGTCAATGTGTAAATGTTTGCACGGACGACCTCATATGCTATATGAAAGTGTATTTTTTTTATAATGTTTAACGTCGCTTTCACAATTGTTTTCACTTATATCACGGCGTTTCCTGGATAAGATAACTACTGGTTATTTTTTATCCTGACATCAGCGATTCAGTTGCTAATGCTTACCTCTCAATTCAGTGCGCCATGGATGGAAATACATTACCACAATTTTAAAGTATTTGGTATGATCCGGCCGGGGATCGAACCCAAATGCAAGGATATTAATGTTCGAACAGTTAGATCTGGATCGACATACACATACAATTTGCAATAAATAGTAACATAATGTTTGAAATAAAATTATGTTGAATATAACAATCGTGGATAAATTCGTTTTGAGTAACCCTCCCTTTTCCAAAATAATTTGATAAAATCGCGTCAAACTCTTTCATTTGCGGGAACGGTGTTAAAATTTATTCGCATTTTTTAACCGTTTCCTATTTGCAGACTTGTTTTGACGCGTATGCAGTAGCTAACACTGGAAAACATTGTGACAAAGGAAGGATTTACACATAATGAGCATTTTCTCCTTTTGCCACTAGGCTTTTAAATAACTATACCTTCTTTTGCCAAGATGTTGTCAAGTTGTATCCATATATATTTGTTGTATGTGGGAAAGTGTTAACATATGATACAATAGACCAACAAATCTTGTCAATCAAAAGTCATCTGATCTTATAACCTCGTTTACTAATGCATTTGAAAACGTATTACTATTTCCTCAGTGGTAAACTAGAGTTAAACAGACATATCAACCCTTCTCGATACAGACGACATTTTACGATTTTGCAGCAGACGGATTTTGAAAATATTAATGTAAATGGGGAAATTGCTCAAAACGAGCGGTTCCTAGCTTTCCTATATTGTATTCCCAATATTTTAATTTCAAATTTCTAGTTAACAAAGTTTGTTTTTTCCCTAAGATGTTTTCAAAGCAGACAACGATGACATGTGATATTTAACCGACAAACAAACGAGGTCAGTTTAAGTTCCCCTTGGTCACAAAGTTTGGAAACGTATATAATTATTTACAATGTCAAAACCGTCTAAACGAACAAATAAGAGATCGATCTAATAGATTATTTGAATTGATATACCCCGACGGTATTATAAAAAAATTGGAAACATTTTAATATTCGACCTTCAGATTTCTAAATAGATAATAAATACAATTATAGAAAAAGACTATGTAGATCTACTAACCTTGCTGTATTTACTCCCCGATTAATAATGCACACACTTTGCCAATAGATATATATACATGTAACCTTTTATTTTATTTGGCTGATCAATAGTCGCAACTTTTAAAGCTTAACCCTTTACCTCATACGACAATTCTGCAGCAGACGACTTTAAACGTATTTTGTCAAAACATAGAAAATCTCCATAATTGAATGGATAACCTATGACAAAAAGTGGAAATCATTGTGGCGAAAGGAGAAATTGCACGTTTTGTGCAATTTCTTCTTTTGTCACTATGTTTTCAAAAAGCCGTCTGCTGTAGAGGAGTCAGAAAGCGTCTATATGAGGGAAAGGGTTAACTAGCAACGACCGTTTACGCATGTCCGAACGAGTCAATTCGGTTATAGACGGAATGTTACGAAGGCTTATGTTAATCCGCATATGGTGTTTATTGTTTGAGAGGCGTCTGGTTATTATGGGTCATTTAAACTCGACGCAAAGCGTGTCATATAAAAGTGTGTTTACTTGTATGATGCTTTAAGCCGCTTTCAACAATTTTTCAGTTATATATCACGGCGCTTCCTGCTAGGTAAGTTACCTGTATTACTGGTCCATTGATCCTGACACCAGCGAGTCAGTCGTAAATTCGTAATGCTAACTAACCATATATTACTGAGCGCCAAGGAGGGAAAGCCATTACTACAATTGTTTAGGTATTTGATATGACCCGACCGTATCATATAAAGATACACTGGTAACAATCTAGTGGGGTTACAATTCCAGCTTTATGTCAGAAAACACACCTATGGCTGGGACAACTAAATTAGCCTAGGGTTATATTACATGGGTGGAGAATGAAGGCCCTGCAGGTTAGACTGTGCTGAGGCTCATCTGAGTCTTCACTGCATGCAGCTAAAACAATACCCAAGTCATACCGAATTCTTTAAATATGGTAGTAACGACTGTCTCTCCTTGGCGCTCTGGGTTACGGGTTTAGCATTACGACTGACTGGCTGGTGTCAGGATAAACAGGATAAATGGACCAGGAGTACTGGTAACTTTCCCAGGAAACGCCGTGGTATAACTGAAAAACTGTTGAAAGCGGCGTAAAACACCAAACAATCAATCAATCAATAAACAATACCCAAAATAACCTGACACGGCTGATATACCGCGTCAGGTGTTAATTGGATTTTTAATTTATTCTCATGTGTTTTGGCATGAAAGCGTGTGTTTTTTTCTATCAGCAGTTTAACCCTTTCCCTCATATAGACGCTTTCTGACGCCTCTGCAGCAGACCGCGTTTTTAAAACATAGTGACAAAAGAAGAAATTGCACAAAACGTGCATTTTCTCCTTTTGCCACAATGTTTTCCACTTTTAGTCATAGGTTATCCATCCAACTATGGAGATTTTCTATGTTTTGACAAAATACGTTCCAAGTCGTCTGCTGCAGAATTGTCGTATGAGGGAAAGGGTTAATCCATTGGGATATTTGTCTGTACATGTATCCCTTTCCCACTTACAGACGTATTGTGTCGCCATTGTAGCAGCCGACTTTTGAAGTTTGAAGACATTAAGGCGAAAGGAGAAATAAAATTGCTCATTATTAGCATATTTTTTCTTTCGCCACAGTGTTTTCAACTTTGTTGAAAAAATGCACTTTCATTTATAACATACATTTCCATATTTGTATTCAGATTATTTCAAATTGGTATGCTCAAGATTGTGTTATATGTGGTAACAATGGTATGGGAACAGTGAAGTCTCTTGAAAGACCATGGCGCGTATGCATGCCCAGCTTAACCTGCGTCTGCACTGTTCGTAGATACAATAAGACCCGCCATGGGAGCAATCTGCTGTGGCCGACTGGTTAGCGTCGGAAATTTGGAACAGGACAGGGCATGAATAAGTGAACTATCGCCGTGATATAACTGAAACAATGTTTAAAACGGGCATAAAACCCGAGTAAAACCTAACAAAGCCGCTTTCTGACCAGTACGTTAACTTATGTGGGTACAATCAATGTAACCCTTTCCCACAAACAGACGATTTTGACCAGTGTTCTAAAGACGACTTCTTCGAACGTTGTCGTAAATGTTTTCAATTTTATTCAATAATAACAGTTTACAGGGTTGTGTTCATATATCATCCACACTTTATGAAAGTCATCTTCATTCTTCGTATACGCAAGAAGACACACTTTCTTCTGACATGGTAAATTGTATTCAGTCAATATAACCCTTTCCCATATACAGACGTTTTCTGACGCCTTTGCAGCAGACAACTTTTGAAAACATTGGGACAAAAAGACAAATCGTTTATAATGATGCCACAATGGTTACCACTGTATTCAATAATTGTTCCTTTATTTATAGAGTTTCCATATTTTGGCCGAGACGTTCTTAAAGTCGTCTGCTGCTAATTTGTTTATGGGAAAGGGTTAAGTCTCTAAAAGAGATTAAGTGTAGAACCCTTTTCACATTCATTCAGTCGTGTTTAATGTTTTAATCGAATAAGTATCAACATATAAGTTCTCGATAAGTAGTTAAGTAAATTCTTTAGTTTAAGAGGGTAACATATCCAATACAATACAATACAATACAATTTATGTATTGCCCCCTTTCTAGGAGATATTGTAAGTACATGTACAATTTTTCACGATTAACAGAAATACAAACAAACAACAATACAGGTTAAAGATTATCCATAGTTGGATTTGTGAAGGAGAAGAAAAAGAAAAACAGCAAAACAAAAAACAAAAAAAAACCTAAGAAAATAATGTATATCAATGTATATACACGCATGACAGATCGTCATTTACATACTATGTATAAAGCGTGTGTGCAGTTTTGCAGAGAATAAATATATAGTGCTCGTTTGGTGCTGGCACATACCAGTGCTTCAATATATCGCTTTTAACCAGAGTAATACATTTGAAGACACCGGTATATGTATCTAAAAGTACAATCTAGCAGCTGTAGGTTATCGTCGGCCTCTCGTGCCAAAGGTCGCGGGTTCGAATCCCGTGATGAGCGGTTCCACCTTCGGGATTTTCCACACTGACGGTGCGAATACTGCTGTTGTCTCCAGGAAGCAAACATCGAGCGTGATTAATGTACGCTTAAAGCTTGTAAAACTAGAACAATCACCTACACCATAACTTAATAAGTTAAAGGGCCATAACATAACATGCAATTGTAACCCCTTTAGGATATGCACATCTCCTCTTGGTATAGAAGCTTCATGTAAAACATTATTGAATTCCACCCAGTGGTTTGTAAGAAATAGGCCGGACAAAATTTGGCTTCCGACCGACCGACAGACAGCCCGACACAGTGACTCTTATACACCCCCTCTTCTTCGAAGGGGGTATAACAACATTAGGGAATTTTCGACCAAAACAAAAACAGACCAGTAAGCGTATCCATGCAGTCTGATCTCGTCTACACTGTCGCGTCAAAAGACAAGAATAAGTTGCATCCGCACACACTTGACGACACGGGGGAGTCTTTCCCGTTCACAAGCATGGTAAAAGGCCCGATATTCATTTTCTGATTCACCACTAAAAAATAACGAAACGGATTGAACGATAGATTTGGATTTAATACCGTTTGCAACAATTTTTAGTCATTTTATGGCAGCCAGTTCACTTACCCATGTGTTTCCTGGCTTTCTTATACCAGTACACCGAGAAACGGACTTTCAAAGCAACTGGCTGCTTTTCTACACATACTGTTAGCACATTGGTGGAAGCCGAATGAGGCTTGTCACAGTGACTTTTGTCAAACGTCGGAAAGAATGTTAACCGAGCTTGGGTTCCAATTTAGAGATGCTTAAAGACTATTTGGACATGTCATTACTATTTTGAGGCACCATAAGACAATCTAGATACGCCATAAGAATATTTAGAGACGACATAAGACTATTTAGAGATGCCATAAGACTATTTTGGAGATGCCATAAAACCATTTATAGATGCCATGACTATTAAGTGACGCCATAAGACAATTTGGAGATACCATGTCTATTTTGAGACCCCATAAGACTATATTCGGAGATGGCATATGACTACATTGTATGCCATAAGACTATTTCCCCTGATATGTTAAGTATACACGTTTAAACCCCCGTTCCTATACAAGAAATCTGCAGCAGATCACCTTTAAATGAGTCGGCTCGCGAGAAAACCAACATTGTGGACTCTGCATAAAGTTTTGACCCAGATCAGCCTAAGCATGCCGCGCAGGCTAACCCGGACAGACATTTTTCGTCTCCTGTGGATTTTCTGTTTCAGGAATCATCAAATATTTACATATGGAATTGCATAAAATCACATTGGTAAAACTGGATGGTAGATCTCATCAAATGAAGTTTTATTATTATGATGAAAACATGTATATTGGCAAAAAGGTGAAATTGCTCATCATTAGCAATTTCTCACCATGCCACAAGGCTTTTAAAAGTCCTCTGCTGCACATGTGTCCAAATGTATTTGCGTGTGGGAAAGGATTCAATTAAAATGTGTCTTGGTACAAGAAGAAAAACTCTCATTGGGGTTGAAAGAGGGATACAAATTTAATAAAGAACCACCTTATAAATGTTATCTGGATATATGCTGTAATAGTTACGATCATTGAATGTATATTGTTTTATGGCGCATCGACAGCTAAGGTCATTTAGCGCGCAATTAAATTTAATTATTCATGATCCCTGGGTAAACAAACCAGTACTAGGCTAGAAAATGTGCCTTGCCCAAGGGCACTCCACAATGACCGTAGTGCCGCGACTGGGGATCGAACCCGGGACACCCGGTTTCGCAATCCCCGACGCTAACCACTCGACCACAGCGGATTCCTTACGATCATTGATTGAGCAGCAAAAAGAACCCAGTTAACCCTTTCCCAATTGCCGATTCATTATTGCGCACCTACAGAAGAAAAACTTTTGAAAAGATTTTGGCAAAAGAGAAATTGCTCATGATGAGCAGTTTCTCCATCAGTCAGAATGTTTTAAATTTTATTCAATATCTAAACTTTCGCTTATTGACATATTCCATATGTTTGCTAGCATATTTTCAAAGATTTTTTATATGTGGGAAATGGTTAAGGGTTTTCAATTGAAAAGCAATTCTTACATACAACATTCTATAAAATATAAAGAGTCCAATTTTGACCTTTAACCTATGACCTTGAACATAAATAGGCTTCTAGCCCTTGCCATATACTAACAGTATACCAAGTTTGGATAAGATCTGTCGAAAGAATGTTCAATGTAGAGTGGTCACAAGGTTGTTACAGACGGACACACGGACAGTCCCGTTACTATATCCCTATCGTAAACTTTGTTAGCCGAGGGGATAATAAAGAGAAACAGCTTCAGATATTTTGTATAAGCAGAAGGTTCAAATGGACACACAACTTTATAAATGGAGGTATAATTCCTTAAAAAAAAAAAAAAATTATGACAAATGGAGAAATTGCTCATTTTGGAGCTATTTCTCCTTTTCTCACAATGTTTTCCAAATTTGTCTGCTGCAGAGGCGCCAGAAAGCATCTGTATGTGAGAAAGGATTAATTAACCCTTTCCCTCATATAGACGCCTCTGCAGCAGACGGCTTTTTGAAAACATAGTGACATTCTCCTTTTGCCACAATGTTTATCCCTTTTTGTCATAGGTTAACCATTCAATTATGGAGATTTTCTATGTTTTGACAAAATATGTTCAAAGTCGTCTGCTGCAGAATTGTCGTATGAGGGAATGGGTTAAAACACAAGAGTTGCTTACTAAAACCAAAAGTGAAGGTGTAACAGACAGAGGACAAAATGGTTGGTGGAGGCCTTTGGTGACGGACGTGTTTTTTATTACGGAGCACACAATTTTTAAACTTTATAAACTTTATAAATTCTTAAACAACGCTTGAAATATTTTAAGTGAACGGTGGATGGTTTGTTATACTGTGTTGGAGTTTTAGACGCTTTGTGAACTATATGTCTAACATTAACATTTTCTTTTAGCGCCCACGTGGGGTGAACAAAGGAAGGTCGCCACATTGAATTTTTCCTCGTCTTTTCACCAAATGTCTTATTAAACGCAAAAGTGAACCTTTTAACTAGCTCGTGAAGCTTGCCTAGAGTTGAAGTGTCCTGTTACTACTTCATAAAACTTGTAGACTTGTATTTTTAATACTTTTAGCACCCACGTTGGGTGAACATATGACCGCCGCCATATTGAATTTTTCTTCAAGCTTTCACCAAATGTCCTCTTAAACGTAACAACGAACCTTTTAACTAATTAGCTAGTGAAGCTTGCTGTTGAAGTGTCCTGATACTACTTCTTGTAACCTGTAGACTTGCATTTCTTAATACTTCAATTTTTATTTTTATTTGTTTATTTTTTAGCACCCACACTGGGTGAACATAGGAATGCCGCCATATCGAAATCCCGTCAATAATAATACTGACGCATTGTAATTACTATTAAATCTTTGGATACACCCAATTATCCTATATTTTGAAAACTATATTTAACTCGTTTATAACTCTTTACCTTTGGTTATTTGGCAGAAGTGGGTGGGGTGCTTGTGAGGTTCTAAGTTGGGCTAAGCTGATAAGCAGGGCTGTAACGATGAAGAAAATAGCAGCAAACGTAGAGGTGTTGGCAAGTGTTATACACAGAGGCAGAGACTACGAATTGAACATCTCTAAAAGTCTAGCCAAAAAACTTAGTGCAGCTCAACGAGTTGTGAGTATTGAAATTTCTTTTACTGCTGGTGGTATCGTGATAACAGCAGATGCTGCTACATTTGAATTAACTAAAGAGGCTATGATACACTTCTATCAACACTACTCTGATACAGACTCGAAGGTTACATCAAAGACTAACACTGACAGAGCAGGGAATATTGTTGAACACACCTTCAAAGTAGGTAGAAACTACACAGCCAACATATACAATACAACCTGTCGAATTCTAGTTAACGGTAGAAATGTCGATAAATTTCTCAATGAAGATGCCCTAAAAATAAACAATATAGTCAAAAACACTACTGTGGATGGCCTCCCAGTAGATGTTGCAAAAATGAACCAAAAATTTGTCAGTGAAATAAGTAAACTATTAGACTTGAAAGACATCAAGAAAACGTATTCAGATAACCCAACGGGTATTTTAAGCATTACCGCAACCAAAACATTGCCTACTGAGAACAAAATTTGTACCGGCTGCAATAAGTTTTGCCGTAGCAAGAGTGTCTTTTGTGCAGCTAACTCCCATTGGGTACATTATAGATGCGAAAAACTTTCACAGGTAGACACAGTCAAACTGGAAACAGATGGTGCCGATTACTCATGTAGATCATGTTCTCGTTCTCTAATTGAAGTCCCCAAATCACTATGTTCGATTAATCCAGTATCTCAGGATCCACAGTGTGATAAGCATCCTACAACAAAAGAACATTCTAGCTCTAGAAAAATGATAATTCCCGGAAGGACTAAGTATCCTAATCCCCCTATTCACACAAACGTCGAAGAAATCCTGGTTGAAGAAAACCTACAAGGTATAAGACCTATTTCACCTGATTTGTATAACCAATGTAACATATGTGATAAAGAACTACATGAAATATCTGTAACATGTGATTTGTGCCAAACAAACTGCCATCCCGAATGCATGAGTGTGGATAAATGTTTTTCCTGTTTAGGTACTGAGAATCAACATCTCTTAACACAAACTAGTAATCTCCATGATTTACTAAAACTAACTACTGGGTCACAGACAGATGACATCACTCCCTCTAGTAACGAGCTTAAATTAGGTCAACTAAAACAAAAGGACAACAAACTAAGGAAATGGGAAGAGGAGCTTAAGCTAAGGGAAAAACAACTACTTGAAAAGAAAACCGAAACTTTAACTATGTCAACCTACTGTGAAAAGCTCGAGAACCGGAATAAGGAAATGGTGCATACAATACAGTCATTAACCGAGCGAATAAATCATCTTGAAAATAAACCCAACCCATCAAAAACAGAGAGTATGGACAATACTCTAAAACTTATACATGAACGTGTAACTAACTTTATAGTCAAACAGGTGGAAAAACAACTCGAAAAACTTGACCTTGATTTCTCAAACGAGGCTTCTGTCCCGCAACAAAAACACACCAGTACGGAAAGATCAACTAACCATACGTCTTTTGAGCACAACACTACAATACACTTGGACAATGAAACCCCTACCACAAATCATACCGCTCGAAAGTATGCTCCAACTGAAATACATTCAGAAAAGGAAGACTTCATTCAAGTACCAAGAAATAAAATACACGATGCCCTTACAGGAAATAAAATCTTCTATAAGAAACATACTCAGAGTCAGAGAAAACCAAGAGCTTCACCATCATGTCCCAAACCCACAGAAACTTCTTGGAGACAGAAACAGAATACCTCCTCTGCTCAGAGATCTGATACTACCACGGCAACCAGTAATACTGAACGTCATTTTTTAGACAACCGCCCACAGAACCCAATTGTGATCTAACTACTACTAACTGTGAGAACAGTAATTTGAACCTTGTTTCATTCAACTGTAAAAACATACGAACTAGTTGTCACTCTGTCATAGAACTCTCTAAAAGTTACCAAATAATACTACTGCAAGAACACTGGCTGTTTCATTGTAACATGCATCTCCTAGGAGAACTATGTGAAAACCTTAAGTTTCAGGGAAAATCCTGCGATATGTATGATCCAATACAACCTACTCAACTACCGAGAGGGTACGGTGGAGTGGCGGTGTTGTGGAACAGGAGCATCGACCATCTAATTAACGCCATACCTGATGGAAATGAAAGAATCCAGTGTATTGAGCTCTTATTAAGTAACACTAAAAAAATCATAATCGTATCTGTGTACCTTCCCTCGAAAGGAAAAACTAATCACTTATCTGAGTTTCAAGAGTGTATCGACATTTTAAGCGAAATCTGTATTAAATATAGTTGCACACACACAGTTATCATTGGTGGAGACTATAATGAGGACTTGAACCACACCACATCTAAAAGATCGCTGTACCTGAAATCATTTATAGAAGAGCACAAGTTAAACTATAAGTGTCTCGGTAATACCTATACCGACCCTCAAGGAAAGGACTGTACTGAAATTGATTACTTTTTAACTACAGACTCTACCTGTGAGACAAGAAGCATCTTATATAACCTTACTTCTAATTGCTCAGATCATCATCCGATCACCTTAGATCTCAAACTAGACCTTGAACTGAAAAGGCCAAACCTCAAATCCAGAAACAACATTGTATCCAAAGATCAAGGACGAACAAACTGGGATAAGGTCGACAAACTGGAATACAAACTCGAAGTCGGAAATGAAATCTCTAAAACTACAAGAAACATTAATAGTGAAACAAATATAGAAGACAAAATAAGAGTAATAAACAATATCTTAGTGTCAGTGGCAACTAACTGTGCACCAAGAAGAAGAAAAACATTAAAATCAAACCCAAAACTAACTGTTTGGAATTCTAGAATTGCCGAATCTATGTTTAGACTGCGAACATCAGTGAAAAATTGGACACTAGGGGAAAAATCTAAGGATCCAGAAAATCCACTATGTGTAGACCGAAAATTAAAGAAAAGACAATTTAGACAACAGATACGGCAAGAACAGGCACGCCGAAGAGAACTCGATAGAGAGGAAATCCTGTCGACCAAATACAAGAACCCGAAACTTTTTCATAAATTGATCAACAAGGAAAGACAGGGCAAAAACACCTTTATTGACGACTTATTTGTGGGCAGTGCCAAATACTCCGGCTGTGAAAATATTCTTGATGGATTCAAAACACATTTTGAAACACTAGCTGAACACTCTTCAAACGAAATATATGACGAAAGCTATCACCAATACGTTAATGCTGAAGTCGAACATCTGAAAGGAATGGCGGATGCTCAAGACGTTCCACCAGTCACACTGGATGAATTACATAAAGCTATGAAAAACCTAAACAAGGGTAAATCTCCTGACTTTTATAACCTAACTGTTGAACACTACATCTATGGGGGAGAAATACTCCATGAAGCCATTCTAAAAATAATAAACAACATATTTGCATCGGGTGCAGTGCCACAACTTCTAAAGATTGGACTTCTCTCACCGGTCTTCAAGAATAAAGGTAAACAATCAGACTCAATAAACTATAGAGGTATCACAGTACTACCAGTGCTTGAAAAAATAATAGAATCCATACTGAAATATCGAATTGCAATCATTTTCGAAGAAACACAGAGTGCTTTTCAAAGAGGGTTCACATCAGGTACCTCCCCACTACATGCTGCGCTAATTATAGAAGAAACAGCCAGAATAAACAGCGATACAAACTCGTCCTGCAATTATATTTTTCTAGATGCCAAATCAGCATTTGACGTCGTAAACCATAATCATATGATGAGACGGGTATATTACACAGGAGTAAACAACAAACATTGGTCAATTCTGCAGAGCCTACACAAAGACACTACAAGTGTGATTAAATGGCAAAAACAGCACTCGGATCCCTTCGCGGTTAGGCAGGGAGTGAGACAGGGTGGCATTATAAGCACTGACCTATACAAGCTCTACATCAATCCCCTATTACTGAGGCTAGCAAACAAAAAGACCGGGTTCAGCCTGGGGAATATTGACTGCACCGCCAGTGCATGTGCTGACGACGTAGCCATTATCTGCCAGGAAGACACCGAGACCCAACTACTAATTAACATAGCTGAAGACTTTGCTAACAGAGAGCGATATATTCTACAACCCAGTAAAACTGAAGCACTGAAATTCTTCCCATCAAAGAAAAAGCCGCCTGACGAGCATAACTTTGAATTATATGAGAAGAGTATTCCTAATGTCAAAACCAGTACACATCTAGGTATTATAAGAGCAAAAACCCTAAAAGAGACAATTGAAATTAACACTGAAAAAAACATACAAAAAGCAAGAAGAGCCTTATATAGCTTAATGGCTAGTGGATTACACGGACACAATGGACTGGATCCAGAAACCTGTCTTCATCTAGTGCAATTATACATTACTCCATTACTGCTATATGGACTAGAAGTTCTACTTCCTAGAACGAAAAATCTAGACAAACTAGAAACATTCCAGAAGAAAACTCTTAAACAAATATTATCAGTTCCTGTGAACACAGCCGACTCGGCGGTGTATATGCTGTCCGGTTTCTTGCCCGTGGAGGGTCAACTAGACAAAAAAGCTCTCACATTATTTCGAAACGTATGTTCACAGCCAAACGGAGCTATTGAAAAGAAATTAGCAGCAAGACAACTACACATGAATAACTCTCAAAGTAAAAGTTGGTTTGCTGAAATTAAGAAACTCACTTGGAAATACAATATTATAGATCCATCAACAATGCTCGAAAATCCAATGGAAAAAACACAGTGGCGTAACTACATAGACAAAGCGATAAATAGATACTGGACGGAGAAAATCGAGTCCTCTCTACAATACTATAAAAGTCTCCAATACTTGAACCCAGTATACAATCCTGGGAAACCCCATATACAGCTGCGAATCCCGCTTAAATCCTCAAGGGATACTCACAAGATACCAATACAAATGAAACTCATGTGTGGCGGATACATTCTCCAGAGCTGCAGAGCGCGCTTCAACCAGAATCTGGTAGATCCTACATGTAAAGTGTGCAACACAGACAATGAAACATTAGAACACTTCATACTACAATGTGACGCCCTGCAATGTATGCGTCAATCTATACTATGCGATATCACTCAGGAATTGGAAAACCTAGGCTTTGCTGATTTCAATAACCTATCAAACAAGTTAAAAATCCAAATGCTACTGGACTTTACATACTTCCCTTATCTTAGAACCAAAGCACCCCACCAACTGCAAAATTGTGTGTACCAAACCAGAAGGTTATTATACAACCTACATACTACGCGTTATAAATTACTACAACTGAACCTAAACATTAACTAGGGGAAGTAACTGTGTCTATCGGTTTCAGATTAGAGAGCGTCGTACTTGAACTTAAAACTAACGGCAACGATCGATCCCTTTTTTCTTTTTTTCCGTTCTTACTTGTCCTGCTTTTAAACTGTATATAAAGGCGTACATAGTGTAAATTGTGAAATATCATTGGTGGAGGTGATTCAACCAGTAAAAGGAAATACCACATCAACAGATGGTTCTTCCTCAAGGAAGGTTTTGAGAAGAGAACATAGAACATAGAACATAGATGGCAAGTTACCCCTAAATGTCAACCCAGCAGGATTACTGCAGCAATACCTCTCCAACATAGAGACATTTTCTGACGCCTCTGCAGTAGACGACTCTTGAAATCATTCTCGCAAAAGGAGAAATTGCTCATGATGAGCAATTTCTCCATTTGCCACAATGATTACAACTCTTTTCAATAATCATTCTATCATTTATAGAGATTTGTTTATAAATTTTGGACTTGATAATTTCAAAAGTCGTCTGCTGCAGATTTATTGTATGTGGGAAAGGGTTAAACACAATTAAATTCTAAATATCCTGATTGGTCAATTCATCCTGTGTTCACAATGTTTCAATTAACAAATGTATCAGGGAAATTGTTAAAATGTCAATATTACAAAGGTAGATAATTATACCTATTTGATACTGGCAGTTGCATGACAGAGTTGCCTCCATCAATTAAGTTAAAACTTCCTTCATCTGGAATATAGGCAATACACTTTTAGGAAAGAGTTGCAAACAGTGTTGTAAAAGGAGAAATTGCTCGCCTTTACTCACATTTTTTCGGCGATAGATGATTAACCTGGGTTTTGACCTAGATGTTAAACAAATGATCTAGATTGTAGACCAATCAAATGTTGTATTTAATGAATAATGTCGAAGAAATAAAGGAAACGAAACGTTTTGATTGGTTCATAGTTAAGTTGGTGATCTTACGAGAGGCACTTAAAAGGTGAAGTTTTAAAATGAAATGTTCTGCATACTAACCTTTAATTGTTTTCCTTAAAACATAAATTTCATTGAAAAAACTCAGTGAAAACGTATGAAATATAATATTTAAGAGCAAAATATTAATTATTTTTGAAACATGACAAGTTTTCAGTTATTTAAAGTCAATTGAAATTCATACATCTCTTGGTAGCCTCGCGTAATCTCCAGTCATGTGACGGGGTATATTCTCGGCCTTGATATTCTATTTATAGAAAATGAAGCTGGATTGAGAATGCCGATTAGCATTTGGTAAACACATAGATTATTGTTATGATTTAGTAGTTGATACTGGGATAAAGATATAAACAAGTTGATTCCATGTGTCTGTCTGGTATTTAATAATTTCTGAAAGTTTACATAATTTTGGCTAACACATATTTCTAAAAAGAAAGAGATAAAACAAAAATGCCCAAGCTACACTCGATTACCGATTCCAACTGGTTCAGTTATAATGCATTACCAATTCAAGGAGCTGTCGAATTCTTAGATATGCAACATTATTATTACAGGGATAAAGACTAACATTTTGAGCTTGGTGGCCAACTGGACCACTTACTATAGAATAATGGTGGCCCAGAGAAAAATTTGGTGGCCCAACCTTTTCAATAATACAATTACGCAAATTCATATATGATTTTTTTTTATTCATATTATATGTAGCCTATTACAAAAAGCAAACATGTATTTTAATACCCCCCTTCGAAGAAGAGGGGGTATATAGGAGTCACTGTGGTGGGCTGTCTGTCTGTCTGTCTGTTGGTCGGAAGCCATATTTTGTCCGGCCTATTTCTTACAAAATAGGAATTCAATAAAATTTTACTTGAAGCTTCTATCCCAAGAGGAGATGTGCATATCCTAAAGGGGTTACAATTGCATGTTATTTTACAGAGTAAGGGCCCTTTTACTTATTAAGTTTTGGTGTAGTCAAGGTGCTGTTTAGGGGGTATTTATCATCTTCAGTGATAGTTCTAGTTTTATTTAAATTTATTCAATGCAAAACCAAATGAAGAAAAGTCATTCATGAAAACTGATGAACTATTGTTTTTAAATTGGAAACAGAAATCTAGAGTATCAATCTCAATTCCTGCTTGAAATCATTTTAAATTATGTTCCTGCTAGGATCGGATGTAATGTTGACATATAAATCGTACACTGCCCTGTTTCAGTGAATGACCTAAATCGGTGACCTTGTTATTTTTCATTTTCTAGCCTAGTACTGGTTTGTTTACCCAGGGATCATGAATAAGTGAACTGTCGCCGTGATATAACTGAAATATTGTTGAAAGCAGCGTAAAACCCCAATAAATAAATAGATTAAGTGCAAGACATCCATTCCTTCTATCTCCGTTGTGAATACAACTTGGGAAACCCAAAATATACCATCGTATTTGCGATATATAAATTAAAACTAATTTTAGAATTCCGATGCCCAAATGTATACAGTAAACGTCATCAATATTGGAGCCGTTGAATATGCATGCACATGAGTCGATTGTAAACTTCCGCTAATATTGCAAAACTGAAAGTATATATATACTCCCAGCCACTCGGTAAATCTCGAAAAATCACTGCAATAACAGCGATTTGTCAAAGAAACAACCCTGTAAAAGATCGACAAATAGAAATGCGTATTATTCGGCCCAAAATTTTCACTCGCAAAAATATGCTGGTTCCTGAAATCTCACCTTGCAATTTGAAATTTGCACTCGCGAGTTTGCAAGCTTAAATTCGAACCCTGTAAAATAACCTTTTCTTTTTGGGTCCGCTAACCCAGTCGAGAAAACGCCGCATTGTAATTTTTGTTAAATTTGACTGTGCGCAGACATTTTGAAAAAGCTGACGTAATACTTATAAGTCTGTTTGGGATATTTTCCGTATCTATTTATAGATTACAGGTACCCAATTTTGTTTACGCGGTAGAAGAAATCCGATAACCGTCGCTCATTTATCGCCTAGAGGGGTCCTAATATTTACAATTGTATTTGGAATCTCTCGATCTTCCATGTTTTGTTCGCCGATGAAACAAGTTAAACAAACAAGAGGGCCAAGATGGCCCTAAATCGATCACCTAATTGATAGTAAATTAGTAGCAAATATTTAACTGCAAATATCTGGAAATTTTTATCAGGGAGTACAAATGAAACTGAAAGGAGTGGACACTTCTCAAGAAACAGCTTATCAGTAAAGGCCATTTATATCTTGAAATCTAACAAGAACTTTAATAAGAATGGAATTATAAAGTTTTTGTCATTTTGCACCTTTCCTGATGCCGCTTTGCTGCCCTGTTTTTCAACGAAATCAATATGGCTTCAACAGTTTATTTAGAGGGTCACTTAAGAAACATTTCTACCAAATTATCTTGCAATCGCACAAGTAGATTATATAGGAAAAGGATTTTAAAATTTGGGTATTTTTCTCACTTTCTGATGCCGCAGCAACCAAAGTTCTCAATGGAATTTAAATCTTTGAACAATTTTGAAAGAGGACCACCAAAGGAACATTCTTGTGATGTTTTGTGGAAATTGGTCTATTGGAATGGTAGGAGTTGGTTGTCATTTGTAGCTAAAAGTTCAATTTACCCTTTTTGTGATGACGCCTGGTTGATATGATTGTGTAACCAATCAAAACGGCTTAAACAAATTAAAAAGAGGATCATTACAGTAAGATTCGTATTATATTTTCTTAAAATCAGACAAATACTTTCATAAAAATGGAATTTTCAAATTTGGTCATTTTTCCCTTTTCTGATGCCGCCTGACTGCCATGTTTTTCGACCAATCAGTATGGCTTGAACAATTTTTATAGAGGGTCACCCAAGGAACATTTCTACCAAATTATATTTGAATCTGACAAACAGATTCGGAGGAGAAGATTTTTAAAGTTTGGACATTTTGTCCCCTTTCTGATGCCGCAGCAACCAAAGTTCTCATTGGAATTTTAATCTTTGAACAATTTTGAAAGAGGACCACCAAAGGAACATTCCTGTGATGTTTTGTGGTAATTGGTCTATTGGAATGGTAGGAGATGGTTGTCATTTGTAGCTTAAAGTTCAATTTACCCCTTTTGTGATGACGCCTGGTTGCTATGATTGTGTAACCAATCAAAACGGCTTAAACAAATTAAAAAGAGGATCATTACAGTAAGATTCATATTATATTTTCTTTAAATCAGACAAGCATTTGCATAAAAATGGAATTTTCAAATTTTGTCATTTTGCCCCTTTTTTGATGCCGCCTAACTGCCATGTTTTTCGACCAATCAGTATGGCTTGAACAATTTTTATAGAGGGTCACCCAAGGAACATTTCTACCAAATTATATTTGAATCTGACAGGCAGATTCGGAGGAGAAGATTTTTAAAGTTTGGACCTTTTGCCCCCTTTCTGATGCCGCAGCAACCAAAGTTCTCAATGGAATTTAAATCTTTGAACAACTTTGAAAGAGGCCAACCAGAGGAACAGTCCTGTGATGTTTCACGGAAATTGTCCTTGGAGTTTGGGAGGAGATGATGTTTAAAGCTAAAAGTTAACGCCGGACGGACGGACGGACGGACGGACGGACGGACGACGGACGACGGACGACGGACAAAAAGTGATAGGAATAGCTCACCTGAGCCTTTGGCTCTGGTGATCTAAAAAGGGGCTATTTTGGATCTGGTAATGAGAAAAAAGACAATTTCTCTAACAGTTGATAAACTTCATCAGTTTTTGATGATTCCATTGACAAAAAAAATAACATGGGGTCTGGAGTATAGAAAATGCAATATTTAAGGTCGCCGGCTGGACGACGATTTTGAAATCTTAGGTGGTCCAGCCGAAGATTTAGTCGCCATGGGCGACTGGGCGACCGCTAATTTTACTCCCTGAATTAAGCAAATTTTATAATTCATGAAAAATTATCTGATATTCAAGTCAAATAATATGCGCATATTCCATTTCTTAGTGTTTTCTCATACTGATCGCAGTTTATCTTTTTTAAAGATTTTTCTTGTTTCACCTCTTATTAATATGATACTTCCGATTTTCAAGATATCACACCATGTTACATCAGAGACATAAAAAACCATTGTAATTATACTTTTCTGGTTACGTAGAAGTTTTCCAAGCAGGGGACTCTAAAAAATATTTGTTGTAAGTTTCCTGCTAACACTTCTATAGTATACAATTTGATCCAAATTCTGACAGCAAGTTGGTCCCACATTTATTTAACAAGAGCGCCTTACAATACCCCTGCACAATCTAAATTTGCTCTTCTAGTGCCAGTGATACTGTGTTGAATTGTTTACAGATTGTTTTTCATGTGATAGAGCTTGTACGATTATGAGGATTCATAATCCAAATGTATAAACAGGAACATAAAATGTTTCTGATATAAATGACCATAGCAAAATCCATAAAAACTAGTTCAGAAAGGTTTTCTACAAAAACAAACAGTGTATAATGTTACAAAAATAACAGCATAAAACATATATATAATATATATCATAACAGAAAACAAACAATTCTGAAATACATACATTATGATAAAAGTTACACATAACATAGTTGATCAATTGATTGGAGTTTTCAAGGCTAATTGAACACCATTCTCACTCAATGTGTGATTCCTGGCTTTCTCGAACCTTTACTCATTCTTCCCTCACAACTGGCTACCTTTCCGCATATAATATTAAGCTAGTAACGCTAGTTACAATTACTTTTATCAATCATTGAAAAAGTGCATGTCAGAGCCGACGTTCTTTACAGACAGAAGTATGGTGGATCAATGTTTGGGGTACACAAAGAGCAAGACATAAAGTGAATCAAAGATCTTTTTAGGTATTGCTTTCTTGAAAATACAGATTTCCTTATGAATATGTTTATTTTGTTTAATAGAAATTATGAAATTGTATATTTCAATAAAACAAATGAAAATTTACTAGTAAACATGCACTGCTTAACCCTTTCCCACATATAGACACTTTTTGACGCCTCTGCTGCAGACAACTTTTGAAAACACTGTGACAAAAGCAGAAATTTCTTTTGGGCCACAATGTTTTTAACTCTTTTCAATAATAAAACCGTCATTTATCAAAGTTTTTAATGTTTTTGTCAATATATTTTCGAAGTCGTCTGATGCAGATTTGTTGTATGTGGGAAAGGATTAATAATATGCATTCTTGCACAAACTGCAGATTAAGCCTATCATGGTACTCTTTTCAATGGCAGAATGCTGTAACTCTTTCCCACATACAGCACAATCTGCAGCAGGCTTCTGTGAGATCGTCTTGACAAAAACATGAAAAATCTCCATAAATGAAATTAATACAATTTTTAACCGAGTTGAAAACCTTCTGGCAAAAAGGAGAAATTGTTCAAATCTACTTCTCCTTTTGTCAAGAAGTTTTCAAAAGTCATCTGCTGCAGATCAAAACCCTGTTCTCCTGCTCCATGATTGGACCACTAACCGCTACACAACAATTGTGATTTATATATCAGGCATATAGATTATAAATGGCAGTATTCATTGTATAAATGTATGAACAATGTCTTTTTTTTATCATTATATGGGTTTCAAATTTTTCCCAAAATCTTTTCAAAGCCATCTGCTACTGCTGATTTGTTCTATGTAGCAAAAGAGTTAAGCATTTTAATTCACAAGCCCCAATTCTATCTGTGTCTATAGGTCAGTGTGTGATAAAACTCCCTCTATCTTTATCTTTATTTCCGCTTTCTCTCCCTTATAGCTTTTAAAAGATATCCTTTCGATTTGATGATCCCACGACATTTGATGAGAGTTGAATAGCGCAGCACCCATTGTGGTTCCCAGCCCTCGCTGTCCTTCTCCGTACTGACGTCCCGTAAAACTCCCTGGAAGGTCTCTGTTGGAATGAGATCTGCAAGACAAGCAAACAGACTTTTAACCCTTTCCCTCATATAGACGGTTTCTGATGCCTCTGCAGCAGACAGCTTTTTAAAAACATAGTGACAAAAGAAGAAATTGCTCAAAATGAGCAATTTCTCCTTTTGTCACTATGTTTTCTACTTTTAGTCATAGATTATCCATTCAATTATAGAGGTTTTCTATCCTTTGACAAAATGTGTCCGAAGTTGTCTGATGCGGAATTATCGTATAAGGGAAAGGGTTAACTAATCTCTTTCATGCCAACTTTCGATACCTCTGCACATGAGAACTTTAGAAAACTGTTCAAACTGAGAATTTTCTAAAATATTCTCAATTCTTTATCTAAATTTCACTTTTCATTATTTTAGACATTTCTTTTTAGAAGCGGACAACTCTAAAATTTATCATCATATGAATGTAAATGTTTTCACAGGTGCCGGGTCATTTATATTCGTTTATTTGTGGCATAGGGAAAATATCAAACTGTATTTCTTAACCCTTTCCCACATACAACAGATCTGCAGCAGACGAATTGTGAAACATCTAGGCAAAACCACAGAAAATCTCTATAAATAAAGCCACAATGTTTTTTCAACATTTTTAAGCAATTATACATTGTTATGAGCAATTCCTCCTTTTGTCATAATGTTTTCCAAAGTTGTCTGCTGCAGAGGTGTCAGAAAGTTTTCGCTTTGAACAAGCATCGTTTCAAGACGTTACACAGTACATGTATATATTTTATTTATTGGAGTTTTACGCCGCTTTCAACATTATTTCAGTTATATCACGGCGACAGTTCACTTATTCATGATCCATGGGTAAACAAACCAGTACTAGGCTAGAAAATGTGTCTTGCCAAAGGGCACTCCACCATGACAGTAGTGCCGCAACTCGAGATCGAACCCGGGACACCCTCTTTCGAAATCCCGACGATAACCAACCGACTCACACACAGTACATGTAAGTTGTAAACCTAACTGTTACCTTATCAATCCAAGGATGCCAACACCAAGGCATGTAGAATTATCCTCATTATTCCTTGAATAGTTGAGTGAAATATAACAAATCTGCAGCAGATGAAATAAAAAATATCTAGGCATGATGAGCCACTCATCTTTTCGCCGCAATGTTTTAAACAGTTGCCTAGAATATCTAGGCAATCTTTTTTAATATTTCTACAAATGAAAGTATATTCATTGAAATGAGATAGAAACATTATGAAATAAAACATTGGTCATTATGGGCTGTTTATTCTTCCACTACAATGTTTTAAAATAATTGTCTGCTGTAGATGTGTGTAAAAAATTATGATTTTGCATGAAAGAAAGTATTAAGCATACCTCTAGGATCGTTGTGGGTCAACAACTGTATCTCGTTTAACTTGGCGTATTCCACCAGATCTTTAGGCATCACACAACATGACTCCAAATTTACTTGGTTAACAACTGGCTTTATCTGTCAAATAAAAACAACAGGACTATGATGTTAGGTATCAACAGGACTATGATGTTAGGTATACAATGTATACATATTGCTCACACTAAGATGCATTTCGACTCATCTGCAGCAGACAGCTTTTGAATGCATTTTGGTAAGATTTTGCCAAAATGTTTTCTACTTGTATCAAATTTTATTTATACTGGGACTTTCATTTACAGAGATTTTCCAAAGAAAACCTAGACATTGCCTGCTCCCAATATTAACCCTTTCCTTCATATAGACGCCTTCTGACGCCTCTGCAGCAGACAGCTTTTTGAAAAACATAGTGACAAAAGAAGAAATTGCTCAAAACAAACAATTTTTTCTTTTGCCACAATGTTTTCTACTTTTAGTCATAGGTTATCCATTCATTTATAGAATTTTTCTATTTTTTGACAAAATATGTTCAAAGTCGTCTGCTGCAGAATTGTCGTATGAGGGAAAGGGTTAAGATAGTTATAGTCACTCACTATAACTATCTTAACCCTTTCCCTCATACGACAATTCTGCAGCAGACGATTTTGAGCATATTTTATAATATAGTGTAATATCAATCTAAATGGCTTGAACAATATATATGATAATATTTTGAAATTCGACCAGTATTTTAAGACTAAGAGGAGGATATTTTCAAAGTTTGCACTATAGGACATGATGTAGCACAAACAAGGCAGTTATTCTTTTCTAAAAAAACCGATCAAGATGGCTCAAACAATCTTTGGTGAAGATTACTCGAGGAACATCAACTTTATGTGAAAATAAGATCAGCAGTCGAAGTGAAGGCATTTCTTTTTTAAATCGTGAATATAAAATGAAAGGGAAAGTATTCTTCCCCATGGTTACAATGTTGTTGTTCGTTCAAATTCAATGTTAAGGGGAGCCAAATTGTTGAATTACTCCTTTTACCAAAATACATTCAATTCTATGTAACACTTTCCCTCATACCACAATTCTGCAGCAGACGACTTTGAACATATTTTGTCAAAAAATAGAAAATTATATATAATTGAATGGATAACCTATGACTAAAAGTGGAAAATATTGTGGCAAAAGGAGAAATTGCTTGTTTTGAGCATTTCTTCCTTTGTCATTATGTTTTCAAAAAGCTGCCTGCTACAGAGGCGTCAGAAAGCATCTATATGAGGGAAAGGATTAATATTTAAACTTTCATTTAGAGAAATTTTCTGTATTTTGTCAAGGTTGTTTCAAAGTCGTCTGCTGCGCTTTCTACCACCTCTGAAGTAGACAACTTTTGAAAACATATTGGCAAAAGGAGAAATTGCTCATTTTGAGCAATTTCTCCTTTTGCCAAAATGTTTCCAACTTTTTTCAGTTATTGTACCTTCATTTATAGAGATTATCCGGGAGTTTGCAACCATGCTTTCAAAGATTGTCTGCTGCAGGTTTGCTGTATGTCTGCAGCTTGTGCTGTATGCAGAAGACCAGATAAATGGGCGTGGACTGGTCTTTTTACCACAATATTTCACTTATTACTCAACAAGTCCTACGTTGTTAAATAAGGATTTTAGAACATGAAAAATGCCCATTATCTCGAGCATTGTGTATGTGAGATAACGTTGAATTGATTGATTGATTGGGGTTTAATGCCGTTTTTAACAGTTTCTCAGTTATATCACGGCGGCCAGTTCACCTACTCATGCATTTCCTGGTTTTCTCACACCAGTACTCCACACAACAATCTTCCAAAGCAGCTGGCTGCTTTTCCACATTATCCCATTGGTGGAAGACGAATGACGCATATCGCATTGACTTTTGTCAATCCTCGGAAAGAAAGTTGGCCAAGCCGGGATTCAAACTCACAACCCCTGGATTGACAGCCCGCGTCGCTACCGACTGAGCTACCGGGCTCGGCAACGGTGAATTGAATACATACCTCAACCGAGTCATATAATTGTTCCAGTGAATTTTTATCCAAATCTGCCACACCAATTAAGAGCACCTTTTCTGGTTCACTTTTCACCAATTTTTCTAAAACATTCCAGTACGGCTTGATACGGTCAGGTGTAATTTCACCGCTCTCTAACTCTGGGAAGGCTAAAAGAACTGTGTCTATGAAAGTTGTACCAAGTTGTTTCAAAGCTGTATAAATGGAAAATAAATAAATATATATTCAGGTTTAAATTCCATTGCTGTCTAACTCTGGCATTGTTAACCCTTTCCCACATATAGACACTTTCTGATGCCTCTGCAGCAGACGGCTTTTTGAAAACATAGTGACAAAAGAAGAAATTGCTCAAACAAGCAATTTCTCCTTTTGCCACAATGTTTTCCACTTTAAGCCATAGGTAATCCATTCAATTATAGAGATTTTCTATTTTTTGACAAAATATGTTCGAAGTCGTCTGCTGCAGAATTGTCTTATAAGGGAAAGGGTTAAAGAAAATGTTTTAACTCATTTGATTCAATGGATTATTTGATATACATGTACTTTAGATCCCTGCTCCCGGCAGTCCTGGTTGAGTGCTCTTTCGCAAGTCACATTTACTAGCATAGTACTGATTAGTTACCGAGGAATCATTGATAAGTGAACTGTTGTCATGATTTTAACCTTTCCCTCATTAAAGCTGATATTAACACTTTCCCTCATACAGATGCTTTCTGACGCCTCAGCAGTAGCTGGCTCTTTGAAAACATAGCGACAAAAGAAGAAATTGCTCAAAACGAGCTTTTATTACCATGTTTTCAACTTTTTTTCAGTAATTATACCTACAACTATAGAGATTTACATATCTTTGAGTAGACATTTTCAAAGTCGTCTGCCGAAGATTTGTTGTATGTGGGAAAAGGGGGGTTATGGAAAATATTGCAACTTATTTGCAGTCATTTGATTCAATAGATTATTTGATATACTTTATATCCCTCCTCCAGGCACTCCAGGTTGAGTGCTCTTTTAAAAGGCACATTTCCTAGCATAGTCCTAGTTAAGTGCTCTTTGTCAAGGCACATTTCCTAGCATAGTTCTGGTTGAGTGCTCTTTGTCAAGGCACATTTCCTAGCATAGTCCTGGTTAAGTGCTCTTTGTCAAGGCACATTTCCTAGAATAGTTCCGGTTGAGTGCTCTTTGCTAAGGCACATTTCCTAGCATAGTCCTGGTTGAGTGCTCTTTCGCAAGGCACATTTCCTAGCATAGTACTGGTTAAGTGCTCTTTTTCAAAGCACATTTCCTAGCATAGTTCTGGTTAAGTGCTCTTTTGCAAGGCACATTTCCTAGCATAGTTCCGGTTGAGTGCTCTTTGCTAAGGCACAATTCCTAGCATAGTCCTGGTTGAGTGCTCTTTTGCAAGGCACATTTCCTAGCATAGTACTGGTTAAGTGCTCTTTTTCAAGGCACATTTCCTAGCATAGTTCTGGTTAAGTGCTCTTTTGCAAGGCACATTTTCTAGCATAGTACTGGTTAAGTGCTCTTTTACAAGGCACATTTCCTAGCACAGTCCTGGTTAAGTGCTCTTTCGCAAGGCACATTTCCTAGCATAGTCCTGGTTAACTGGTCTTTTCCCATCCATATCTCTTATAACTCCACTAAACCCTATATTGTGGGTACTCTAAAGAATCGTCTCACTAAGACGATTCTTTCCAGTACCCACAACATAGAGTTTGAGGGTCAAATAAGGATTTGGAGATGTGAAATACTCTTCTTATCTAGAGCTCTGACGGATAAGGTAACTGTTGTCATGATATAACTGAAGTACTGCTGAGACTGAATGTGGGAAACTGTGGAAAAGGCTTACCTATCTCTATTGCTTCATTAACAATTTCTGGATCCAGAAATGAACAGAGATAAAGTTTTACTGAAAAGATAAACAGAAAATGACATAAGAGTTAACATTTCCCCTCATATAGACGCTCTCTGACGCCTCTGCAGCAGATGGCTTTTGAAAACATAGTGACAAAAGAAGAAATTGCTCAAAAGAGGTTATTGGTTATCCAATCAATTATAGAGATTTTCTATTTTTTGACAACATATGTTGAAAGTCGTTTGCTGCAGAATTGAGGGAAAGGGTAAATTGTATTTTACTTGTTTAATCCTATCCCTACTGCAGATGCATATTGATGCAACAGAAGTCTTTTGAATACATTGTGGCAAAAGAAGAAATTGGTCTCCTTTGGACACACTCTCTTGAATTTAATTATATAATTATACATTCATTTATAGCGCATTTCCATATTTGTGCCTAAATTGTTTTCTTTATTGTGTAACATAAACTTTACATAGTTTCTAGTTACATACAAAAAAAGTAAATACATATATTAACAAAGTCATGAATGAGTTGAGTTATAAGCATTAATTCAAAATAAAACACATACATATATACGAGGATGAACAAAACATAGGTATTTACATATATAAGTTAACTATATACTTCATATTATTTATTTTTTTGAACAAAGCAATGTCAAAATTTTCATTCATAGATAGATTATATAACCATATTGCTCCAAGGAAACCAAAATTTTGACAAGTGTTGTTAAAGATCCACATGTGTATCCATTCTGTCTGATTCATATACAGTATACAGGAAACTTTCTTGAATAGTTCTGGACCTACCTTGTGAACAATGCAAATCCACATTAGAATGTGAAGTCTGTCAGATGTGCAGCTTGATCTTGATCCCACATGCAGCAAACAACTTTGAAAACATTTCGTCAAAAATATGGAAAACTTCTTAAGAAGAAGAAATAATTATTGACTAAAATTGAAATACATTGTGGCAAAAGGAGAAATTGCTCATGTTGAGCAATTTCTCCTTTTCCCAAAATGTTTTTCAAATGTTGACGGCTGCACAGGAAAGCTGCTTTATGTGGGGACGAGTCAAGACTGGTCACAAATGCTAAAAGGTTGGTTTTATTGAAGGGATTTGCCATTTTTTTTAGGGTATGTTTTCAAAGTCGACTGCTTCAGATTTGTTATATGTGAGAAAGGGTTATATCAAGGGGCCGCAATCTACCTCTGAGCTACTATCTCACATTTGTTCCCCTTAAATTAATGCTCTAAGTTTGGTTTCCCTGATGTAGCCAAGTTATGATGTTACCTGTTAGCTTCAGATCACCCCTCTCTGCTTCTGGAATGGTTTCATTGAATTTTGTGTGAATGCAGTTCAATTCAGTCTCATACTAAAAAAATATAACGAGTACATTGACTTAAGTTTAACTCTTTCAGCGCCAAAGGCAATATTGAGCTGTTTGCAAACAATACAGATTCAAGTAAGTCAGCTCGTAACAAGCTGTCTCACCTGAAATCTGCATTGTTTGGCTGTGAGTTATAAAGATATTCCAAAAATCCTATAACATGAAAATAGAGTCGTCCGAGTTTAAACATGGAAGAGTCTACTTTAAACAATTCGGTGCTGAAGGGTTCAAGTCATTAACAAAAGAATTTCAGTTTTATACATGTGTATCCAAAGTTTGTGAGCCTAAGCATTAACCCTTTCCCACAATAAATCTGCAGCAGACGACATTGAAAAATCTAGGAAAAAATATGGAAAGCCTTTTTTTAAATGAAAGAATATTTATTGAATAGAGTAGCAAAAGGATAAATTGCTCACATTTTCTTTGTCACATCGTTTTAGAAAAATGTCAGCAGAAGAGGTGTCAGAAAGTGTCTGCATGTGGGAAAGGATTAAAACAAGAGCTGTCGGAGGACAGCATGCTCGACTATTCCACCGCTTATTTGATTACTGAAATAATGGACTCTAATGTAGTTGCATGCTAAACATTAACGGTGATTAACCACAATGTCTTACAGGGTGATAATTTGCATTATATGCAGGATAGAGTTATTTAACTTGATTGATGGTTGGGAAGGGTTGGGAAGGGTTGTATAACGTTTCAATGGAATGCATCAAGTAGTTACTAAGATATGGACTCTTAATGTAGTTGCATGCAAACCTTTAACCATAGAGCAACAATTTGCACCATATGCAACTAGTTCAAAGTTATTGCAAAAAATAGTGTTTTTTTCGTTAATGGTCAACATGACCTTGACCTTTGACCTTATGATCCCATGACTGTTTTGAGTCAAGTGCTGATCATGACCATTACCTAAACTAAGTTTCAGGGTCATAGGCCTAAGCAATCAGTAGTTTTAAAGCAAGGAATGTTTCTGTATTGAAGGTCACAGTGAACTTGACCTTTGACCTATTGACTCCAAACTCTCTAGGCATCACCAACTTGCTATGATGTATGTCCATGCCAAGTTTGAAGAACATGCCGAGGCGTATGTAAGTTATAAGGGTAAATGCTAGCTTTCACAAAAACTTTAACCATTAACTGTTTCTTTACAGAGAGGTCAGTGACCTTGACCTTTGTCCTAGTAACTCCAAACACTCTAGGCAAAACCAACTTGAAGATCACAGGCCTAAGTGTATGTTAGTTATAAGGGTAAATGCTAGCTTGCACGAAAACTTTAAACGTGAACTGTTTCCATATAGAAGGTTACAGTGACCTTGACCTTTGACCTACAGACTCCAAAGTTTATAGTCATCACCAACTTGCTATGAAGAATCTCCATACAAAGTTTAAAGACCATAGGCGTATGTTAGTTATAAGGGTAAATGCGAGCTTGCAAAAAAACTTTAACCATGAACTGTTTCTATATAGAAATTTACAGTGACCTTGACCTTTGACCTACTGACTCCAAACTATGTAGGCATCACCAACTTGCTATGAAGTATGTCCATACCAAGTCAAAGATCATTGGCCTAGGCGCATGTAAGTTATAAGGGTAAATGCTAGCTTGCACAAAGACTTTAACCAACACCGACGTGACTACAATAGCTCCCCTTATTCTTCAAATAGTCGAGCTAAAAAGCTACCTTGCTTAGTATTTATTGATTCTTCAGAGATCAAAACGCAGTTTTACACATCTCACTTGACTGCTTATACAAAATTACATGAGAAAAGGATGAGAATAATGATGTCAGGATCTTAGTATGATCACAAAATTGTAGTGCTCAATCTTCGAGTTTTGAAATCATTATAAATCTCCCTTTAACCCTTTCCCACATACAACAGATCTGCAGCAGAAGACTTTGAAAACAGAGTGACAAAAACCTGAAAAATCTCCATAAAAGATAGCTTAATTGTTAAATAAAGTTGAAAACATTGTGACCAAAGGAGATATTGCTCATCATGAGCAATTTCTCCTTTGGCCACAATGTTTTCAAAAGTCATCTGTTTTCAAAATTCTGCTGCTATTGCGTCAAAATGCGTCTTCAGGTGGGAAAGGGTTCACACAATAATTTCACTGTCATTCATATAGATTTTCGTTATCTTTGGCAATATGTTAACAAAGTTGTCTGCTGCAGATTTGTGGTAAGTGTGAAAGGGTTTAGTAGTTGTTTTACTTACTTGTAACTCGGTAGCATCAGCGTTTTCAAGGTATAACTTCAGAGTTGAAGACAGGCATTCACTCAACTGAGAATAAAATGAAACAGTAAATTAATTTATTATAGATTGATTGATTGATTGGGGTTTAACGACGTTTTTAACAGTTTCTCAGTCATATCACGGCGGCCAGTTCACCTACTCATATGTTTCCTGGTTTTCGCACACCAGTACTCCACACAACAATCTTCCCAAGCAACTGGCTGCTTTTCCACATAGACTTAGCCCATTGGTGGAAGACGAATGACGCATGTCGCAATGACTTTTGTCAAACGTCGGAAAGAAAGTTGGCCGAGCCGGGATTCAAACTCACAACCCCTGGATTGACAGCCCGCGCCATTACCGACTGAGCTACGGGGACTCGACAATTTATTATAGAATATTTGCTCGTTTACTGTGTGGGTATTTGTATAACTGCCTTGCTGCTGAAATGGTAAGGTGCCTCTGGTACCAGTTTGATCCCTGGAAGGTCATACTAAAGACATTACACAAATTACGCATAATTATATGTCTCGCCGTACCCTGCTTTAACTATCAATAAGAGTGTAAAATACAAAGACAAAATGTGTGTGCAAAATTTGAAGTCGATCTTGTAAGTCCAAAAGAAATTAGAAAACAAAAAACAATATTTGATGCCAATACATAACATTATTTATTTATTATATTATCGTTATTGTTACATGTATATTTATTTGTGCAAAACTTAAAAACTTTCGAACAAAAAATGAAAAAGATATGTCAAATTCTCAAAATCCACTAAAAAACATAAACAAGAGGGCAATGATGGCCCTAGATCGCTTACCTGAATTATGCAATGCAATGTGATAAATAATACAAAACACATCAAGACAATTATTCTGACAAAAGATTAAAAATACAACCTCCAAAGTGAAAACAAGATTTTCCTTCATTTGGCCTAGTGACCTTTTTGTTTTACCTGATATGAGAATGACCCCATATTCGAAAGAGGACTAGATATCTTCAAGACAGACATTCTGACAAAGTTTCAACTTGCGCAAAGTAAAAATGCGCCCTCTGGAGTTATAACAATATTTTCCATTTTTCATAAAGATAAACAATGATTCTGACTAAATTTGAAGATGCTGAAGCAAAAAATGCGGCTTCTACAGTGTAAACAAGATCTTCTTTCAATTTTGCCTTGCTACCTAGTTTTTGAACATACACATCCAATATTCGAACTTGGCCTATATATCATTAAGACAAACATTCTGATAAAGTTTCAATTGTTATTCTTTGGGGTTTAACGCCGTTTTTAACAATTACTCAGTCATATCACGGCAGCCAGTTCACCTACTCATGTGTTTCCTGGTTTTCTCACACCAATACTCCACACAACAGTCTTCCCAAGCAACTGGCTGCTTTTCCACATAGACTAAGCCCATTGGTGGAAAGCGAATGACGCATGTCGCAATGACTTTTGTCAAACATCGGAAAGAAAGTTGACCGAGCCGGGATTCGAACTCACAACCCCTGGATTGATAGCCCGTGTCGTTACCGACTGAGCTACCGGGACTCGGCGATATAAAGTTTCAACATGCTCAAGTTTGAAATGCAATATCCAGTGTTAACAAGATTTCCCTTCAATTCGGCCTCGTGACCTAGTTTCTGACTCAATATGACCCACATATGAGCTTAACCTAGATATCATTCAGACAAACATTCTCACACAATTTCAAGCTGCGGAACCAAAAAATGCAGCCTCAAGAGTGTTAACAAGATTTTCCTTCAGTTTGGCCTAGCGACCTAGTTTCTGACCTGGCATGACCCATATATTCAAACTTGGCCTAGATATCATTAAGATAAACATTCTGATCAAAGCAACACATTTTTAAAACAGCGTAAAATAGCAAAGAAACATGAAGCTCTGGTAACTGTGCATGGCACTGTTTGTAGTATTTTAAGATGCAATAAGACTCCTTTTCGTCTGGCTAGCACATGTTTGGAAATGATTTTGTTTGCATGGTGTTTTATGCCACTTTAAACAATTTTTCAGTGAGTTATATCATAACATTTACTGGATAAGTTACTAGTACTACCACTGGTCCATTTATTCTTACTTCAGCGATTCAGACGTATTGTCAACCCCGAAAACCTAAGCGCCAAGTAGGAAAAGCCATTACTACCATGTTTAAAGTTTGGTATGACTAGGCAGGGGATCAAACCTGCAACCTCCAGCAAACGAGACGAATGCTCTACCACTTCACCACCGACTACATGGTATACTTTCATTTGTAGAGATTTTCCTTATTGTTGCTTGGATGTTTTGAAAGTCATCTTCAGCAGATTTGTTGTATCCGAGAATAGGCTAAGACATGGGATTCCAGATGCAGTATTAAAAATAAAGTGATTCATCTTAGTGACTTGTAATTTTAGTATTTCCCAATTAATGCAAAAAAACACGAATTTCAGTCTTACCTACTGTACTGACTTATGAAAATACAGTAAATATGGTAAACAAGTTATTCAAGATGAAATATTGCAATTTTACATATTGCAATTTTACATTATTGCTTGTCAAAATTTAAAATCGCATTTGAGAACCGAAACATGGACTAAAATTTTAATTTTTCAACAAAGTTTTCAACCTTGCATGTCACACTCATTTAAAGCCATTTCGAATGTATTCAAAAGAATCTTCTTCCAGAGACGTTTCTGGAGAGTACCTCCAATATAGGAATAGGTAATCAAATAATGATTTTGCGAATATGAACTAGGCTAGGGCTCCGATTTCCCACTTTGACAGCCAATTAGCAATTCATCTGTCATGCACGAAATCAAAACGCACCGCTGCGTATCCTAAGTGACGTCAAAATATAAATTAAAGTGCCCCTACCTCTTCTGTCGGACTTTGTGTTGGCTTTCGTTTCAGTCGATTCCAATTCACTATATTTCCGCTGTTGATAAAAAGATTTGTTACTTTTGGGATTTTTGGGATTTCTTCCGCCATGTTTTTGTTGCCAACCGAGTGTAAGGGAAGTAACTCCGAATGACATATATAGGGGAAATGATAGAGGTATTGCGTAATCAAATGTCCCAGATTATATCTATTTATATATTTTAATACTTATCCTGTGCATAATACAAAAGCGTATAGATTTATTTTAAATTTTTCACATTGTTTATCTTTGCTTAATTAATTCTTTGAAGTAAAAGAAGGACAAAATAAACAAATCTGTGAAATTTTGACACAATAATTCAAAACATTGTGGTAAAAGGAGGAATTTTTCATATTGTAATTTAAACAAACAGTTATCAAAAGTCGTCTACTCTCAAGGTTTAAACTATGAAAGGATTAACTGGGACTAAGTTCATTTCAGTATAAATATAGAACAAAATTCAAATGCAAAATACGGAACAGCAATTTTGAATGGGAATAAATGTAATAGTTTGTTTTAATCCTCCCTCGTTTCTTGATAACAAGTTTCTCCTTTTACCACAATGTTTTCAAATCTATTCAATAATCATACTTTCATGTAAACATAGAGATTTCCCATATGTTTTGCCTACATCCTTTAACCCTTTCCCTCATATAAATATGCAGCAGACAGCTTTTTGAAAACATAGTGACAAAAGAAGAAATTGCTCAAATGTTTACCACTTTTAGTCATAGGTTATCCATTCAATTATAGAGATTTTCTATTTTTTAACAAAATATGTTCAAAGTCGTCTTCTGCTGCTGCAAATTTGTTGTATGTTGGAATGGGTTGATTAGGGGTCAGGTGTGTGTGCAGTCTGATCTCAGATTGTGCTCTTACTCTTTTCAGCAGAATAGGGGTTCCCTCGGTGGTGTAGTGGTAGATCATCCGCGTTTTGTAAAGGGTTAACTCTTCCCGAACTATAGATGCATTTTGACACATCTACAGCAAACGACTTTCGAAAACGAGCCGTTTCTTCTTTTGCCACAATGTTTCCAACTTTTTTAAGTACCGTATATACTCAGTTATAAGTCGCCCTCGTCTATAAGTCGCACCCCCTACTTCGAGGCCTAAAGTCTAGGGTTTGATGATTGACCCTCTTATAAGTCGCAGTTAGATTTTTGATTTTTTTCACGTCAAAACCCTATGACAAGCAGCGAGATATAACCCAAGTCATCATGATCGAGCATCAGATTTTTTGTTTAAAACATTCATATAATGTCCAATTAGTTTTATGTAAGCATTGATTTATAGTCTAAATAGATTTTACTATCATAAGAAGCGAGATATATAACCTTAAGTCATCAAGATCGAGCATCAGCTTTTTGTTTACATTATTTGAACATACAATGATGTCCAACTAGTTTTAATTTGTTTTATCTAAAGAGATTTACTGGGGAATACATAAACCGGTTTTGTCCGGTCACAAAAGGCCCCAGGTTATGTGAAAACACACTCGTCTTGATTAACACTTTGTTTTATCTTTTGTTTCTTTTTCATATTGAGAAGATTGAGATGCGGGAAAGGGTTAACTGAAGGGGTAGAGGGTAGATGGAGGGAAAAATCGGCGTTGCATAACTGAAATTAATTCGCATACAGTGATAATCTGCTAACTCAGATTAAATTCGTCCTTTTCCCATGATGTTTCTGAGGCAGCTGAAAACTTTTGAAAACATTGCTAATTTCCCCTTTGTTTGATAATATAGCTTTCGTTTATGGAGTTTGTTCACCCTTTTTAATAAAAATCCACGGTTCAGCGACCTCAATTCTAACAGTCAAATAATTCTAACACAACTGTCGCGTGTAAACCACACAGGTTTAAATTATCATCAAGCTAAAGGTGTTACATGTAAAATTACCCGAGGTCAAATTCTGCAGACGTGTACGTATTAGAGTGGGTAAAAACCGATAATTGCATTGTTAGCAGTTTGTATTTAATACACTTTAGCTACAGTTATTGTCTTTGTTACGACTCTCAAATACTGCAGATGTATCACAGTGGTAAAAGCCGATAATTGCATGTTTATCAGTTTGTACTTAATACACTTTAACGTCAATTATTGACCGTGTTAAATCACCCCGTGTGTAGTCTTGGGATTGTTTGTGGATTAATATTATGACAATTTTGGTCCGACTTTTTTATCTCTTTAATTGGATCTGTGTTTGTTTTTTGCTTTCTAATGGTTTAATTTGGTACCATCACCCATGCAGGCCAAAATCACGGTGAAATGGGTCTTGTCGTGGCCATTATTATGGCTTCTTTTTATCACCTTCTGCAAACATGGACTTTCTAATTAAGATAGTTTGACAGCTACGTGTGTACGTGTGTACGTGTCTACACAATGACAAATTATCACTTTCCCGCATGCAACAATTATGTACAAGGCTACGTTGAAACATCAAGGCAAGAAACATCGTGGATAAAGGAGAAATTGCTTATTGCAAGCAATTTTGAGTTAGCATTAACATGGGAAGCCTCAATATATGGTAATAAGGGTTAATAAGGGTTACAAATCAATGACTTTTTGTTTAAAATAAAAACAACACTTTATCCTGAAATATAAATTAAAGTTTATTACATTATTTTTTCAATCACATATAAAGTGACATACGACCTAGTAACAGTATTATGGTCTGTATATTTAAGCATCTGGACTTGAGCTCCGCAATTTATATTTTCACAAAATTCAAAATGGCTTCCAATCGAGCTGAAATCGAAACAATAACTTGGAACAAATGACTTTTTAAATGTACATTCATAAGTTATATATTTTTTCTAGTGTTTGTTTTTATAAACAAATCAATTCTATAAGATATGTTTCTTTCAATCAAACTTGATTTATTCTGTTAAATCATCATTTAAGTCGCCCTTTTTATCAATGACCGGCCTGCACAGTTTTTGACGATCGGTGAATTGGAGGGTAATTTTTTCTGAATTTTTGCTTGACCCTCTTATAAGTCGCTCCCCCCACTTCACTTTCGATTTTGAAGGTAAAAAAGTGCGACTTATAACTGAGTATATACGGGTAAGTAAATTTTTATTCTACAGATTTTCCAGATCTTAAGTACCGGTAAATGTTTTCAAAGTTTGATGCATGTTGGAAAGGGTTAAGCCAGTAAATGAAAGTTTGACAGACGAAACGGGAAGTAATCACTATGTCTCAACCTGCTAAGGCATGCGACACAAAAATACTTAAACCATTTCCAACATACAAAAATTCTGCAGAATTTAACTTTGAAATTACTCAAAATGAGCAATTTCTCCATTTGCAGCATTGTTTTCAACTCTATTCAATAATTTTACTTTTATTAAAGAGATATTCTAAATTTGTGTCTCAATGTTTCCAAAGTCGTCTGCTGCAGTTTTGTTGTATGTGGGAAAGGGTTAATAACAAGAGCTGACGGAGGACAGCATGCTCAACCTTTTCATGCTTGCCAATAAAACAAAACAGTTTTGGGTGGTACAGAAAACATAACTAAGTACTTTATCATAGTATGTATAAGTAAAGTCGTAAAAGGGTCATAATTCTTACAAAAAAACCTTTACTGGATTATGTACTCTTGGCTGTTGGTGGAGGGCATGATGGTGAACAAGTGTTGCAAGTTTCAAATCAATATCTCTAATGGTTTTGACAAAGAGTGGGATGGTTCAAAAACCTTAACCAAGTTGTGACACTAACGCCGACGCCAGGGCGAAAAGTATAGCTAAGATTTTCTTCGAAAAGTCGAGCTAAAAATGAACAGATTTGCAATATAAGGAATAAAAGAAGTGAATATTTTATAACTTCTATTCATTTAGTTTTTCTTTCATTTTAATTCAATAATATTTTGACAATAAAACAAATATACATAAACTATTTTATGTACTTCTAAGACAAAACCATTATCTTTGACACAAAATTATAACAATTCAACCATTTACAATATTTAAAGAGTTGTCTGCTTTGAAAGCCTCTGAAGTATGATACTTTATGCTTCCTTCAGTATTTTTAACCCTTTCCCACATACAACAAATCTGCAGCAGATGACTTTTAAAACATTTCAACAAAACTATTTATTCATTTATTCATTGGGGTTTTACGCCGCTTTCAACATTATTTCAGTTATATCACGGCTACAGTTCACTTATTCATGATCCCTGGGTAAACAAACCAGTACTAGGCTAGAAAATGTGCCTTGCCCAAGGGCACTCCACCAATTTTTGTATATTACAAGCACTGCTGGTAAGCTTAGCCTGACACCAGCACATCAGGCATAATGCAGTAGTCGACTTTTGAAAACATTGTGACAAAAGGAGAAATTATTCAAAACAAGCAATTTCTCCTTTTGTCACAATGTTTTGAACTCTTGTCAATGATTATTCTTTCATTCATAGAGATTTTGTAATTTTCTGCCTAAATGAGCTGCAAATTTGTTGCACATGTATGTGTGAAAGAGATAAAAGAGTGAAATCACTTCTACCATTTAGAACGACTTGTCTTGGGATCCAAACCTGATTGATTGATTGATTGATTGGGGTTTAATGCCGTTTTTAACAATTTCTCAGTCATATCAAGGCGGCCAGTTCACCTACTCATATGTTTCCTGGTTTTCGCACACCAGTACTCCACACAACAATCTTCCAAGCAACTGGCTGCTTTTCCACATAGACTTAGCCCATTAATGGAAGACGAATGACGCATGTCGCAATGACTTTTGTCAAACGTCGGAAAAAAAGTTGGCCGAGCTGGGATTCCAACTCACAACCCCTGGATTGACAGCCCGCGTCTTTACCGACTGAGCTACCGGCACTCGACATCCAAACCTGAGGTTGTTGTTCTAAACACTTCACCACAAAGACCATCAGCATTTTCCCCCTTTTCCCACAATGTTTCTTCATGACAGTGTAGTCATCAAATGTCGTCTGTATCAGGACAGGAGTAAAACAAGAAACCGCTGAAGACCGTCAGGCCGGATTGTCGGCAATTTGACCTTGAAAATTGACAAACCAAGGTCAAGGTCAAAGTAACCATAGAAATCAATAGAACTTGTTACTGGTTACCTTCAGGCAAAGTTTCAAGTTTGCAACCCTTTCCAGTGCTGAGATTTTGCCTCAACCTGAAACTTTTAACCAAAATGTTGAAGGACAGACAAACAGACAGAATGGATGGACGGACATCGCCAATCTATAGACTGGAATTGCTAGAGCAATCCGGCCAAAAACAACAACAATTGACTAAAATATTGACACATGAACACAAGCAATGCTGTTGAGACATAACAAGAACATACAATAAACATGGAATAACCTTGACACCAGGTTGTCAACGGTGATCATAACGCAAGTGCTATGTTTTCAGTGACCTTGACACAAATACGGCTCCCAAACCATCCTAGGCCTCCTTTCTACTTAACCCTTTCCCTCATACAGACGCTTTCTGGTGCCTCTTAACCCTTCCCCTCATACAGACGTTTTCTGACACCTCTGCAGCAGACGGCTTTTTGAAAACATATTGACAAAAGAAGAAATTGCTCAAAACGAGCAATTTCTCCTTTTGCCACAATGTTTTCCACTTTTAGTCATAAGTTATCCATTCAATTATAGAGATTTTCTATTTTTTCACAAAATATGTTTAAAATTGTCTGCTGTAGAATTGTCGTATGAGGGAAAGGGTTAAGCAAACAACATTTTAAAACATTGTGGCAAAAGGATAAATTGCTCATTATGAACCATTCCCCCTTTTGCCACAATGTCTTCAACTCTATCAAAAAAATATGCTTTGAATTATATAATGTTTTCCAATTGGTTTCAAAGTCGTCTGTTGCGATTTGATGTATGTGGAAAAAGGTCTAACTTAAGCTACTTTCAAATGAAATTTGGTTAGAAGCAGTTAAGCCTTAACATTTTACCTCATATAGACGCTTTCTGACGCCTCTGCAGCCGACGGATTTTGAAAACATAGTGACAAGGGAAGAAATTGCTCTAAATGTGCAATTTCTCCTTTTGCCACAATGTTTTCCACTTTTTGTCATAGGTTATCCATTCAATTATGGAGATTTATATGTTTTGTCAAACTCCGTTCAAAGTCGTCTGCTGCAGAATTGTCGTATGAGGGAAAGGGTTAAGAAAGAATTTTTTTTGAGCTGAAATGGAATTTTGACACCCGTCAGATTGAATGCCCAATCAACACCACCTTTTTAATAATCAGGTTTCAACTTGGTTGAAAATCTGGATAAACCCTTTCACCACATACAATGAATGTGCAGCAGCAAACTTTTAACCCTTTCCCACATACACGAAATCTGCAGCAGACGACTTTAGAAACATACAGAAGGAAATAGGGAAAATCTATATGAATGAATATATGGATAAATTTGAAAACATTGTGGCAAAAGGGGAAATTGCTCATTAGCACAAGGTTTTCAAAAGACGTCTGCTTCAGAGGCGTCTGAAACACAGAAAATCTCTTTTGCCCTTAACGTTTTCAAGAATTCTCTTTTGCCCTTAACGTTTTCAAGAATTCATCAAAACTATACCCCCAAATGTCCTGGTGTTACCTTGTTGTAACCTTGTTTACCCTAGTTGCTTACAAGGCAGATGTCTCTAATACATATCAACATAAGGTTAACTCTTTCCCCCACAGCCACATACAACAAATCCACAGCAGATGACTAGGAAATCTCTATACCGTTAAATCTCTATAAATGAAATTGTAATTATTGAATAAAGTTTAAAATATTGTGAAAAAAGGAGAAAGAGTTTTTTAACCCTTTCCCTCATATAGACGCTTTCTGAGGCCTCTGCAGCAGACAGCTTTTTGAAAACATAGTGATAATAGAAGTAATTGCTCAAAATGTTTTCCACTTTTATCCTAGAGATTTTCTATTTTTTTAACAAAATATTATATGTTCAAAGTCGTCTGCTGCAGAATTGTTGCATGAGGGGAAAGGGTTAAGCATTTTAATGCATCTGTAAGTGGAGAAGGGTAAAATTAATTCCTGATGAATAACAAGATGATTAAAATTAACATCACATTATTGTCCTGGTAATTTGACACGGCACGTCTAGGTTTGATATCTGGGTAAGACAAATTTAACCCTTTCCCACATACAGCAGGTGACTTTGAAAACATCACAGCAATGATAGGAAAAACTTCTTTAAATGAAACTATGATTTTAGAATAGAGTTGAAAACATTGTGGCAAAAGTCGTCTGGTGCAGAGGCGTCCGGGAAAGGGTTAACCCTTTCCCTCATACGACAATTCTGCAGCAGACGACTTTGAACTTATTTTGTCAAAACATAGAAAATCTCCATAGTTGAATAGAAAACGTTACTATGACAAAAAGTGGAAAACATTGTGACAAAAGGAGATATTGCACGTTTTGTGCAATTTCTTCTTTTGTCACTATGTTTTCAAAAAGCCGTCTGCTGCAGAGGCGTCAGAAAGCTTCTACATTTGGGAAAGGGTTAACAGAGTCTGTCAGTTTTTATATCTTTTAGCAATTTATCTATGTTGAGTGAAAATTGAAAATGCAAGCATGTTGATTGAATAAGGTAAATGTATGCATGTTGAGTAAATACAGAAATATGTATGAATGTTTATCTGCAGTAACATTGGGTTACCTCCATAAAACTCTTTTAACTAACAAAAACTGCAGAGATCCACATCAAGCCATACCCTGTCATGACGTCAAACAAATAACTATGTTAACCCTTTCCCTCATAAGACATATCTGCAAGCAGACGACTTCCAAAATATTTTGACAAAAACATGAACAATCTTCATAAATAAGGGTTTTATTATTCAAAAAGAGTTGAAAACATTGTGGCAAAAGAAGAAATTGCTCATTTTGAGCAATTTCTACTTTTGTCACAATGTTTTCAAAAGTCATTTGCTCCATGAGCGTCAGAAAGCGTTTATATATGGGAAAGGGTTAAACATCAATAATTAACATAAACATAAACATATACACATAAATAAAATTTCAGCCACCCTGCAGAAAAACCAATCAAGAAAATATGATCACCGTAGACAGAGATCAGTTAATTAACCTCCCGTTAATTTTATCGACCAGTCTATCCAGCTTACCCATTTACCACATGCAGCAGTATTTACCTGAATCTGTAGTAGACTATTCAAAACATCGTGACAAAAGAAGAAATTGCTCATAATTAGAAATAGTTCCTTTTGCCACAATGCTTCTATTCTATTTAACCCTTTCCCACATATAGACGCTTTCAGACTTCTCTGCCGACGACTTTTAAAGACATTTTGACAAAAGGAGAAATTACTCAAAATGAGCAATTGCTCCTTTTGTCACAATGTTTTCATCTCTATTTTATAATTCAACTCTCATTTATGGAAATTTTTCAAACTTTTGCCAGGATGTTTTCAGTGGGAAACAGTTAATAATTAAACTTTTAGTTATAGATAATTCTTATATGGAATTCCCTTAATGTTTTCAAAGTCACCTACAGCAGATTTGTTGTCTATTATGGGAAAGGATCAACTTGAAAGTTCATGAAGACGGTATTCGTATGGGGTGGCTCTTTCAACTTAATGTATGAGAATTACATTGAAGTCATCATGATTTACAATACAATCTCATTAAAACCTGACTTAAACTTTGCTGCATTAGCAAACGCTCATCTAGATCTGATGACTGCCTATTAAAGGTCCTTCAAGATCGATGTTTGCCTCAGCCAATCAAATTGTTGCCTACTAAAATGTTAGGTATCAACAGGGGAGATTTCCACTATAACTAAACAAGATTGAGAAGTAGTGTTTTCCCGAGTGTTCTGATTGTCAATATTTAAATATATAGGTTCAATTCGAGACAACCTTTTATGTATGCAGTGTCGCAAGATCCAATATACATATGGCAAAGTAGTTTGGTATAATTTCTTTGAGATTGCATGATTCACAACCAGAGGTCTGGATAAGGTTTTGGGGTGAAAATTGCTCTTTTACCCACAATATCTCGCCTGTTATATGAGCCCATTCATGGGAAAAGGTACAAGTTTGCTTTTACAAACAGTGTAGATCCAAATCAGCCTGTGCATCCATAGTCTACACTGTTCACACACTACTACATTGTAACAATAGCTTGTTAGAAGCTTCTGTCAACTTGTTTAGATTCTGATAAAACGGAGCAGACGGACAGGGTGGTCTGAATCTACACTGTACAGAAATACCAACTGAACTCGCACCTTTTCCCATTGATGGGCTCAAATATGGGGGCACCTTATCTCAAACTCTGTTCACAACTATATTGCACAATTTAAGCAGCACATAAACGATATATCTATCACTCTCTAATATAAGGCAGTCCTTAGCCCACTCTCCTACAGAACATTCTTAATACTATATATATTTAAGTTTATAGAGGCAAAACATATGCATTCTATAAATATATTTTAGCAGCAAAGGAGAGAAAAAGGACAGAGTACAGCTTTATTGAGTCATGCTCTAGGAAAATCAACAATAAGACATTTGCGTACAGTGTATATACAGATCAACCAATGCATACTCATAGATTTATCTACACTCTGCGATGTTTGTCACAGAGGTGTCTGAGAACATTCTGACAATCATTGCAAGTTGAGTAATTTATGTCAGCTTGGTTGATATTTATCCCTTTCCCACATCATTTTATAACAAATCTGCAGCAGACAACTTTGAAAACATCTGAGCAAAAATATGGCATATCTCTTTGAATGGACGTATACTTATTGAATAGAGTTGAAATCAGTACAAAACAGTCTCTTTTCCTGAGTATCTCTTTTCTTGAAACAACCAATGTGCAGACTTTGAAAAAGCCTAGTTAATTAACCCTTTCCCACTTATAGATGCTTTCTGACGCCTTTGCAGCAGACGACTTTTGAAATCATTGTGGCAAAAGGAGAAATTGCTCATAATGAGCAATTTCTCCATTTGCCACAATGATTTCAACACTTTTCGATAATCATACTATGATGATTGATAGAGATTTTCTATATTTTACTTGCTAATTTCAAAGTCATCTGCTACAGATTTATTGTAAGTGGGAAAGGGTTAAAACAGTTGAGCAATTTCTCCTTTTGCCACAATGTTTTCCGCTTTCAGTCATAGGTTATATCCACTCAATTATAGAGAGTTTCTATATTTTGACAAAATATGTTAAAATTCGCCTGCTGCAGAATTGCCGTATGAGGGAAAGGGATAAGTAGATTTGTGGGAATGGGTTAAAAGGACTCATATGCCCCTCCAGATTTGTCTTCTGTTAAAAATTTCTCTAAATCACCCATATCTTCTTCCCCTTCATCTTTCACTTTCTTCTTCTTTTTCTTCTTTTCTTTCTTCTCTCCACCATCCACCTCCTTACCCTCCCTATCGCCCTTTTCTTTCTTTCTCGGTCTTTTCTCCGTCACATCTTCATCCTGTAATAAGTGTTTGAATGAAAATTTTCTGAGTTTTCTCAGCCCTGTATATTTCTATAAATGTTTGTAGCATCATAGACTTGGCTATAACTTGCAGATGAGAATATTTGAATATTTGAATATATAGGTAAACGTGAAAACCTTTCATTGACAGATTCTGTCTTTTGTAAAAAGTTATTTGATTATTGCTGCCTTGTTTTCTTGACATGAATTTCTTACTGGCTCGCTTTTCATAATGAGCATTTAAGTATAAAAGAATTACGAATCTGACAAAACATAAATAAATTTATCGAGGGAATGCACAAAGACCTTTCTAACTTGAAGTCATGCATGGGTCCCTTTTGAGTTAGAGCTATTGTGCATTCCTTCTATATGTAATACACTGGAGTTCCAGTATATCGCGATATTCGGGGTCCAAGGCCTTGCATCGCGTTGGAATCCGATCGCGAATCACCATTAGAAATTAAAGTAATCAAGTAATATGCCTCAGCATGCCAAATCCCGACACTCGTCAACTGCATGCAATGGCGATGAAAAATGTCTCAAAATCTAATTTATTTGAGCAGTCCAGAATATGGTGTCTATATGTGTATATACTTTTGCTGTATTACGAGTATAACCCTCTCTTTTATTTCGAAATTGGCTAATATTGAGGGATGTAAAACAAACTCTTTCTAACCGCCATTTGCAATGTCTCCTTACCTTACATTTTTTTCTTCGTTTCTTATTTAAAAGAAAAACAATTCACAAACCATGTATTAATAGCTTTAAATGCATATGTAGCAGACAGCGTTTGAAAACATTGTCAGAAAAAGAGAAACTGCTTGTTATTAGCGATGCATCCTTTCCTTACATTTTTTTTTTCTAGTTTCAAAGTTGTTAAACAAAGGAAAATAAAAGTCCATACCCTTTAAAATCCTTTTCAATTCAAAGTTAATTTATCCAATTTCAAACAATATGTAGTAATATCTCTTTTTGTCACAATGCTATAAAAAGAAGTCTGCTGCATGTGCGTCAAAATGCGTTTGCAAATTGGTAAGGATTAAATAAATTTTCCGTAAATCATTGACCCGGGTAAAACTATTTTCCCCCCACAAATGAGCTACGTCATACGTCCAGTAAATAGAACAAAAGGGGTCCTTAGGTATGACGTAATTTTACTGAGATCTTGCCATGTGATTATAAGGTGACCGTGACCTTGAGGCTTATGTAATCTTAATGGATTTTCCCAAGCATTTACATCTGGACCAGTCCACTAACATATCTTTACTTCTCAACAATGCAATTACTTTTGACTCAGTTGCAGCAGAAAGCTTTTGAAAACATTTTCAGAAAAGGAGAAAGCATGACTGTAATGGCCTATTTCATGCATGCATCATTCACATTTAATATTAAAGTGTGAAATCGGACAAATTTGACTCAAGGGTTTATTGCATGGTTGATATTGGCACGTGGTTTAGAAAAACAACACCGACACCCAACTTAACCCTTTGTTCGATTTTCGCGCTTTTATTTTTATAAGAAAATATTAAGGAGCAATATTATTTGAATTTGGAATAATTAAAAAAAAATCGCTTATTTGGAATTTTTTGGATTTATAAAATCAGGTTTGTGCTTTATTTATCTAAATGGTTATTTTCTCCAGTTTTGCAATTTTACAGAATTATATGTCGTATTTTTGTGGACATTTTTTTCTTTTCGAAATTGTATTTTTGAGGGGTTCAATTTTCAAATTAAATAGGAAATTAGGCTCTTTTTTCAAGATTGCAACGGGAGCCAAGTCGCCATCGCGTTCTACTGGATATCGCGTTGTACCTGTCCGCGAATTATCCGCGTTCCAGTGTATATTGAGTTATTATAACTTGTTACCTTTTCTTTCTTTTTCTTTTTCTTCTTTTTAATACTTTCTTTCTCCTCATCGTTGCTGTCTACGATCTTTTTACTTTTCTCTGAAAAAGAAAATAGGCTACTTAACACTTTCCCACATACAACAAATCTGCAGCAGATGACAAAACATCTTGGAAAATATATGAAAGTGTAATGAAAGTAGAGTCAAACTTGTCCTTAACACTTTCCCTCATACGACAATTCTGCAGCAGACGACAAAACATCTTGGAAAATATATGAAAGTGTAATGAAAGTAGAGTCAAACTTGTCCTTAACACTTTCCCTCATACGACAATTCTGCAGCAGACGACAAAACATCTTGGAAAATATATGAAAGTGTAATGAAAGAATAGTCAAACTTGTCTTTAACCCTTTCCCTCATACGACAATTCTGCAGCAGACGACTTTGAACATATTGTCAAAAAATAGAAATCTCTATAACTGAATGGATAACCTATGACTAAAAGTGGAAACATTGTGGCAAAAGGAGAAATTGCTCGTTTTGAGCAATTTCTTCTTTTGTCACTATGTTTTCAAAAAGCTGTCTGCTGCAGAGGCGTCAGAAAGCGTCTATATGAGGGAAAGGTTTAAGCAGCCACCCAGGGGAGAGTAAAAATTTGGCGGCTGATCACAGGTGACTTCTTTATACAAGTTAAATTGTGAAGAATATTTTGTTTAGGTTTATCTTCAAGTGGCTGCGTAACAGAGGCGACCACTAACACAAGTTTGACTGTATATTTATTGAAGAATTGAAAAGAATTGGAATCATTGTGGCAAATTTGCTCATAATGAGCAATTTCTCCATTTGTCAGAATGATTTCAAAAGTCATCTCTTTCAAAGGAGTCAAAATGCATCTGTATGAGGGAAAGAGTTAAGAGAAATCCACAATTTCTGGGCAACTGGCTGCTTTCCCATTCATTTTTTATCTGTTTTGGAAAATGAATTAGCCTTGTTTCAATAATCTATGTAAATTGTCTGACAGAAAGTTGTCAATGCTGATATTTAACCCTTTTCCACCTGCAGACACATTTTGACGCAAAAGCAGCAGACGACTTTTGAAAACATTGTGGCCAAAGGTGAAATTGCTCATCATGGCCACAATGTTTTCAACTTTATTTAACAATTAAGCTATCTTTTATGGAGATTTTTCAGGTTTTTGTCACTATGTTTTTAAAGTTGTCTGCTTCAGATTTGCTGTATGTGGGAAAGGGTTAAACTTATGACATGGATGTAATTTATAATCCAGCTTGTAATCAAAATAGATTTTGAAGCAATAGATATTGCTACACCTTTTTTATGGAAATTGGATAAGGATAGCTCAAGTAGGAGAACAAACAGCTTTCTCGAGGCCACCACCCTTAGCATGTGCTCCCATTCAATTTGTCTCAACCCTTTCCCACTTGCAGATGACTTCGAAAAGATTGTGGCAAAAGAAGAAATTACTCATAACAGGCATATCAAAAGGGGCAATACTTGAGGCTGATTACTTACTTGTTTTTTTACTTGAGACACCATCATTGACTTTAGTTTTCTTAATTGCTTGGACCTGTCAATAGAAAATCATCAACATTATTGATATGTTTACAGATCTGATGACTGCCCTATACAGGCGAACCTCTGCGTCAGTCAATCAAAACATCGCTTACCAATTTGTACATTTATACAAGAGGGCCAAGATGACCCTAAATCGATCACCTGATTGATAGTGTATGGTGAGTGTAAGGAACGACAACTCTGCGAAGGAGATTGCCCTTGCATAATACTCTGCCAAGTGTTACCTCCCTTAGACCATCAATCTAATAACCATATGTCATTTGAAGCAAAAAGTTAATTTTACTCCTTTTCTGATGCTGCTTGGTTGCTATGCCTTTCAACAAATCAATATGGCTTGACAAAGTATGTAGATGATCAATAAAAGAACATTTCTACAAAACTATCTTTAAATCAGACAAGCACTTTTATAAGGATGCTTTATTAAAGTATTGTCATTTTGCCCCTTTTTTGATGCCGCCTGACTGCCATCTTTTTCGACCAATCAGTATGGCTTGAACAATTTTTATAGAGGGTCACCCAAGGAACATTTCTACCAAATTATATTTGAATCTGACAGGCAGATTCGGAGGAGAAGATTTTTAAAGTTTGGACGTTTTGTCCCCTTTCTGATGCCGCAGCAACCAAAGTTCTCAATGGAATTTAAATCTTTGAACAATTTTGAAAGAGGACCACCAAAGGAACATTCCTGTGATGTTTGGTGGAAATTGTTCTTGCGGTTCAGGAGGAGATGATGTTTAAAGCTAAAAGTTAACGACGGACGACGGACACAGAGTGATCAGAATAGCTCACCTTGAGCCTTTGGCTCTAGGTGATCTAAAAATAGGTAAGATAATCATTATAACTATATAAAATAGACAAGTGGTGAGTGTCTAGTTATCCATTTGTATAGCATTTCTTGTATCGCATGATTTTATTGGACATAAAAAGAAGCCATAATTTCAAATCCCCATATATTAACTGTTTACCAGATTGTTTAAGGTCGCAAAAATTAACCGTTTCCCACATGCAACAAATCTGCAGCAGACGACTTCGAAAACATGGTGACAAAAGCCTGAAAAATCTGCATAAAAGATAGCTTAATTGTTAAATAAAGTTGAAAACATTGCATGAGCAATTTCACCTTTGGCCACAATGTTTTCAAAAGTTGCATATATTGTTAACACTTACCCTCATACGACAATTCTGCAGCAGACGACTTTGAACATATTTTGTCAAAAAATCTCTATAATTAAATGGAAAACATTGTGGCAATAGGAGAAATTGCTCGTTTTGAGCAATTTTTTCTTTTGTCACTATGTTTTCAAAAAGCCGTCTGCTGCAGTGCGTCAGAAAGCATTTTTATGAGGGAAAGGGTTAAAAAAGAGACAATTCTTTTGAATACCTAAAACATAGGGTTAAATGAGTAATATTATACTATGTGGATAAAATACCCTTTTAGTCCTCCTTATACAAGCCTTCGTCAAATGAGGCAAAAAGAAATGAAAACAAGAGAGTCGCAAGCGAACGCCAATGCTAGTAAAGGGACATTACTGAATAATTATTCAAGCCAGAGTTATGTGACTTGGTAAAGCCATGCGTATTGTTTCTAGGAACATGTGTACCTCGTTTCAAAAGAAAACGTTGAAAACAGACGAGCTAAAGAATACTAACAATGAATATACAAACCTCTTGTTTATTTAACCAATCATTAAAAACGTCTGGTCCACCGAAATCTGCCGGATCCAAATCTTGATCCTTTAACACAGATACCTCCTCAGCCTCACTTTCTCCTTCAGATTCTGAATCCTGATTGGTTGAATCAGTATGAACAGTTTTTCTATTGGCCGATTTTCGTTGACTTTCTGACATACTTGAATCTGAGGAAATCTTCCGCCTCCCAGGTCCAGAACTCAAAACTGCATTGTTATTTAGGGAACCAGCACTTTTTTCTAAGTCACTTCCACCTGCAGAAGACATCGACCCCGTTCGATCTTTTTCGCCTAGAACATTTCCATTTATTGAATTACCGCGGCTTTTTATTACTTTACTCTCCTTATCACTATTTGATGAAAATGAACTAGATTTTGATTTTCTGTCATCCTTTTTCACTTCTAGATCCGGTGTGATGACTGTCTCAATGTCTGTTTTAACATTCACATGATTCACGATGGTTTTAGGACCGTCGTCATCTGACGATGAAAAGTCTTTATCTGCCGTCACAACGGAATGTTTCTGGATATTTTCCTCATCACTTGACAGGTCCATATCTTGAGAGACTGTCGGTCGATTGGAAGAAACGTTTGTTGACTTTTGTGGGACAATTTCGTCATCGGAATCAATCTCGTCCTGAAATCCGGCCACCATGGGGTTTCCACCGTCTCCCTCATCACTGTTAAATAAAATGTAATTTTTTCCACAATGTTTTTAAAGGATGTCTGATTGCACAAAATGTGAGAAAACATCTGTATCTTGGAAAAGATTAAATTAATATGTTTGGGGTGCAGTTAATTCTTTCCCTCATATAGACGCTTTCTGATGCCTCTGCAGCAGACGGCTTTTTGAAAACATAGTGACAAAAGAAGAAATTGCTCAAAACAACAAATTTCTCCTTTTGCCACAATATTGTCCACTTTTAGTCATATGTTATCCATTCAATTATAGGGATTATCTATTTTTTGACAAAATATGTTCAAAGTCGTCTGCTTCAGAATTGTCGTATCAGGGAGAGGATTAATTCTTTCCCACACGCAAAACACATTTTGATTCATCTGCAGCAGAACATAACATTAACCCTTTCCCACATACAACAATTCTGCAGAAGACATTAAAAACATCTTCGCAATACAAAACAACATCTATATAAATGTAGGTATATTTACTAAACAGAGTTAAAAACATTGTGGCAAAAGGAGCAATTGGTCATCTTAAGCAATTTTTTCTTTTGTCACAAAGTGTTCAAAAGTCGTCTGCTGCAGAGGCGTCAGAAAGTGTCTATACGTGGGAAAAGGGTTAAAATAATAAACAATTTCTTCTTTTGCCACAATGTATCAAACTCTGTTCAATAATTATACTTCCAGAAATGGCGATTTTCCATATTTTTGCCTAGGTATTTTCAAGGTTATCTGCTTCAGATTTGTTTATATAATAATATGAACAAATCTTACATTAATTACCAAGTACAAAAAATATATATGATAGATACTATACTAACTATTTCACAAAGAAAATAGCAGGTTGCGCAAAAAGTATTTCCACTTTAAGTCTTTGACTGATTGATTGAGGTTAAATGCTGTTTTCAAAACAAATTCAGTCTTACCACGGCAGCTAGTTCACTAACCAATGCATTTCCTGGCTTTTTCATACCAGTACTCCACACAACAGTCTTCCCAGCAACTAGCTGCTTTTCTACATAGACTGTAGGACCATTGGTGGAAGATGAATGCAGCTTGTCGCATCGACTGTTGGCAAGTGTCAGAAATAATATTGGCTGAGCTTGGGGTTCAAACTCACTACCCCTGGATTGACAGCCTGCGTCGTTAAACAAGGCTTTATTGTGTCCATCTCAAATAAGGAACATTGAGCCTAACAAGATGATATTACTAGCCAGTCAGAAATCCTGAATGAATGAATGAATGTATATTGTTTTATGGCGCATCGACAGCTAAGGTCATTTAGCGTGCAATTAAATTTAATTATTCATGATCCCTGGGTAAACAAACCAGTACTAGGCTAGAAAATGTGCCTTGCCCAAGGGCACTCCACCATGACCGTAGTCCCGCGACTCAGAAATCCTGAAGAAGCCCTCGGACCCAAATATCTAATCAAGGAGTGTTAGTATTGTAACTTATCCCTTTCCCCCATATAGACGCTTTCTGAATCCCCCTGCAGCAGATGGCTTTTTGAAAACATAGTGACAAAAGAAGAAATTGCTCAAAACGAGCAATTTCTCCTTTTGCCACAATGTTTTCCACTTTTAGTCATAGGTTATCCATTCAATTATTGAGATTTTCTATTTTTTGACAAAATATGTTCAAAGTCGTCTGCTGCAGAATTGTCGTATGAGGGAAAGGGTTAACCTTTAAACTCCAAAAGTAGTTTGCTTCAGTATTTATGCATTGATTCCAAACATCAATTTGTATTGGTCCACTGTACTGTCTGTAGGGTTTACAAATATCAATTCTGTATTTACTAATTAACTATATATGCGAACGCGATATATAATGGGAGTTGACTTATCCTTTCTCAGAACTCTAGACAAGACAAGTATGTATAATTCTAAAATGTTTTTAAACCTTTAAACCCTATGTTGTGGGTACTCAAAAGAATCGTCTCACTGAGACGATTCTTTTGAGTATCCACAATAAAGAGTTTGGTTGGGTAATAAGAGAGATGTAGAAGACAAAATACAATTACAAGGCATCATAAAATCTAGCTACCTATCAGAATCAGCTTCTTTTGAAACAACCTTTGTTATATCAGAAGTATCTTTTGTATCGTCAAGAAAGTTTTCGTCCAGGACTCCAGAATCAGGTACAAAATCATCGACACATTTAACAGGCGTGGTGGGTTCTTCAGTCGTCTCTGTATCTGGAAGGATTGGTTTGTTTAACCCTTTCTCTCATATAGACGCTTTCTGACGCCTTCGCAGCAGACAGCGTTTTGAAAACATAGTGACAAAAGAAGAAATTGCACAAATCGTGCAATTTCTCCTTTGGACACAATGTTTTCCACTTTTAGTCTGACATAGGTTACCCATTCAATTATATAGATTTTCCATTTTTTGACAAAATATGATCAAAGTCGTCTGCTGCAGAATTGTCGTATGAGGGAAAGGGTTAATAAAATTATGAAATTGCTGACACATTTTGAGGCAGCTGCAGCAGAAGACTTTTGAAAACATTGCGGCAAAAGAGAAATGCTCACAATATTTTCAACTTTTATCTACACACATACAAGAGATTTTTCCAAATGCTTGCCTAGATGTTTTCCAGGTCATCTGCTGAAGACTTGTCATAATTAAACTTTCCCACTTACAGACCTTTAGGATATGCACATCTCCTCTTGGTATAAAAGCTTCATGTAAAACTTCATTGGATTCCACCCAGTGGTTTGTAAGAAATAGGCCGGACAAAATATGGCTTCCGACCGACACAGTGACTATGGCTTCCAACCAACCGACCGACCGACCGACACAGTGACTCCTATATACTCCCTCTTCTTCGAAGGGGGTATAATTATATTATATTAATATTTATAGAGATTTTCCATTTTCTTGGCTAGATGTTTTTAAAGGATTAAATTGCTATAACAATGTTTTTAAAAGCTGATGATGTATTGAGCAAGTAGATATTTACCTTGTTTACTTTGCGTAGTTGACAATTGTTGGTTGTTTTGCTTGTTAAATAACCTGGAGAAAAACCCTGATTTCTGCTCGGCTGGTTTAGCATTAGATTTTGAAGGAGGGGACTTTTCCTGGTTCCCACTGGCTGGTTCCTTTGGGGATTCGGACACAGGCGACACTGGTGTCACAGGCGTGGTTGCTGCCTGTCTGACGGTCAAAGAGTTTGGAGTTTCTGGTGTAACAGCAGTTTTCGGTAATGACGGGGCTGACATGGACCTTGGCACTGTAAAATGTAAGAAATGATACTCATGTAATGTAACTCTGTTTGAGCATACTCCTTTTTTAGCTTCTATTGGCCAATTTAACCCTTTCCCTCATACAGCAATTCTGCAGCAGACGACTTTGAACATATTTTGTCAAACAATTGAAAATCTCTATAATTGAATGAATAACCTATGACTCAAAGTGGAAAAACATTGTGGCAAAAGGAGAAATTGCTCGTTTTGAGCAATTTCTTCTTTTGTCACAATGTTTTCCAAAAGCTGTCTGCTGCAGAGGCGTCAGAAAGCGTCTATATGAGGGAAAAGGGTTAATAGTGTACACTTTATCATGTACAAGCATCTGACAGGTGCAGATAATTTCAAGGGACGGGAGAGAGTCTGAGTGCAATACGGCAGATCCTTCCGAAAAGACCCTTATGTTCCTTTACATGCTCATTGAATAACAACGATTAGGGCATTTTTTCCAGAAATTAGGAAGAGGCCTTATCCTTTCATTTTGGGAAATTTTAGCGCGATTTTAGCCCAAAAAGGGAAAAATTAGACATATAACATATGGCCATATAAATAGTCCTTTTTACAATAACTTAAGACTTTTGCTTTATATAATGCAATAAAACAATCATATTACCTTAAACAAGACAAATATATATGTTAATAGTGTTACCCAAATAATTATTTCAGTTCACTTAGAAAAAAAAAAATTTTTTTTTTTTTTTTTTTAGATTTTGGTTTTTTTTTTTTTTTTTCCTATTGGGAAAAAAACAACGTTTTTTCAATAGGGAAGACACCGAATATCGGCGTCACTTATATAAGGTAAAAAGGCCCTGACGATAAACACAAGGCCTTTTATCTGCAAAGGACCAGTGCTTGACATTTAGTTGACCGAGAGACACTTTAAACTTTAAAGCACCTAAACATTTCCAGACCCCGGACCTCTGCATTGACAGTGGTGTGAATTTCCAGAAAAGACACCAATATCTTCATTAACTTCTGATGAAAGAAAAAATAAGAGCCGATATGTGAAAGCATAGCATGCTGTGTAGGGGATTGACTATAAATCAAATTGTTCTAAAGCTGCAGACATACAATAACCAATATTTTTTACCTGCAAAAAACTATCAAGTTTTGCAGGGATCTGTTTAGCTAAGGGGCATATATAGGACTTCAAATGTCACAATATATTATCTATAGGTAGACTATTTGGTTTAATAATGGGGCTGAAGATATTTGAGCATTTTACCTGTAGGTAGGAGTATTTGGCTTAGGAGCATATATAGGGAAATGTTTGACTAAGGGGCATATATAGGGCAACAATTATCAGATTATTTTACCTGAAGGTTGAGTATTTGGCTAAGGGGTATATATAGGGCAACAATTATCAGATTATTTTACCTGTAGGTAGAGTATTTGGTTCTATAGAGAACTATTTGGCTAAGGGGCATATATAGGGCAACAATTATCAGATTATTTTACCTGAAGGTAGAGTATTTGGCTAAGGGGCATATATAGGGCAACAATTATCAAATTATTTTACCTGAAGGTAGAGTATTTGGCTAAGGGGCATATATAGGGCAACAATTATCAGATTATTTTACCTGTAGGTAGAGTATTTGGTTTTTTAGGGAACTGTTTTGCTTTCGGAGCTTCTTTCTGACCTTGGATGCCTTGAGCCTCCTGATTTTCTCTTCTTTTCTTTGTTAACTGTTCTAAAAATCTGGAATATAAGAGTAAGTCAGAAATATATACTGCAAATATTTATAGAAATATCTGGGGATGAGGAAGATAGTAATTTCTTAGCAAGAAATACTTCCGATGGAATGATATTGGTCGCCCAGATTTTATGAAATTAAGTAACCTACTATATGCACTAAATCACTCCCTATCATTATACACTGTTTTTACACATTTGTGTCATTTATAAGAAATTACATAAATTTATATTGACCACTTATGATATATATTATTTACTTAAAATTAAATGTTTAACCCTTTCCTACATAAAACAAGTATGAAGCAGACAACTTCGAAAACATCTGGTAAAAAATATGGTATTTGTCTATATATGAAAGCTAAATCATTAAATAGAGTTGAAAATATTGTGGCAAAAGGAAAAATTTCTCATTATGAGCAATTTCTCCTTTTGCCACAATGTTTTCAAAAGGTCATCTGTATGTAGGAAATGGTTAATACAAGAGTTTTCATCCCTTGTGATTTTACCCTTCATGCAGACTAAATGGTATCTATATCTCGTGTCAAGTGTCCATGGTTTATCAAATCCATTTTTTGTTATACATTTATGACAAACTTTTTGGGCCACACTTTTCAATCAAGAAAAACTATTTCAACTATCATTTGAGGTTGAAACTAAAGCAAAACTAGAGGTTGTTTTTGGGAAAAACGTATGTCTCCCCCAAGGGGTATTTGTCTGGCTGACTGTATTTTGTCAGTTAGTGATTTATTTTAAACAAGAGGGCCATGATGGCCCTGGAATCGCTCACCTGATTTTTTTTTTCACTTTAGCTATATAAGCCCCGCCATCTGGCGGGCATAGTTTCCAACCAATCAACTTGGCTTTAAGGAATCTGATAGAGGGTCACCCTAGGAACATTTCTACAAAATTATTTGAAAATCGGCCTGACACTTTTGAAGGAGAAGATTTTTAAAGTTTTCACTATAGCAATAAAAGGCAAAATAGCCCCGCCCCCTGGCGGCCATGTTTTTTGACCAATCAACATGGCTTGAAGGAATCTGATAGAGGGTCATCCAAGGAACATTTCTACAAAATTATTTGAAAATCGGCCCGACACTTTTGGAGGAGAAGATTTTTTAAGTTTGCACTATAGCTATGTAAGGCAAAAAAGCCCCGCCCCCCCCTGGCGGCCATGATTTTCGACCAATCAACATGGCTTGAAGGAATCTGATAGAGGGTCACCCAAGGAACATTTCTACAAATTTATTTGAAAATCGGCCTGACACTTTCGGAGGAGAAGATTTTTTAAGTTTGCACTATAGCCATATAAGGAAAAATAGCCCCGCCCCCCCTGGCGGCCATGTTTTCGACCAATCAACATGGCTTGAAGGAATCTGATAGAGGGTCACCCGAGGAACATTTCTACAAAATTATTTGAAAATCGGCCTGACACATTCGGAGGAGAAGATTTTTTAAGAATTTTGAAGTTTTTTCATTTCGTTGCCATGGAAACCAGAATTATGCATGGATCCCGAAAATTTTAAGGAATTCTGGTGAGGACATTGAGAGGATGCTTTCTGTGGAGTTTCATCCCAGTTGACCCACCGGTTACAGAGGAGAAAATGTTGACGGACGACGGACAACGGACGCCGGACATAGGGCGATCACAATAACTCACCTTGAGCACTTCGTGCACAGGTGAGCTAAAAAGGGCAATAACTCATCCAAAAGTAGGTCAAATTAAACGCTCTCGTAATATGCGCAACAAGACATTGTACCGATGACTCCTGTGAAGTTTCATAGAAATGTGGCAAAGGGGTTGTGAGATGAAGGCCGGACAAGAATGAAATGGCAATTTTAAAACAAGAGGTCCATGATGGCCCTATATCGCTCACCTGATTTAATAGAACTTCAATAGTTTTCAAAGTTTTTACTCTTTTTAGGCCAATACTTTTGGACAAGAAGATTTTTAAAGTTTTAACAACGCACATATAAGGAAAACAAGCTCCACCCCCTGGCGGCCATGTTTTTCAACGGATCAAAAATATTTAAACAATCTTGGTAAAGGGTGCCCCAAGGAACATTTGTGCAAAATAATTTTTAAATCGGGCTAGTACTTTTGGACAAGAAGATTTTTAAAGTTTTAACAATGCACATATAAGGAAAACAAGCTCCGCCCCCTGGCCGCCATGTTTTTCAACGGATTGGAAATATTTGTACAATCTTGGTAAAGGGTGCCCCAAGGAACATTTGTGCAAAATAATTTTTAAATCGGGCCAGTTCTTTTGGACAAGAAGATTGTTAAAGTTTTAACAATGCACATATAAGGAAAACTAGCTCCGCCCCCTGGCGGCCATGCTTTTCAACGGATCGGAAATATTTGAACAATCTTGGTAAAGGGTGCCCTAAGGAACATTTGTGCAAAATAATTTTCAAATTGGGCCAGTGCTTTTGGACAAGAAGATTTTTAAAGTTTTAACAATGCACATATAAGGAAAACAAGCTCCGCCCCCCCCCTGGCGGCCATGTTTTTCAACGCATCAAAAATATTTGAACAATCTTGGTAAAGGGTGCACCAAGGAACATTTGTGCAAAATTATTTTCAAATCGGCCCAGTACTTTTGGACAAGAAGATTTTACAAAGTTTTAACAATGCACATATAAAAAAACAGGCTCCGCCCCCTGGCGGCCATGTTTTTCAACGGATTAGAAATATTTGAACAATCTTGGTAAAGAGTGTCCCAAGGAACATTTGTGCAAAATAATTTTCAAATCGGGCCAGTACTTTTGGACAAGAAGATTTTTAAAGTTTTAACAATGCACATGTAAGGAAAATAAGCTCGGCCCCCTGGCGGCCATGTTTTTCAACGGATTGGAAATATTTGAACAATCTTGGTAGAGGGTACCTCAAGGAACATTTGTGCAAAATAATTTTCAAATCAGGCCAGTACTTTTGGACAAGAAGATTTTTTAAGATTTGGCAATTTTTCCCTTTTCTGATGCCGCAGCAACCAAAGTTCTACTTGGAATTAATTTCTTTGAACAACTTTGAAAGAGGACTACCTAAGGACCATTCCTGTGAAGTTATTTTGAAATCTGTTCATTGGTTTAGTAGGAGAAGTCATTTGTAGGAAATTGTTAACAGACGCCGCCGACGACGACGATGACGGACGCCGGACGGTGAGTGATCACAAAAGCTCACCTTGCACTTCGTGCTTAGGTGAGCTAAAAAGGGCAATAACTCAACCAAAATTAGGTCAAATTAAACGCCCTCGTAATATGCGCAACTAGACATTGTACCGATGACTCCTGTGAAGTTTCATAGAAATGTGGCCAAGGGGTTGCGAGATGAAGGCCGGACAAGAATGAAATGGCAATTTAAAACAAGAGGGCCATGATGGCCCTGGAATCGCTCACTTAATATTTTTTTTTCACTTTAGCTATATAAGCCCCGCCCCCTGGCAGCCATAGTTTCCGACCAATCAACTTGGATTGAAGGAATCTGATAGAGGGTCACCCTAGGAACATTTCTACAAAATTATTTGAAAATCGGCCAGACACTTTTGGAGGAGAAGATGTTTTAAGTTTTCACTATAGCCATATAAGGCAAAATAGCCCTGCCCACTGGCGGCCATGTTTTTTTACCAATCAACATGGCTTGAAGGAATCTGAAAGTGGGTCATCCAAGGAACATTTCTACAAAATTATTTGAAAATCGGTCTGACACTTTCGGAGAAGAAGATTTTTTAAGTTTTCACTATAGCCATATAAGGCAAAATAGCCCCGCCCCCCTGGCGGCCATGTTTTTCGACCAATCAACATGGCTTGAAGGAATCTGATAGAGGGTCATCCAAGGAACGTTTTTACAAAATTATTTGAAAATCAGCCTAACACTTTCGGAGGAGAAGATGTTTTAAGTTTTCACTTTGGCCATATAAGGCAAAATAGCCCCGCCCCCTGGCAGCCAAGTTTTTCGACCAATCAACATGGCTTGCAGGAATCTGATAGAGGGTCACCCAAGGAACATTTCTACAAAATTATTTAAAAATCGGCCCGACACTTATGGAGGAGAAGATTTTTTAAGTGTTCACTATAGCCATAAAAGGCAAAATAGCCCCGCCCCCTGGCGGCCATGTTTTTTGACCAATCAACATGGCTTGAAGGAATCTGATAGAGGGTCACCCAAGGAACATTTCTAAAAAATTATTTGAAAATCGGCCTGACACTTTTGGAGGAGAAGATTTTTTAAGTTTGCACTATAGCCATATAAGGCAAAATAGCCCCGCCCTGGCGGCCATGTTTTTCGAGCAATCAACATGGCTTGAAGGAATCTGATAGAGGGTCACCCAAGGAACATTTCTACAAAATTATTTGAAAATCGGCCTGACACTTTCGGAGGAGAAGATTTTTTAAGTTTTCACTATAGCCATATAAGGCAAAATAGCCCCGCCCCCCCTGGCGGCCATGTTTTTCGACCAATCAACATGGCTTGAAGGAATCTGATAGAGGGTCATCTAAGGAACATTTCTACAAAATTATTTGAAAATCTGCCAACCAGTTCGGGAGAAGAAGAATTTTGAAGTTTTTTCAGTTTCGTTGCCATGGAAACCAGAATTTTGCATGGATCCCAAAAATTTGAAGGAATTCTGGTGAGGTCATTGAGAGGATGCTTTCTGTGAAGTTTCATCCAAATTGACCCACTGGTTACTGAGGAGAAGAAGTTGACGCACGACGCACGACGGACGCCGGACAAAAGGCGATCACAATAACTCACCTTGAGCAAAGCTCAGGTGAGCTAAAAAGGGCAATAACTCATCCAAAATTAGGTCATATTAAACGCCCTCGTAATATGCCCAACTAGACGTTGTACCGATGACTCCTGTGAAGTTTCATAGAAATGTGGCAAAGGGGTTGTGAGATGAAGGCCGGACAAGAATGAAATGGCAATATTAAACAAGAGGGCCATGATGGCCCTTGAATCGCTCACCTGATTTTTCATTTTTTTTCACTTTAGCTATATAAGCCTCGCCCCCTGGCAGCCATAGTTTCTGACCAATCAACTTGGCTTGAAGGAATCTGATAGAGGGTCACCCTAGGAACATTTCTACAAAATTATTTGAAAATCGGCCAGATACTTTTGGAGGAGAAGATTTTTTAAGTTTTCACTATAGCCATATAATGCAAAATAGCCCTGCCTACTGGCGGCCATGTTTTTTGACCAATCAACATGGCTTGAAGGAATCTGATAGAGGATCACCCAAGGAACATTTCTACAAAATTATTTGAAAATCGGCCTGACACTTTTGGAGGAGAAGATTTTTTAAGCTTGCACTATAGCCATATAAGGCAAAATAGCCCCGCCCCCCCCTGGCGGCCATGTTTTTCGACCAATCAACATGGCTTGAAGGAATCTGATAGAGGGTCACCCAAGGAACATTTCTACAAAATTATTTGAAAATCGGCCTTACACTTTCGGAGGAGAAGATTTTTTAAGTTTTCACTATAGCCATATAAGGCAAAATAGCCCCGCCCCCCCTGGTGGCCATGTTTTTCGACCAATCAACACGGCTTGAAGGAATCTGATAGAGGGTCATCCAAGGAACATTTCTACAAAATTATTTGAAAATCTGCCAACCAATTCGGGAGAAGAAGAATTTTGAAGTTTTTTCGGTTTCGTTGCCATGGAAACCAGAATTTTGCATGGATCCCAAAAATTTGAAGGAATTCTGGTGAGGTCATTGAGAGGATGCTTTCTGTGAAGTTTCATCCAAATTGACCCACTGGTTACTGAGGAGAAGAAGTTGACGCACGACGCACGACGGACGACGCACGACGGACGACAGACAAAAGGCGATCACAATAACTCACCTTGAGCAAAGCTCAGGTGAGCTAAAAAAGGGCAATAACTCATCCAAAAGTAGGTCAAATTAAACGCCCTAGTAATATGCGCAACTAGACGTTGTACCGATGACTCCTGTGAAGTTTCATAGAAATGTGGCAAAGGGGTTGTGAGATGAAGGCCGGACAAGAATGAAATGGCAATATTAAAAAAAGGGCAATAACTCATCCAAAAGTAGGTCAAATTAAACGCCCTAGTAATATGCGCAACTAGACGTTGTACCGATGACTCCTGTGAAGTTTCATAGAAATGTGGCAAAGGGGTTGTGAGATGAAGACCGGACAAGAATGAAATGGCAATTTTAAAAAAAGGGCAATAAGTCATCCAAAAGTAGGTCAAATTAAACGCCCTCGTAATATGCGCAACTAGACGTTGTACCGATGACTCCTGTGAAGTTCCATAGAAATGTGGCAAAGGGGTTGTGAGATGAAGGCCGGACAAGAATGAAATGGCAATTTTAAACAAGAGGGCCATGATGGCCCTTGAATCGCTCACCTGATTTTTTATTTTTTTTCACTTTAGCTATATAAGCCTCGACCCCTGGCAGCCATAGTTTCCGACCAATCAACTTGGCTTGAAGGAATCTGATATAGGGTCACCCTAGGAACATTTCTACAAAATTATTTGAAAATCGGCCAGATACTTTTGGAGGAGAAGATTTTTTAAGTTTTCACTATAGCCATATAATGCAAAATAGCCCTGCCTACTGGCGGCCATTTTTTTTGACCAATCAACATGGCTTGAAGGAATCTGAAAGTGGGTCATCCAAGGAACATTTCTACAAAATTATTTGAAAATCGGGCCGACACTTTTGGAGAAGAAGATTTTTTAAGTTTGCACTATAGCCATATAAGGCAAAATAGCCCCCCCCCCCCCCCCCGGCTGCCATGTTTTTCGAGCAATCAACATGGCTTCAAGGAATCTGATAGAGGGTCACCCAAGGAACATTTCTACAAAATCATTTGAAAATCAGCCTGACACTTTCGGAGGAGAAGATTTTTTAAGTTTTCACTATAGCCATATAAGGCAAAATAGCCCCGCCCCCCTGGCGGCCGTGTTTTTTGACCAATCAACATGGCTTGAAGGAATCTGGTAGAGGGTCATCCAAGGAACATTTCTACAAAATTATTTGAAAATCTGCCAACCAGTTTGGGAGAAGAAGAATTCTGAAGTTTTTTTCGTTTCGTTGCCATGGAAACCAGAATTCTGCATGGATCCCAAACAAGAGGCCCAAGAGGGCCAGTATCGCTCCACGGCCATAAGGCAAAAATAAAATCTCCAAACAGCCCTGCCCCGTGGTGGCTATTTTTTTTACCAACCACCATGGCTTAAAGGAATCTTGTAGAGTGTCACCAAAGGAATGTTTCTGCAAAATTATTTGAAAATATGCCTGACACTTTCGGAGGAGAAGATTTTTTAAGTTTTCACTATGGTCATATAAGTCAAAATAGCCCCGCCCTCTGGCGGCCATGTTTTTCGACCAATCAACATGGCTTGAAGGAATCTGATAGAGGGTCACCCAATGAACATTTCTACAAAATTATTTGAAAATCGGCTGAACACTTTCGGAGAAGAAGATGTTTTAAGTTTTCACTATAGCTATATAACGCAAAAAAGCCCCGCCCCCTGGCGGCCATGTTTTTCGCCCAATCAACATTTCTTGAAGGAATCTAATTAAGGTTCACACAAGGAACATTTCTACAAAATTATTTGAAAATCGGCCTGACACTTTTGGAGGAGAAGATTTTTTAAGTTTGCTCTTTAGCCATATAGGCAAAATAGCCCCGCCCTGTGACGGCCATGTTTTTTTATCAATCAACATGGCTTGAAGGAATCTGATAGAGGGTCACCCACGGAACATTTCTACATAATTATTTGAAAATCTGCTGAACACTTTTTGAGAAGAAGATTATTTAAGTTTTCACTATAGCTATATAAGGCAAAAAAGCCCCGCCCCCTGGCGGCCATGTTTTTCGCCCAATCAAAATTTCTTGAAGGAATCTAATAAAGGGTCACCCATGGAACATTTCTACAAAATTATTTGAAAATCGGCCTGACACTTTCGGAGAAGAAGATTTTTGAAGTTCTCACTATTTTTTTCTTTCGGTTGCCATGGAAACCCGAATTTTGAATGGATCAAAAAAATTTGAAGGAATTTAGTAGAGGACATTGAGAGGATGCTTCCCATGAAGTTTCAACCAAATTGGCCAAGTGGAGCTAAAAATTTGAAGAAATTCTGGTGAGGTCATTAAGAGGATGCTTTCTGTGAAGTTTCATCCCAATTGACCCACTGATTACTGAGGAGAAGATGTTGAAGATTTTTTAAGTTTATACTTTGGCCATATAAGGCAAAATAGCCCCCGCCCCCTGGCGGCCATGTTTTTCGACCAATCAACATTGCTTGAAGGAATCTGATAGAGGGTCACCCAAGGAACATTTCTACAAAATTATTTGAAAATCGGCCCGACACTTATGGAGGAGAAGATTTTTTAAGTCTTCATTATAGCCATAAAAGGCAAAATAGCCCCGCCCCCTGGCGGCCATGTTTTTTGACCAATCAACATGGCTTGAAGGAATCTGATAGAGGATGACCCAAGGAACATTTCTACAAAATTATTTGAAAATCGGCCTGACACTTTTGGAGGAGAAGATTTTTTAAGTTTGCACTATAGCCATATAAGGCAAAATAGCCCCGCCCCCCCCCTGGCGGCCATGTTTTTCGACCAATCAACATGGCTTGAAGGAATCTGATAGAGGGTCACCCAAGGAACATTTCTACAAAATTATTTGAAAATCGGCCTTACACTTTCGGAGGAGAAGATTTTTTGTTTTCACTATAGCCATATAAGGCAAAATAGCCCCGCCCCCCCTGGCGGCCATTTTTTTCGACCAATCAACACGGCTTGAAGGAATCTGATAGAGGGTCATCCAAGGAACATTTCTACAAAATTATTTGAAAATCTGCCAACCAATTCGGGAGAAGAAGAATTTTGAAGTTTTTTCGGTTTCGTTGCCATGGAAACCAGAATTTTGCATGGATCCCAAAAATTTGAAGGAATTCTGGTGAGGTCATTGAGAGGATGCTTTCTGTGAAGTTTCATCCAAATTGACCCACTGGTTACTGAGGAGAAGAAGTTGACGCACGACGCACGACGGACGACGGACGCCGGACAAAAGGCGATCACAATAACTCACCTTGAGCAAAGCTCAGGTGAGCTAAAAAGGGCAATAACTCATCCAAAAGTAGGTCAAATTAAACGCTCTCGTAATATGCGCAACTAGACGTTGTACCGATGACTCCTGTGAAGTTTCATAGAAATGTGGCCAAGGGGTTGTGAGATAAAGGCCGGACAAGAAATGTGGATGTACAGACAGACAGACGGCGCAGGCAAAAGCAATATGTCTCCTCCGGAGGGAGGAGACATAATAAAATACATTTGATTCATAATGAGTTTCTATTTGAACTGATAATTAATCTTTTAGAGCTAGAAATGTGCAAAAAAATCTGCTGACTTGGTTTGTATACCAGGTAACATTATAACCATAAAACAAACAAAAAATTGAAGTTCACATTTATTTTCATTCTGTTGCCGTAATAACCAGAGTTCTGCATGGTATTAAATTGTTTAAGCTATTTTTCATGAGAGACACCTGTCAAATTTGTATGAAGCTGACCCAGGAGTGTAGCAGATGTCATTTAACCCTCCTTTCCCACATACAGATGCTTTCTCATGCCTCTGCAATAGATGATTTTTAAAAATATTGTGGCAAAAGGATAAAGTTCCACAATCTTTTAAATTTTTCTCAATAATAATGTTTTCAATTATGGAATTTGCTATATTTTTGCCACAAACTAATTTCAAAGTTGTCTGTTGAGGATTTGTTGTAAGTGGGTAAGGAATTAAGACAGTGTTAATATGACAGAGACAGATCACAATAGCTCACTTTGAGCACTTCATGGCCAAGTGGACTATTAAAACATGTTGACCTACATGTCATAGATGACAGACACAAAGAGATCACAATAGCTCACTTTGTGCACTTCATGGCCAAGTGGACTAATAAAACATGTTGACCTACATGTCATAGATGACAGACACAAAGAGATCACAATAGCTCACTTTGAGCACTTCAAGGCCAAGTGGACTAATAAAACATGTTGACTTACATGTCATAGATGACAGACACAAAGAGATCACAATAGCTCACTTTGAGCACTTCATGGCCAAGTGGACTTATAAAACATGTTTGACCTACATGTCATAGATGACAGACACAAAGAGATCACAATAGCTCACTTTGAGCACTTCAAGGCCAGGTGGACTAATAAAACATGTTTGACCTACATGTCATAGATGACAGACACAGAGAGATCACAATAGCTCACTTTGAGTACTTCATGCCCAGGTGAGCTAATAAAACATGTTGACTTACATGTCATAGTTTTGCTCCTCGGACTCTTCGTGTATACACAATTCTTCCATGGTGGATTGTATGTCTTCTTCGTTAATCTCAAGTTGCTTCAGCAATGTCTGTCTCTGAAATAAAAAGTGAGTGTCAATTGACCTATCACATGATGAGTAATTGCTCTCTATAACAGTCATTTGGTGTTGAAACAAAGAAAACAAGTAACTGGAGGATTGCAAGCAATACCATAGTCCCCTACCGGTTTGCACTTTTGAGTCTGTTTCTGTTGTCATAGCAACCCAATGTTTAGGTATATCAAGACAATAAAGTATGAAAATAAAGAAAGGGAAATAACTCAAAAATTAGGGAAGCAAGAGTTATGGTTCATGTGCACTGCACTCCCCCTTGATACGATGTATTCATGTGTGAAATTTCATAGCCATAGCTAGTATAGTTATGGAGATATGCTCCGGACAAAAATCAAGTATGAAAATAAAGAAAGGGAAATAACTAAAAAATTAGGCAAGCAAGAGTTATGGTTCATGTCCACTGCACTCCCCCTTGATACGATGTATTCATGTGTGAAATTTCATAGCCATAGCTAGTATAGTTATGGAGATATGCTCCGGACAAAAATCAAGTATGAAAATAAAGAAAGGGAAATAACTCAAAAATTAGGCAAGCAAGAGTTATGGTTCATGTCCACTGCACTCCCCCTTGATGAGATGCATCCATGTGTGAAATTTCATAACCATAGCTAGTACAGTTTTGGAGATATGCTCCGGACAAAAATCAAGTATGAAAATAAAGAAAGGGAAATAACTCAAAAATTAGGGAAGCAAGAGTTATGGTTCATATGCACTGCACTCCGCATTGATGAGATGTATCCACATATGGAATTTCATAGCCATAGCTAGTACAGTTTTGGAGATATGCTCCGGACAAAAATTTGCCGGACTGACTGACTGACGGACTGACGGACTGACGGACGGAGTGCAAACCTAAGAGTCCCCTTCGGCACGCCGGTAGGGGACTAATAAATGAACTAATGCAAAGTCCAATTTTTTTTTTTAATTCAAATAATCAAAGATTACAATTAGCTATGCAATTCATATCAAAACAATGAGACTAAGTAGAAGAGATCAGACAGGGAGAGTGTAGCGAGATAGAGACATAATGAAACCGTAACGAATAAATTAATGTGAATCATATTACATCTTTGACTCTTATAGTGAGCAGTGTCTATGCAAAAATATGGAATTATTTTGATAAATTGAAGTATAATCATTGAATAAAGTTGAAATTCTGAGCAAATTCCCCTTTTGCCACAATGTTTTCAGAAGCCGTCTGCTGCAAGTACTTCAAATGCGTTTCTGCAGATACTAAAGAACTTAACTTTGAGGAACAACTTCCTAATCTGAGTCGTCCCACGAGAAAACCATTATTATGGTCTCTGCGTAATGTATCGATCAAGATTAGCCTGCGCAGTCCACGCAGACTGATCAAGGCCAACACATTCCATCTCAGGGGGTTAGAGCTATATAGTAATGATTCCTGAAACAGAAAATCCACACGAGGCGAACAGTGTCTATCCAGGTAAGCCTGTGCGGCATGCTTAAGCTGATCAAGGGCAATACTTTATGCAGTGTCCACGATGTTGGTTTTCTCGCGCGATGGCTCATCTCTATCTCCAAACGCGACATGATATTTTGTACAGACCTGTAACTGTAAGAATGGTAGATTGAAGAATTTGTGAATGTATTTCAATCCAAATGCGTTTCTCATGGAGGCCTCTGCGTATCTGACTTGTGCTGCACCCTCTGGTCTGAAAGTAAAATATTTACCACTTTGAAAGTATAGAATTTAGGAAAATTATGTCTTGTTCTTTTAAAATTATTATGATAATTAATAGCTGGCCACTTTATTTTTAGATGGTGACTCATTTAGCAGGCTTCAATAGAGGGTTTAAGGTATGATTTGGTGCAGTTATAAGAATATAACAGAAAATTGCCAAATTAATCAGTATTCGGGCATTATGTCAGCTGTGTAATTTGGCAATTTCGTATTATACTCTTATAACTGCACCTAAACATACATTTAACCCTTATAATTGCCGTTTAGGGAGAAAAAGTTATATATCACCAAATAATTGTTTGAAAAGGGAAATAAAAATAGGGATCTCTTTTCTATGTTCAAAGCAGGTACGTAACCTGGACATGTGATCAATTTCGTTTATAAATCGGAAAATAAACGCAATTCCTTTTACATGACAAATAATGTTTCCTAGATGTGACATTTTTTTCTTCAGATCTATTCAAAGCAGATGCCATCATATCAGGAACACAGTTGACTTTAATCTATGCCAATTTCTCCTTTTGCCACAGCGTTTTCAACTTTATTCAATTATTATACCATTATTGAGAGATTTTTCACATTTTTGCGAAGATGTTACTCAAGTCGTCTGCTGCAGACATGTTTATTGTGGATCTCAAAAGAATCATCTGATTGACATCAACAGAACTTTAAATAAGGATTCTATTTCATGTTTTAAAAATCCTTATTATACTCTTAAAACCTTTATTGTGGGTACTTTAACAAATTGTTTCAATGATTAGTAAAGGCAAGCTTACTCAATCTTTTTTCGAAATCTATGTATACATGTTGACGACTTCATGACAAGTCAATGCTACAAGGTCCATTTGTCTTCCACCAAAAAGATAACAGTCTATGTAAAAAGCAGCCAGTTGCTTGGAAAGGCTGTTGTGAAGAGTACTGATGTTACTAAGTCAGGAAATACATTGAGGGGTAAATAAACTGTTTTGTTTGTTGAAAAAGGCTTTAAACAAATCAATCAATCATCATTGACCCTCACCTTGACTCCATATTTTCAACAAAATATCGCGCCTTGTCCTCAAGTACTGTTCTATGATGTCCCATGTCTCTATTGTTACCCAGGACTAATATTGGAATGTGAATCGGAATCTTTTCTAGCTCTTTTTCTACATAGTCATAGGTCCTGAAAAAAATGCTTGGAATTAATAACATCTTTACTTTCAGCTCTATTAACCCTTTCCCTCATACAACAATTCTGCAGCAGACAACTTTGAACATATTTTGTCAAAAAATGGAAAATCTATGACTAAAAGTGGAAAACATTGTGGCAAAAGGAGAAATTGCTTGTTTTGAGCAATTTTTTCTTTTGTCACTATGTTTTCAAAAAAGCAGTCTGCTGCAGAGGCGTCAGAAAGCGTCTATATGAGGGAAAGGGTTAAATGCAAGCGACTTCCGGTCTTAGTGCCTTTGAAAACAATTTAGACTCAGATTAGTCTGTGCCATCCACAAACACTCACCAGAGTTTTTACTATCTGTCTGTATGTGATATAGTCCTAGATGGCACTAGTGACAACTAGAACTGTGAGTGAACTCACAAAAGGATACCCCCGTTGCGTTTATAAGACATATGGACAGACAGACGGACGGATATATTTCCGACCGGGATAATCTTACTTCATGCACATCCTCAGGTTGTGTAAAGTTTCATCAGAATCGGTCCAGCCGTTAAGGAGGAGTTGCGCTTACAAGACATATGGACAGACGGACGGACGGACAGACAGGGTGACTCCTATATATCCCCCCAAAACTTGTTTGTGTGGGGTATAACAAGAGCGTTGCAGAGTAAACGCCAACGCTCATCTATTTTTTCTTAGTAAAAAAAGAGGCATTACTGAGTAATTATTTAAGCCAGTTATGTGTATTGGTCCTTGGAACATGGGTACCAAGTTTCATAATGAAAATGTTGAACAGTTTTTGAGTTATGGGCAAGGTTAAACCTTTAGATCGAATTTCTAAGTCCAAAAAGGGGCATTACTGAATAATTATTTAAGCCAGAGTTATGTGAATTGGTATAGACATGTGTACCACGTTTCATTTGAATGAGTTATGAGGTAAGGTAAAAGTTTTGTGACGACAAAGCAGACGCCAAGGGTATCCCAGACAAGCTAAAAATCTATAAGTATAGCCAATCCCAAAATTTATTTTTTTACCTATTCATAGGTCCTGCCCAGGTTTTTTTTTCACTTTTAGGGGAATGGTGGCGGGGCCCTTTGAGAGGGGAAAAATAGCGTTGTAAGTCTAAAATAGGGGAAAAATTACATGATCAAAATATTCTTGATTTCATTACTGTATTGTTACATAACAAGCAACAGAAACATATGATAGAAACATTAGAGGTCAATTGATCTGTCATTTTGAATGAAAACATCAATAACACTGGAAAAAAATTGTCTGTTAGGAGGGGATTTTTTTTTCAAAAAAGGGGAAAAATATATACTTTTCAGTGAGGGGAATGGGGCCTAATATCGGCCCCAAAAAGGCCCTAAAAAAAACCCTGCTGCCAAATACATTTTTACTGTCAATTTTGTTTGTATGTAAATTACCAACATTAACACTTTTCCTCATATAGATGCTTTCTGACACTTCTACAAGAGACGGCTTTTTAAAAACATGTCAACAAAAGAAGAAATCGCTCAAAACAAGCAATTTCTCCTTATGTCACCATGTTTTCATTTCTATTAAAATATTGTTCTTTCATTTAAAGGGCTTTTTTTGTGCCTTTGCCTACACGTTTTCAAAGTCGTCTGCTGCAGATTTATTGTATGTGGGAACGGGTTAAGTGATTTGGTGTCTTGTTGTCTTTGAAAAGCAGTTCGACTCAGACGAGCTTGTTGCATCCGCACAGCCTACCATAGATTGCACCCTCTGTCTGTATTTTATACAGTTCTATATGGTACTAGAAACAAAACTCTACAAGTATAGCCCCACAATTTCTTTCTCTTTATAGTCATAGGTCCTGATAAATGGTTGGAATTAATTACAATTTACTTTCAGCTCTGAAAACATCTAGGTAAAAATATAGGAAATCCTTTATAAATTAAAATACAATTACAGTATAGAGTTGAAATCATTGTAGCAAAATGGAGGAGTTGCTCATGTTTTCAAAAGGCCTCAGCATGTTCGAAAGGGTTTATCTTACCATTGCTTTGTTATGTCATAGATAAGTATAACTCCGTTGGCACTTTTGTAGACGTCTATAAAGTTGGCATCTAGACAGGGTTCATCATCGTCATTGTCCTGTAATATAATTCCATTGCTTTGAACTGTTAGGTAGCGACCGATTCTATCATACCTGGTTCTCGTCCTTGAGGGAAACTGTTAGGCCCCTTAAACCTTTCCCACATACAACAATTCTGCAGCAGATGATTTTGAAAACAAGTAGGCAAAATATGGTAAATCTCTATAAATGAAAGCTTAATTTTTTATAAGATTTGAAAACACTATGGCAAAAGTAGAATTTGCTCGTTTTGGCACAATGTTTTCAAAAGTCTTCTTCTGCAGAGGCGTCAGAAAGCATCTGTATGAAGGAAGAGGTTACGCCTGTCTATCTCCTCGATGTCTCCAATCAGGTTTGGCATATTCTGGACATACCATAAGTTTTTAACGATTTAGTAGTCATTTTCAAGAATGAATCATCTTGCTTGCCACAGTTTATCTAGTTTTGACTTAACCCTTTCCCTCATACGTCAATTCTGCAGCAGACGACTTTGAACGTATTTTGTCAAAAAATAGAAAATCTCCATAATTGAATGGATAACCTATGACAGAAAGTGGAAAACATTGTGTCAAAAGGAGAAATTGCACGTTTTGTGCAATTTCTTCTTTTGTCACTATGTTTTCAAAAAGCCGTCTGCTGCAGAGGCGTCAGAAAGCGTCTATATGAGGGAAAGGGTTAAAACATACAGATGCTTTTTGACACTTCTGCAGCAGATAAGACAACTTTTGAAAAGATTGCGTCAAAAGGAGAAATTGATTATAATGAGCAATCTTTCCTTTTTACACAATTTTTTTCATGATGCATCTGCAAAAGGGAAATTTGCTTGAAATAGGGACAACATGAGAATAAAACAGTTTAACCCTTTCCCTCATATGACAATTCTGCAGCAGACGACTTTGAACGTATTTTGTCAAAACATAGAATATCTCTATAATTGAATGGATAACCTATGACTAAAAGTGGAAAACATTGTGGCAAAAGGAGAAATTGCACGTTTTGTGCAATTTCTTCTTTTGTCACTATGTTTTCAAAAAGCCGTCTGCTGCAGAGGCGTCCGAAAGCGTTTATATGAGGGAAAGGGTTAACACTAACCTCATCTGTAACAAGCTTGAGTCCATCCTTCTTCTTCCTCTTTCGACCTTTATCAACAACATCCCATACTTCCACTTTAACCACATCATCTGTAGCTTTATAGTTCCAGTGTATGCTTGCAACCTATTTTTATAAACATGTCGTTTTCAACTGTATTTCATTTATATAATATAATTATCCCTTTCCCACTTGTACACGCATTCCGACGCATCTGCAGCAGACAACTTTTGAAAACAATGTAGCAAAACGCGAAATTGCGCATATTTTCCACAATATTTTCAACTCTATATAATAATTGAACTCGCATATATGGAGAATTTTCGAATTTTTGCTAGGACGCTCTCAAGTCGTCTGCTGCAAATTTGTTGTATGTCGGAAACAGATAAACATAGACAGAACACTTAAGAGCTGCTCCAGGAAAAGCAATCTCAAAAATATCTCTCTGCGCAGACATGTTAACCCTTTCCCACATACAACAAATCTAAAGTATTTGACTTTAAAAATATTTATGCAAAAATAGTTTGTCTGCTAGGTGTTTTATGCCGCTTTTAACAATATTCCAGTTATACCACTGGGTAAGTTACCAGTTCTTTTGCTTCATACAGTCAGTCATAATGCTAATCCCACTATCTTGAGTGCCAAGAAGAGAAAGTCATTACTTCCTTTTTTAAAGTCTTTCATATGACCTGGGCCGGGTATATTGAACTTGCCTGCAACCTTTCACACCTGAGGTGGACGCTCTACCAATACACCACCGATAGAAAAATGGGGAAAATCTATATCTATATAGATTAACAATTTCTCCTTTTGCTACAATGTTTTCAAAAGTCGTCTGCCGCAGATGCGTCAAAATGTGTCTGCAGGTGGTAAAGGGTTAAAGAATGAATGAATGTATATTGTTTTATGGCGCATCGACAGCTAAGGTCATTTAGCGCGCAATTAAATGTAATTATTCATGATCCCTGGGTTAACAAACCAGTACTAGGCTAGAAAATGTGCCTTGCCCAAGGGCACTCCACCATGACCGTAGTGCCGCGACTGGGGATCGAACCCGGGACACCCGGTTTCGAAATCTCCCGACGCTAACCACTCGACCACATGGATACTTCAATGATTAAATGGCAAACAGTGCAGTGCTAGATCAGACTGGGCAGATGCGCTGGCTGACCCAAATCTTCACTGATCTAAAATGCCTTGTGGTTGGTTTTCAATGAGCGCCACTTAATTGTTCATGATACCTGGGTAACTCAGAGCTCTCGATAAGGGGCTTTTTGCATGTTCTAAAATCTTTATTTGACCCTCTAACCCTATGTTGTGGGTACTCAAAAGAATCGTCTCACTGAGACGATTCTTTTAAGTACCCACAACATAGGGTTTGCTTTGATAACAATAGAGAAATTGTAAGAAAAAGGGTTGAATACCCCCCCCTCCTTATCTGGACCTCTGGTAACTAATCATTTCTAGTCTAGGAAATGTGCCTCGCCATCATGACCACCACCGGGGGGGGGGGGGGGGGGGGGGGGGGGGGGATCAAGCTAGGGACACACACTATCAAATCCAGCACACATGTGTAATGCAGGGCTCTAGAGACATATTTAACCCTTGCCCTCATACGACAATTCTGCAGCAGACGACTTTGAACATATTTTGTCAAAAAATAGAAAATCTCTATAATTGAATGGATAACCTATGACTAAAAGTGGAAAACATTGTGGCAAAAGGAGAAATTGCTCGTTTTGAGCAATTTCTTCTTTTGTCACTATGTTTTCAAAACGCAGTCTGCTGCAGAGGCGTCGGAAAGCGGCTATATGAGGGAAAGGGTTAACCAGCTTAAATCTTTATTGGGCCTTCAATCCCAAATATGTTGGTAATCAAAAGAATTCGCTCAGGGTTTAATTGAGTAAATAGAGAGATTTCTTATTATGGTAATATACCGGTCTTACCTGCATATAAACGTGAACTTACTGCGATTGTTTTGTGTGTAATTGACAAACATTGTATATATATCAGAACCAGTTGGCTTTTTTGGTTTGTAGTTTTTATATTCAGCTGTAAGGTAATTTAGGAATTTTCTTAGTATTGAAACTTGAATATTTAACCCTTTCACATTTTTTCACAATGTTTCGAACTCTATTCAATGAATATACTTTCATTTATAGTAGGTATATATTATCAAAGTTGTATGGTGCAGATTTGTTGTATACGAGTTAAGAAAAATAAAATTGACAAGAAAATTTAACTGAAGATAGAAAGTTCATCCTGAGTTTAGTTTTTCCCACATATAATAAATCTATAGCAGAAGCCTTTGAAATTATAATGGTTAACATGTTAATTCTCTTTAAATGAAATTTTAATTATTGAATAAAATCTAGCAATGTCTCCATTTGCCACAATGTTTTCAAAGAATATCTGCAGCAGGTATGTCAAAGTGTCTCTGCATCCGGGGAAAGTTGCATGTTATTCTGATTTTTTTTTTTAAATTTAACCCTTTCCCACATACAACAAATCGGCAGCAGACAACTCTTAATTTATCTAGGGAAACATAATACAATGTATAAGTTTCTATAAATGAAAGAACTATTAGTTAATAGTGTTGAAAACATAGTGGTAAAAGGAGAAATTGCTCAATTGCCCATCATGAGCAATTTCTTCTTTTGTCACAATGTTTTCAATAGTCGTCTGCTGCAGAGGCTTCAGAAAGCATCTTTATCGGGGAATGGTTTAACTGTTTCAAATCATTACCTGAATTTCATCTGTTGGTAGGTATTCTTCTGTAAATTTATTGCCTTGAAGTCTATGGTATAGACAAGTTTTCCCCACATTTCTGTCGCCCCGTATCACAAGTTTCACTGTAAATTAGAGCCATCACTTGAAAGAAAATTACCTTTCAGATATTCATATATATATAGATTTATAGACAGAGTAAAGCCGTAACCCACATACAGCCAACCTGAAGCAGAAGACTTAAGGCAATAAGACAAAAACACAGAAAATCTGTATAAATGAAGGTATAATTACTGAAAAAAATCTGAAAACATTGTGGCAAATGTAGAAATTGCTTGTTTTGCAAGAATATTTTCAAAGGTCCACTGCTGATTATCAAATAATAAGAGCATGGCTTGATTAATTGTTTTCAGCTATTTTCTAAGTACTAACTTTTGCTTAAAATGAATAAAATCGTTCTACCACTACGGTACCTCAAACATATTAACTGCCCTTCTGTCTTTTATGGATCAAATATTAAAAAGAAGCAGTAAATGTTAATCTTTTACAAATAACAAATCTGCAGCAGAACATTTTAAAAAAAATATCTAGTCAAAAAAAATCTTTATAAACAAATCTGTATTATTGAATAGTTTATTAGTTGCAAACAATATTATGAGCAATTGCTCCTTTCACCATAACATTTTCAAAGGTTATCTGCTGTAGATATATCAGACTGCGTATGCATGTGTAAAGAATTTAAATGATTTCATATTACAAATTTTACATAAGGATTGAAAAATAAAAGTTAAAGAAATGAACTCACTATTATACTGAACTCCCTTGGCAAATTTTCTTTGCAGGTGTGGTCCCATTGCCTGTAATCCAGGGGGTGTTGTAGCCCCTGGCCCTTTACCTGGGCCATTTTCTGCATTGTTACCCAGAAGTTTTCTAAACAATGACATCTTACCAGAGAATTACAATCTTCATTATCATGCCATATTTAAAAGCTGTAAAAGATAAAAAAAAAAAAATGGCTTTAAAAATCATTTACTTTGCAAAGCTGAAAGAAAAAAACACTATAAGGGGTAAATTTCTGATCCTGATATGCGAGATCAAAATTGACCTTTGACATGATAGGGTCAGTTTAATTCTAGTGTCCAAAATACTGTATAAGTGTATTTTTCTGTAAATTGAAAAGTTAAACCAGAAACTGCTGAAGACGGTAAGGCCGGATTGTCGGCAATTTGACCTTGAAAATCGTCAAACCAAGGTCAAGGTCAAAGTAACCATAGAAATCAATAGAACTTGTTACTGGTTACCTTCAGGCAAGGTTTCAAGTTTGTAACCCTTTACAGTGCTGAGATTTTGCCTCAACCTGAAACTTTAACCAAAATGTTGACGGACAGACGGACAGACAGACAGACAGACGGACATCGCCAATCTATAGACCGGAATTGCTAGAGCAAAATTGTTTTATATCATTTGCAATTATTCTAAATATTTAATTATATTAAGACTAACAATTAAAATGTAATGTTATTATCGAAACAAACTGCTCTGGTTGACTTAAGCTTTAAAGCTTCTATTGGCCCATTTAATTAGTCGCCAGGCAGAAGCCCGCGACTTGTATTTTTAATAGGTTTTCGGAAATGACATGCGAGGACGAGTTATTAGAAAAAAACTAATTTAAATGTCTAGAACATATTACAATTGCATTTGTTTATGACACATCTTAAGACTTAAATGAAATAAATATTCCGATGTTTTACGTTTTTGTAATGTACACTATATCAGGTACAAGCATCTGACAGGTGTATATAAATACAAGATTTTTGTTTGTTTTATTGGGGTTTAACGCTGTTTTCAACATTACTTCAGTTATAACACAGCGACAGTTCACTTATTCATGATCCCTGAGTAACAAACCAGTACTAGCTAGAAAATGTGCCTTGCCCAAGGGCACTCCAACATGATTATCATACCACGACTGGGGATCAAACCTGGGATGCTCAGTTTCAAATCCCCGACACTAACCATGGAATACCATGGCGGATTCCTAATAAATACAAGAGAACCACATGAGGGAAAGGACCAGTAATTGAGTGGAAAACATTTAAAAGCACCTTTGATTTGATCCCCAGATCTCTGGATTGACAAAAATATTGAAATTTTCAAAATTTCTTATTCAAATTCAATGTGACTGTAATCGTTATGCAAAAAAAACAAAAACATTTGTGTTTAACGTAATAATCATAAACCCGCGATATTCATGGAAGTGACATTGGCATAATGTTTCTCGACCAGTCTCGCTCTTTGGAATTGACTGACAGACAGATATTTTGAAGTTAATTTACTGCAAAGGCTTAAATTGAAGAATATAAAACTTAACATTCGCGATTTTGAGGCAACTATAGTATGTTTGTTGTATTTTAAATTCCACGAATCCAATGAGAATGCATCAGTTGACAAAAACAAGCAGTTGGGGAGAAAATTTCGAGAAAGTAGAGGACTTATGCATCGTTTTGTAACATGAGTAAGACTATGATCACTCAGGTTTGAACCGAAAGCAAGAATGTTAATTTAAATGAAGTTATATGCGAGTGCTGTTCGTAGAACATACATTATTTCACACGCCTCTCATTATTTTGGAGCTGTCAAGTTGTAAGCGGAAGTAGACTTAGTACACCTCAATTTGTAACATGACTTTGAACAAAATAGGTCACTTGTTCATAGTTTATTCAACTATCGTATTTGATCAATGGTTATACAAATATTCATTTTTATTGATAAATTTAAATACTGTCTTTGAAAATCAAAATTTTGATGATGAATTTAAAATAATGTTTTGCGGATTAATGTTACATGAACTATTTTCGGAAGTAAACAAGAATGGTCTCCCTTAGCCGAGTTAGCGCATGCGCAGCAAGCGAGCACCTTGGAGACGCATAAACAACTGCATAGTGTTTCCAGCCATTTAGATAGGGGGTTAGATACACCTGCTGAGTAGAAAGCGAAATTTAAAGTGTCAAGATGCCGATGTCAGGCACGATGAATAATCTTCCCGTGGGGGAACAGATAGAAGAACTCAAGGCAAAGATCGCCCTGTTAGGTAATTCAAGTTTTGATTTTGTACACTCTTAAAACATTGCACTTTTGAGTTTTGTTTCCTTTTAAAATGTTTGTTGCTAAAGGACACTATCTCACTAAATGAACAAACAGGAACAAAGCACCAACAGTGCATATGTTTATCAAACGGTATGCATCATGACTTATCTCGGAGATCATAATTAGAAAATCTACAATCACAAGTTGTTTCCATTCAAATGTATTATAACCATGCATTGAGAAACCTATGTCGAGAACTTGTCCAGCTCTTGAAAGAAGAGGCATATTCTTCCATAACTCCCTATTTAATAACCATGGCCTATGTTGTGTGAATTCAAATGAATTGTACCACCTTGGAAGAATTTAAGCCTTAATAGCGGAAGACCAGTTTTTGATACCTGGTTGGGTCATTATATATACCAAAGTTTTTAAGAAACTCAGGGTTTGTGGGGAAAACACAAGGACCGATGACCTAGTGTCAGGATAAGTTTATCTGCCATACTGGTCATTCATCCAGTAGCCACTGTATGACTGAAAATGTTTGAAAGCGATGTTTAACTCCATACCAGTTATCAAATGAAGTTAATTGTATCAGTTAGATGTTTTATTTGGTTTTATATTGAATAAGGCAGTCATTGTTAGGTTAAAATAAATTTACTCCACCTTATCTAGGCATTTGTCTTACACTATGAAAAGTGTGGTAAACAAATATTCAAAAGATGTTAGATCAAGAAAAAATCCAATGATCTCCTTTTGTGGTTCTTACCTATGAAACCTGTACTGTTGTATTATGATTATATAAATAATTGACATTTAAACAACAACATCTTTTCTTTAACATTTACCTGAACACATTGTACTTGTTAATTTTTTTTTGATGCATCTCCAGCAGACAACTCTTGAAAACATTGTGGCAAGAGTAGAAATCATCTCTGATGAACAATTTCTCCTTTTGTCACAATGTTTTCAAGTGTATTAAAATAAAAATCTTAGATATTTTCTTGGTAAACAATGAAAATTGAGATGCCATTGCTCGTTCTGAGGAATGGCACCTAAATTTGCATTGTTTACAAAGGGTCAAATTTTTTCCTAATCTAGGCTTTTCAAAATAGGTTTTTAGTTACAACCATTTTACACCAAGTCCTCGATATATGTGTCTATATGAAAGATCAACAGAGTACAATGTATGTTTCTTCCAATTATATTCAACTGTCATAAAGAAGTTAATTTTTAACATTGATGACAGTTAGGCCTTACCCATGAATGAAGCATACTGAATTATGTTCAGGTCGTGTAATTGTTGAGAGACTTTTATTTAAAATTGTGAATCCTTTTCATTTACAGAGGGTGATCGAAAAGCCTACTATGAGACTTCTCAGTTTGCAATGAAGAAGAACCGTGAGACTATTCTAAAACTCAGGAAAGAAGATAAGGAACTCCACAAAAAACTTAGTGACTCACTATCTGTAAGTAATCTTTAATATGCAAGTTAATGTTATTTACATTTGTTTACAGATTTTTTTTGACAATTTAAACTGTTCATACATTTGTGTGTACATAGTATAAATATATAATTATATATTCTAACCATTTCAGCAAGACTCACATGTCATCAACAAAGCCTTTCAAGACCATCCAGTTGAGAGAGCCGCCATGAAGAACAAAACTGGTCGGGTAAGTTTGAACACAAATTTTTTTAATCAGATTTTTTCAGAGTGTATGATTCAGTGATGAGGGGATAGCATTTCAATTCATGTGTTGATGTTGTTGTGAACATGTACAGTCGAACCTCATTAATCCGGACACTTTGGTTACCAGAGAAAAAAGTCCGGATTGCGAATCTTCCGGATTAACGATTTAGAAATTTTACCGGCGCAAAATTGTCATCTTAGCCTGAAAATAGGAGTCAATGGTTCGGACCCAATATTATGATTATAGTTGATGTGAATTCAAATAGTTAAAAAATTGCAAACTGTCAGTTTTTTTCTCTTCAAGTTTTATTTACCTCTAGATTCATGAGATATACAAAAACTGGATAACATATACGTAAACAATGTTATAATTTGAAAAATGAGCATCAAAATATACAAATATGGAACACCTTATTATTTTTAGTCAGAACTCCACTTGTCTCTGGGTCAAAATTTTAATCTCAAAATCAGTTTATATCATGTTGGCAATCAACGCCTGATTGGCTGCTATTTTATGACTGCTAATTAAAGTAAACAATGACACACGCTAGCCGATTATGGAACAGTCCTATTACATTGTATACAGTACACAGCTTTTAACACATATTGTTAGGACAAACAGGCATACTAGAAAACTATGACACACAACAAGATTTACGTAATCCGTATAATACAGACTAATTGAGAAAAAAAATAGATATACATGTTTGGACTTCCGGACTAATGAAGCGGATTTTATGTGTAAATGGTCACTCCGTTCCCGATATTTTTTGTCCGGTTCCGGAACGGGAATTTCCGTATTAACGGAGAATAATTAAGCATACAAAATCCGTTCCTTGAATTTTATGTCCGGATCACGAATTTTCCGGATTAACGGCGCCCGGTTTAACGAGGTTCGACTGTACTGGAAATCACCACCAGAAAAGTATATGATATGCTTAATATACTTTTGAAAACCAGTATAAAAACACCATTTAAACAGTCTTATCATAATACACCAATATTTCCAATTTAAAAGGGACTTTAAAAAATAGGAATTTCAGGAATGGGTTAAACAATCCAGGGTTTGTGGAAGACAGTGGTGTAGAGGTAGAGCATCGGCCTCTCGCATCAAAGGTCCCTGGTTCGAGTCCCCTGATGAGCGGGTTCTGACTTTTTCCACACAAACGGCGCGAGTACTGGTTAAGTCTCCAGGAAGCGGACATCGAGGGTGATTAATATAAGCTGAAAGCTTGTTTCGCAATCTATGTAAAATAAACTAATCCAGGATCATCATGGCCCTCTTGTTTAAAATTCTAAGCATATTTATGTCATGAGCGATCCAGTAAAACTAAAACAATCCAAGGAATAGATACAGCAACAATGTGTATTAGTATATATACTGCCATTAGGATATATTCCATTTCAACATATAGAACTGGAAAGAGTGAGCTACATACGGATGATACCCACAATATAAGCCAAAGGTTTGGATGTGTACTTGATGTTATTATTGTGAGTAAGAGACTAAATGTTATTATTGTGAGTAAGATACTAAATTACTCCTCCATATTCAGGGCCCTTATTCACCAACCATTCTAATACAATTTGTTGAAAAATGCGTCAAAACGCATACTTATAACAATTAAAAGCACACCTTATCTTGAGTTCTGTCCCATCACTGTACTTACAGCAAGCCATTACTGTCATGGACCATAAAGTATGTGATACTGTTAAGCGGTTGAATGCCCTACGACATCAAACCGCCTCCAAACAGAAGAAATTGGAAGAAATACAGACAAAGTATGGCCAGATGCAGAAAGATGCCTCAGAAGCTGTTGCCATGGATAAGGGAGAGTCAGCTGATTCCCAGGTATTATATAACTGTATACATTAATTAGGAAGTGGGGAAAGTATACATTTCCACCTCATCCTTCATTCTTCCTGCAAACTTTTCTTAACCCTTTCCTACATACAACAAATCTGCAGCAGACACATTTTATAACGAATTGACAAAAGCGTGTAAAATGTCTGTGAATTCAAGTTTGCTTATTAAATGAATTTGAAAACATTGTGGCAAAAGGAGAAATTGCTCATCATGAGCAATTTCTTCTTTTGCCATAATGTTTTCCAAAGTCTTCTTCAGAGGTGTCAGAAAGCGTCGGTACGTTGGAAAGGGTTAACCGTAATACCTTCATATAGGGCACGGAACACTAAAAGCGTCTCAGGATAAACTGAAATAGTCTTTGGAGGTGGGGGTTACATGCTTTACTTCACTTTGCCATGACAAACTTTGTCTTAGTCGTATTACCTAAACTGTATGCTTAAAGACCTACAGAAAGGGCACAGAACCCTAAATATGTTCTTAAATTACAAAAATTCCTATTGATTTAACTGTTAAGTAAAAAATTCTGTTACTTTGTGAATGAAGATTTACAATAATAAAGTATAGTTTCTCAGAAAGGTCACAGAACACTAAATACATAATTATATCCCCTTCGAAGAAGAGGGGGTATATAGGAGTCACTGTGTCTGTCTGTCTGTCGGTCGGAAGCCATATTTTGTCCGGCCTATTTCTTACAAACCACTGGGTGGAATTCAATACAATTTTACATGAAGCTTCTATACCAAGAGGAGATGTGCATATCCTAAAGGGGTTACAATTGCATGTTATTTTACAGAGTTATGGTCCTTTTACTTATTAAGTTATGGTGTAGGTCAATGTGCTGTTTAGGGGGTATTTATCATCTTCAGTGATAGTTTTAGTTGGTCTGGTTTATTTATGACCAAATAGTCCCTGATAGACCCTATGAGTTCTAATTTGATCTAGGGTAGGGCCATACCAAATACTTTAAAAATGTTAGTATTGACTTCCCTCTTTAGGATTGCATTACGACTGATGCACTGTTGTCAGTCTGTACAGGTACTAAATGACATAACTGAAATACTGTTAAAAGAAGCGAATAACAACATTCAAACAAAGTCTTATTCTGAATTAGTTTTAAATATTCTGACCAAATAAAACCTTTGACCCCACACTCATGAACAGAGATTATTATTATTTTTTCAGAAAATGAGATATCTTGAGAACAACTTTGACAAAACTAAACTCAAGAATGACGAGGCTACACATTTGAGACGGATTTATGAAGATATTAAAAGAAAGCTTGAAGTTGTAAGTATCAGTATATTCCATTCTGAACCTAAATCTTAACAGTTAACCTGATATGAAGCAGACAACATTCTTTACAATTTGAATTCATTCATAGTGTTAACATTTGGATTGACCTTTGTCTGTCCATTACACATATTTGTGTTATGTTATTTTCAAATTGTACTTGAATCATGAAACATATTGGGAATATAAATATCACTTTGCACTGTTGTGTAGCAGAGTTCCATAAACATCCATGTAGCAATATTAGATTTATGGCCCTTGGCATGCAAATTAACTAAGAGGTGCATCTGTGTCATACAGACACAGTTTTAGTTTTTAGCAAAGTTTGAAAGGGATTAATTGCAGCTCCTAATTCTTTTCAAAATTGCATGATATTTCTGTATATAGACAATGAAATACTGTTTTCAAGACATATATTTAACCACCACTTCCCAGACGCTTTCTGGTGGTCCTACAGCAATCCATTTATGAAGGCACAATGATTAATTTCACCTTTTTTCCACAATGTTTTAAACCCTATTCAATAATTTTCCTTTGATAAATAGAGGTTTTTCATTATTATATCACCTCCTGCATAATTTATGTTTGTGGGAAAATGTAGAATAAAACATGAAATCAAGCTCATTTTAGAAATTTTAATATTTCAGGAAGCTGAAAAATTCCCTATGGTATTAGACAGCATGGAAGCAGAGATACAATCCACCAGAAGTGAGTTGAAAGAACTCAATGCCATGCACGATGATGCTCTCATCTCCAAAGAAGCTGCCCAGTCTGAGCTTTCTAAACATGAAAAGGTTGTGTACACAGAGAGAAAGCAGAGGGAGATTGAACTTACAAAGATGAAGAAAGAAGCAGAAGAAAAGAAGATGCAGCATGAGAGGATAGAGAGGCGAATTGTAAGTTAACACTTCTTTTTAAAGAGCAGTCTGAAAGTTGTCTTAATTACTATTTGTTTAACGGTAAATAATATGCTCACATGTAGACACTAGGAATGGGAGAAGGGTATCCAGTACCAAGATGGAAATAACAAATTATATTATTGAAAGGGAGGAAAAACATCATTCAAACATGATATTTCTACTCGCAAGATGTTATCCATGTGTACTTATTTAATATGTCCCAATAACACATGTTCATAACTGTGTAATTCAATATGTACCACTCGCTTAAAATGGCGCAATTTAACATGACAGCTTTTGGTGAAATGACGTCATGACTACACAATGTTGATGACGTCATGATGTCATTTCCTGTTAGTTGTTTACTATGGTATTTAAAATGAAATCTGTACTTTTCAAATAAAATAAATTCTTGAAGAATGCTGCCTTGTCAACAGCTTGAAATAGTTATATTTATATGTGAGCCTGTGCATAGGAACATATTCTTTTGTTGAACTTTTGGGAACAGCGTATATCCAGATCAGTCTGCATCTGCACAATCTTATAAAAATATACACTGTTCACACTGGGCTAACACAACCTTGTTAGGAGGTTCTGCCCACTTTTGTAGATTCTGATGAGATTGAGCAGATGTACAGGCTGATCTGAACTTACACTGTTCAGAAAAGACAATTTATACCTTTTTTTCATGCATTTGTTCATTTATTTTTTAAAAAAACAAAACACCTTAAATATTCTTGTTATCATTGATTCAGGCTCAGAGAAGCTCCATACAGCAGGATGATATCTCACCGAATGAAAAACAAGGAGTTCAGGGGGGTGAAGAGCAACAACAGAAGATTACAACATACGAAGAGGCCTTCAAGGAGATCAAGGAAGCTACTGGAGTATCTGATACAATGGTAAGTAAGGGTTTGTTTTAATCTTTGCATATATGAGGGAAAGGATTAAACCTTTACCACATACAACTAATCTGCAGTAGACACTTTTGAAAACATGTCATTTAGTACAAATACTAAACATCTCCATAAATAAAAGTGTAATCTCCTAATGAAACAATATTTTCACGAGTGTGACTGGTGCAGACACATCAAAATGCATAATTTGCATATAGTGAAAGGGTTAATTGTTTACACCATAGATATTGCAAAGCCTTAACCCTTTCCCTGAAATAGACACTTTCTGACGCTTCTGCAGCAAAAGGAGAAATTGCTTGTTTTGTGCAATTTCTTCTTTTCTCGCCATGTTTTCAAAAAGCTGTCTGCTGCAGAGGCGTAAGGAAGCATCTAAATGAGGGAAAGGGTTAAAAATGTACCAAATCCACAGCTCTCTGCGAGTATTGTGTTTGTGATCGAAAGGCTTGACTCACTGCAATAGGAGCCAACAAACACTGTTGAAAACAGCATTAAATCTCGATAAATTTATTTTACACTATTTTACATGACAGCATCACTACAGAAAAAAGTCTAAGGGGGGCAAACCAAGAGATAGAAAAGAACTTATGGTCAGCTTTCATCAGTTACAAACAGTTTATGTTTTGTTATTGGATTTTGATCTTCAGACTAAAGAAAGACATGTTCAATACATGATCCCTATCTCTGATAAAGACAAGTTTAACCCTTTCCCTCATATAGATGCTTTCTGACGCCTCTAAGGCAGACAGCTTTTTGAAAACATAGTGACAAAAGAAGAAATTGCTCAAAACGAGCAATTTCTCCTTTTGCCACAATGTTTTCCACTTTTAGTCATAGGTTATCCATTCAGTTATAGAGATTTTCTATGTTTTGACAAACATATGTTTAAAGTCGTCTGCTGCAGAATTGTCGTATGAGGGAAAGGGTTAAATGCTACAATGACATAGCAGAAGAATAAGTAATTGCTAGTTATGAGCTTTTTTCGTTTTTATTTTTTAATAATGTTCAAGTGCAAGACCAAGGTCGGTTGTTTGAAGTTAAAGGTCACTGTTCAAAGTCTAAGGTCAAAATTGGTCTTGTCAAGACCATAACCTTGCCAATCCTTGAAATTACTGGATACAAATGCTTCAACTTGATAAGAAAATATCATGCAAGCTGAAAGGTCAAGGTTACAACTGAAGGTCAAATATCAAAATGAATTAATTGACTTTTGTTCTGACATTAATTCAGCCAATCATTCATGTATTGTTTGATCACTTTGCATGTACAATCCCTTTTTGCGAGAAAATGTGTTGGATTGAAAATCCAAGTCCATTGCCCTAGGGTCAAGGTCACAAATAAAGGTCATTGATCTAAGTTTTGTTTTAAAGGGTCATTTCTAGACTTTATTTAGCTCAGGAATGTGGGATAACCTATATTTGTTGTCCTCATGTTAACTGTTAAACAATGTTTGAATTAAAATGTTTCATATTTATTTCAAGCGCTTACTTACTTAGTTACATGCAGTGGATTCCATGTAATTGAAAATTTGTTTATTGCAAACAAAAATGCTTATTTACAAAGCAGAATTTAAAGAATTCATTATTTGGGTTTAATTCTTTATGACTTACAACAATTCAGACAAATTTTGATGCATCTGCAGCAGAAGACTTTTGAAAACATTATTGAAAAGGAGAAAATGCTTATCCTGAGCAATTTTTTCTTATTCACAATGATTTCTGTTCTGTTCTATAATTATTCTTTCATTTATAGAGATTTGCCATATTTTTACCAAGATGTTTTCAAAGTCGTCTGCTGCTGATTTGTAGAGTGTTTGAAAATGTAAGAGGGATCCACTGTATTGCTTCTATTTTCATGTTACAACAGTTTTTGAAATTTGCAGTTTTTGTTTGCAACCTGTTCTGTCTGCTACCTTTTGTTACAATGAATTGTGTGGCCGAATATGGCATGAAAAATCAAAAAAAATCAACCATAGACAAAATGTGAAAAAGAAGAAAGTATTCAATCACATTGATAATAATGGATTGACAAACTTTGTAAGCAATAGATGGGTCAGCTGCTATAGATTACAATTACTTATTTATATTTCATTTTGGTATAAAGTCATCAAACAAATTATATTGTGTGTTAACCCTTTCCCTCTTATGACAATTCTGCAGCAGACGACTTTGAACATATTTTGTCAAAAAATAGAAAATCTCTATAATTGAATGGATAACCTATGGCTAAAAGTGGAAAACATTGTGTCAAGAGGAGAAATTGCTCGTTCTGAGCAATGTCTTCTTTTGTCACAATGTTTTCAAAAAGCTGTCTGCTGCAGAGGCATCAGAAAGCGTCTATATGAGGGAAATGGTTAACGATGAAATTCCTTCCTGATATTGTTCAAATGTGGATTTTAGTTAGTAATCATGCCCATTGCGTATTTTCAAAAAAAACACTTGAAAAAGTTGCATCTAGTTGTGAATATGCATATAACCAAGGAAACCAAACATGTGGTAAACAGAAAATTCCCAGTGTAGAGATTTAGTCAAAATTGAAACATCATATTTTGCTGCTTTAAATTTGTTGCAATGTTTTAACGTGTTAATGGTTTATCAGTTATGTATTTTTATCTACTTATTGTTTATAGGAGGTTGTACACAGATTCGAAAATCAACAAGACACCACCAAACATCTGGAAGACTTGAAGAAGGATAACGAGAAACTCATTGTGAGACTGAATGAGGACAAGAATAAACTTCAAAACGAGTTTGAGGAAATGAAGTACTCTGGTGATGCTAAATTATCTGGGTAAGAAATTAAAGCGCAATTTCTCCTTTTGCCATGTTTTTTAACCCTTTCCCTCATATAGACGCTTTCTGACACCTCTGCAGCAGACGGCTTTTTGAAAACATTAGTGACAAAAGAAGAAATTGCTCAGAACAAGCAATTTCTCCTTTTGCCACTATGTTTTCCACTTTAAGTCATAGGTTATCCATTCAATTATAGAGATTTTCTATGATTTGACAAAAAATGTTCAAAGTCGTCTGTTGCAGATTTGTCGTAAGAGGGAAAGGGTTAAAGCAATCTGCTGCAGATATGTCCAAATGTATTTGTGGAACAAAGTCAGACTAATGTTTTCTTCTCATGGTTTGTCTTGATTTATTTTTAATATAGCCTTAGATGATTCTTTGCACAACATCCCTTTAATCCTTCCCCACATGCAGCAAATATGCTGCAGAAGACTTTGAAAACGTACCGGAAAAAACTTTTGAATAGAGTTGAAAACATGGTGTTTCTTCTTTTGTTGCCATGGTTTAAAAAAATTGTTCAAAGAATTATTCTGAATTATTTTAGAACTCTATTTGCTGACAATTAGAAAGGCAGTAAATTTACAAAACTTCTCCAGATGTTAGGTAATTTGGAAGAATGTTTATTTGGGTGACCATCTGCAAAAATTATTTACGCCATATTGATTGGTTGAAAAACATGGCAACCAGGCAGCAGACGACTTTGAATCCATAATCGTAACAATATGGAAAATCTCTTTACTTAAATTAAAGAAAAATATTTGAATAGAGTTGAAAACAATGTGGCAAATGGAGGTGAACTGGCTGCCAGGATATAACTAAGAAATTGTTAAAAACGGCGTTAAACTCCAATCAATCAATCAATCAATCAATCAAAAGTTATCTGCTGCAAAAGCATCAGAAAGCATCTGTAAGTGGGAAATGGTTAAGATATTTTCATCGAACACACTATATAAATAGTGCATGGCTTCCAGTGTGACAGTACATATTGTCAACATGAGGAAAATACTGTTACCCGAGGCGAAGCCGAGGTTAACAGTATTTACCCGAATGTTGACAATATGTACTGTCACACTGGAAGCCATGCAATATTTATTTTATTATACCGAACAAAATTACACGTTTATTCAATTTATTCTGTACCTTTGTAGGGATGTGAACATGGGTAGATCTACAACAACGTAACACACACATATGAATATACCGGTTAACTATACTGTTACATGGCACGCGCATATAAAAGGTGACGTTATTGTTTGAAATGACGTCATGCACGTGCATAACCAACATTTTCACGCGCGTGCCATGTAACAGTATACTGTTAACCGGTCAAAAACTTACTGTTAGCATGAGACAGTAAGAAATTGCTCATGATGAGTATATGAGAATTTAACATTACAAAGTCACGTGAGGTATAATAATAGAAAATATCATACCATATCATAACTAGTAAATAGTTTATCCCTTTCCGTCATACGACAATTCTGCAGCAGAAGACTTTTAACATATTTTATCATAAAAACAGAAATTCTCTATAAATGAATGGATTACCTAACTAAATGACTAAAAGTGGAAAACATTATGGCAAAAGGAGGAATTGCTCGTTTTGAGCAATTTCTTCTTTTGTCACTGTGTTTTCACAAAGCTGTCTGCTGCAGAGGCATTAGAAAATGTCTATATGAGGGAAAGGGTTATCAATGCATCGTTAGTCACATGTCTGTTTGGTTCTACCGTGATAGGTCCTATACAAATGGTAGCAGGTGAGGCCTTTAAACTGATCTCTCAATATTGTGATTTATCAATATTCTAAGTCTTTAATATTAATCAATAATTATAAAGTGCTTAATATTAAAGAAAGTTCGAAACGGTTAAGTGTTAAATTATGCGAAATAGTTTAAATATCTCGTTCAGCACTAATGGCAATATTGAGGAATTTACAAACAATACAGATTCTGGTGAGTCAGCTCGTAACGAGCCATATTACCTGAATTCAGCATTGTTTGCCTTTTAGTTATCAAAATATTTAAAAACTCTTATTTAATGAAAAATGGTGTCAAACAATTTTGATCACGGAAGAGTCGACTCTACTTAAGGGAATTTGGCGCTGAAGGAGAGATATACTATTTTCAAGTTTTCAGATGTTTGATATTCATTTCTTAGCATTTTTAAAGCAGTTGACTCTTTTTTAACATTTTCCCACATACAGAAAATCTGCAGCAGACAACTTTTAAAATGTCTAGTAAAAATATGGAAAATCTCTATAATTGTAGGTATAATACTGAAATTTATCCTTTTGTCATGATGTTTTCAAAAGTCGTCTGCTGCACATGTGTCAAAATGCATCTATAGGGTGACCGGGTTGACATAACATTTCCACTGGCAGACGTATTTTGACGGATCTGAGGCAGACTACTTTTTCTGAAAACATAGCAGCAAAAGGAGAGTTATCATAATGAGCGATATCTCCTTTTGCTACAATGTTTTTAACTCCATTGAATGAGAATTATATTTTTGTTTATAGAGATTTTACAGAGTTTCATTCAGATGTTTTCAAAGTCTTCTGCTGCATTTTTGTTGTAAGTGGGAAAGAGTATACTGTTGATCTTATTGGCCATTTTAACCCTTTTCCTCATACGACAATTCTGCAGCGGACGACTTTGAACATATTTTGTCAAAACATAGAAAATCTCCATAATTGAATGGATAACCTATGACAAAAAGTGGAAAACATTGTGGCAAAAGGAGAAATTGCACGTTTTGTGCAATTTCTTCTTTTGTCACTATGTTTTCAAAAAGCCCTCTGCTGCAGGCTTGCGTCAGAAAGTGTCTATATGCGGGAAAGGGTTAGGAGTTATCTGCATGTGAAAATTTTGATTATCAAAACATTGCTCATTTTAAGCAAGCACTTATTTTATCCTCAGATATCTCAGGCTTTGCTCCTTCTCTGCAATTTAAGTGTTTAGGGAAAAAACTGAATAGTGTTACATGTATAATGAAATAAAAAAATCCTTGTCTTTAACAAACTCTTTTTCTAAATGTGTACAACCGTTATGATTAATTCTCTAACCCTTTCCCACTTACGTTTACAATTTACATGTTGACATTTCTGCAGTATACTACTCCTAAAAACATTGTGACAAAAAGAGAAATTGCTCTTATAATGCCGATTTTTTTTCCTTTTGCAACAATGTTTTCATCTCTTTTCAATCATTGTTCTTTCATTTCTAGAGATCTCTCATATTTTTGCCAGGATGTTTTCAAAATCCTCTGCAGCAGATGTGTTGGACAGTTTTAAGCTTTTTTTCTATAAATGGATATGTAGATAGTTCAAAATTGTGATTTCTGTTATTAATTCTATTTATTTCTGTTAACCCTTTCCCTCATATAGACGCTTTCTGATGCCTCTGCAGCAGACGGCTTTGTGAAAACATAGTGACAAAAGAAGAAATTGCACAAAATGTGCACTTTCTCCTTTTGCCACAATGTTTTCCACTTTTTGTCTTACATGTAGGTTATCCATTCAATTAAAGAGATTTTCTATTTTTTGACAAAATATGTTTAAAGTCGTCTGCTGCAGAATTGTCATATGAGTGAAAGGGTTAACTTACTTAATGTCAAACCCTGTCTTTGTATTTTTAAAACTCGGACTTGCCCAGACCATTTCTTTTCTAAGGTCTTCAATAACATTTAATATTTCAAAATTAATGTTTAAGCTCTACCAATAACATACTTTACTAAAAGCTCTTATATTAGATATGAATCGAAATCCCATTTGTTGTTGTTTAAGTTCTGAAAAATACCTTTCATCTTTCAGGTAGCATTAGCAAGATAAACAATAACATAAGCAAGATAAACAATAACATAAGCAAGCTTTTACCTTTAATTTAATGACTTGAGAATACTTATTTAAAATCGCTTATAAACATGCATCCACTAAAACATACCTGATAGATGAATTTGCTACCTACTTTCAAAGCAGGTAGCAAGTTCTTGTTACCAGCCAAACAAGTAAATATGATCTTTTCTGGAGACATGAATACAGTATTCATAAGGTTATTATGTGAATAGTATGCGAGTAGTATGCGAGTAGAATTTTGTGCATTTTTGTCTCTCTTTTATTTGAGACATAGAACAAATCTGCAGCAGAAGACTTCAAAAACATCTCAGCAATTTGCTATCCATTATAACCCTTCACCACATACAGCAAATCTGCAGCAGACTACTTTGAAAATTTGGTGACAAAAACGTGAAAAATCACCGTAAAGGATAGTTTAATTGTTAAATAAAGTTGAAAACATTGAGGCCAAAGGGGAAATTGCACATTATGAGCAATTCCACCTTTGGCCCCGATGTTTTCAAAAGTCGTCTGCTGCTATTGTGTCAAAATGCGTCTGCAGGTGGGAAAGGGATAATTTATGATCATAATGTATACTGTATGGTATAGGCTCCTTGATTTCAGCCAACAGTGAAGATCCGGATCCAACTACAGAGATTTATGCAGATTGAAAAAAGTACCTTATTGTTGATTTTCTTTTGAACATATATAGTATTGCTCAAAATTTGGTTGAAAATATCACTTAAATTTAACCCTTTCCCTCATACGACAATTCTGCAGCAGACAACTTTGAACAAATTTTGTCAAAAAATAGAAAATCTCTTTAATTGAATGGATAACATATGACTAAAAGTGGAAAACATTGTTGCAAAAGGAGAAATTACTCGTCTTGAGCAATTTCTTTTTTTGTCACTATGTTTTCAAAAAGCCATCTGCTGCAGAGGCGTCAGAAAGCGTCTATATGAGGAAAGGGTTAAACAACTTATGTTTATACTGTATGCCTGTGTATGGTGTATATGTATTATTATTGAACATTTTGTAACCACAATTGAAACATTGTTGATGAATGTCATTTTCTAATTGTAGAGGTCAGAGAGCCCTGGAAGATTTCCAGAAGCATTTAGAGGATGAGGAGGAACGAGAAGAGGACGCCGAGGAGAAATTGACCAAGGCCAGTAACAGTTTGGTCTCTGTAAAAGCGGGAGTGGAGCACCTTGCTGACAAACTCTACCATCTTAAAGCTGTAAGTATTATAACCGGCCAAGTCTGATACCTGGCATACTATAGTAAATAAGTATGTCTTCATGAACCAGCCAACAATGGAGACTGAGTGGAGTTAACGGGTATTTTGTCTTCTACATCTCTCTTATTACCAAACCAATATTCTTTTGAGTACCCACAATATAGGGTTTGAACGGTTGTAATTAAAATTGGTATTTTTTATATAGGGTTTTATATAGGGTTTGAACGGTTGTAACTAAAATTGGTATTTTTCTTACCAAGGTCAATAACCTCGCCATAAAGTCTTTATAACATTAAATCAGCAATGGCACCTAAATTTGCATTGTTTACAAAGGGGTCAAAATTGCCCCTAAATCAGCATAAATCTCGATATATAGTAAATATACAATTGATTTTTGTAAACTATAAAAACAGTACCGTGGACCAATACAACTTGATGTTTGGAATCAATACATAAATACTGAAGCAAACTACTTTTGGAGTTTAAAGGTTAAACAGGTTGTTCCACGAAAAATATCGTTTCTATAGCCTTTTGCTTCCTACACCATGCCCAAAGGGCGCCACCAGTGTTTGTGTATGCCTGACCCTATAATGTAATGGAAGGGGCAAGTAACTCCAGACTAGTGTATAATGTCCTAAATTCATGTTATTATTTGGTTATATATGTGATTGTTTTTGAAAAACCATAAAATTATTTTTATTTAGTGAACCAGGTTATTTAAGTAGCATTTTCAGCAATCTCTGGCATGGGTAAAGTCACATATTTTAACTGAGTTTTTATGGTGGTGTTTAAACAATATTATCTGTATTATTTCAGGAAAAAAAGCGCAGAGTATTTGTATGTTATAGTTCCATTTCTTTTACAGTCATACAAAAATTACTCCTTTCAATAAGTTTTTGATTTATTTTTCAAATAAGCCTTTTACAATTTCCCACATGAGGATGTAATTTGACACTTCAGAGCCAGACAGAACCGTTTCCTACATGCTGACATATTTTGACAATTTTTCAGCAGCTGACTTTTGAAAACAGATTTTCCATAGTTTTGGCAAGATGTTTTCAAAGTCGTCTGCTGAAGACTTGTTGTATGTGGGAAAGTGTTAAAAAACCTGTGAAAAGATTGAAAAACTAAATGTTTTCAAAAGTCATATGCTGCAGCCATGTCAACACAAATCTAACTGTGGGAAATGGTTAAGTTTTGGATGAAACTTGATTATTTTTCTTTATGGAATCTTTTGTAGAGGAATTCATATAAGTTGACCCATTTTTAGCTCGAATTTTCGAAGAAAAACATAGCTAAACTACTCGCCTCGGCGTTGATGTTGGTGACAAGCCTTCGTTAAGTTTTTTGTACCAATTCACTTTTTTTCAAAACCATTGCAGATATTGCTTTGAAACTTACAACGCTTAATCACCATCATTACTTCCATCAATAAACAAGAGTACACAACTCGTTAAGGTTTTTGTAAGAATTATGGCCATTTTTCGATTTAAAATTTTGGTTAAGTTATTCATACCAAATCAATTTTTTGTCAAAACAGTTAGAGATATAGCTGAAACACTTACGATATCTTTTTACCATCATTACCTCAACCAACGGCCAAGAGTGCATAATTCAGTGAAGGTTTTTGTAAGAATTATGACCCTTTTAACGACTTATAAAGTACTTTACGGGGTTATGCTTTTTGTACCACCTAAAAAAAAAGTTTTATTGGCAAGCACGTAAAAGGCAAGCACGTAAAAGTCAAGCACACTGTCCTCTTACAGCTGTTCTTCTTTGTTCTATTTCAATTTTTGATCATTTTTTGTTATAAAAACTTCTGTTATTTATTCCATACGTTTAGAGTTCAAAGTTCTGTTTCCATACATTTGCTTGTTTTGACCCTTTAATTAACCCTTTCCCTCATATAGACGCTTTCTGACGCCTCTGCAGCAGACAGCTTTTTGAAAACATAGTGACAAAAGAAGAAATTGCACAGAACGTGCAATTTCTCCTTTTGCCACAATGTTTTCCACTTTTTGTCATAGGTTATCCATTCAATTATGGAGATTTTCTATGTTTTGACAAAATATGTTCAAAAGTCATCTGCTTCAGAAATGTTGTATGAGGGAAAAGGTTAAAGCAAAAGAAAATATGTCATCTATGGAAAGGTGAAGATATGAAATTAAAATGGTGTTGAAATCATTTCTGGAAAAGTTGTGCAATTTATATTATTCCCAAAATATTTTAAAAGTTAAAGTAATCTACTCAAATATTTTAATTGTTTTTGGATACAAGGTAAACTCATTTATTTCATTTCAAAAGTAAAACGTTCAAAGTTGTATTCTTAATCATTTAGTGATTTACCTGGAAATAAATAAATTTTGAGTCTTCTGTATTGAAATCATCAACGTCAAACTTATAAGAAAACTGGTAAAGTTTTTAAAATAATTTTTAAAATCAGCTGTCTTATACCTTTTTGTCATATAGACTCTTTCTGACGCCTCTGAAGCAATTTCTCCTTTTGTCACCATGTTTTCAACTCTATTCAATCATTTTAAGGGAGTTTCCAATTTCTTTCAGGAATGTTTTCAAAGTAGTCTACTGCAGATTTTTTGTATGTGGGAAATGGTTAATTATACCTTTTAAAACCTATTCCTTTCCCAAATACAACAAATCTTGAGCAGATGACTTTGAAAACATCTTTGTGAAAATATGGTATTCTCTATAAACGAAAGTACATGTATAATTATTTAAAACATTTTGGTAAGAGAAGAAATTGCTCATTATGAACATTTATCATTTTGCCACAATGTTTTCAAAAGTCATCTGCAATTGGGAAAGGGTTAAGTTTGTATAATTTTTTTGAAGCAATCCAAATAAAATAGCATGCACTTTTGCTTCATTGATGATTATAGGGGGATCAGGTTTTAAACTGGTCGCAATGGCATTATTTGGTTTGACGCTTATTTTATATCTTGAACTTCTTACCATTACAGAGCAAAGGCCATGTTCCGCAAGCGCAAATTGCACCATCATCAGACGAATATGTTCTCGATCAACTGTCAACATGTGAAGAAAAACTGCTCAAACTCCTTGAAGAACTCGACGGACAAGACATGTCATCTGTCGTCAAACAAATGGAAGAAGAGGAGGTATGTTTACCACAGTTTTTATATATTTAATCTCTTCCCCAGAATTAGATGTTTTTGCAATCAATGAATGTTGGAAACATAATAGCAAAAGAAGATATTCCTCATAATGTAAATATCATTATTGAATAGAGTTTAAAACATGGCTTAATGTGGTCAAAATTGGCCCCGTCCCAGGGATCACCTGTTTTACAAAGAGTTATATTGTTTAATAGTTCTTCTAGGATTTTTCGAATTATGCATCAGTCAAAATTGGCCCCGCCCCTGGGGTCACCTGTTTTACATAAACAGATAAACTTTGAAAACCTTATCTGAAACAGACCTCTTAATTTTCTCATGTCATACTAATTTGACAAAAGACAGACAACATTGGTTGGGTTATATTGCCTTGTGGCAAGTGGAGCTATACTTGACATTGGGCCTCTTGTATTACCTTACCTGACTGCATTACAAGTGGAGCTATACTTGACATTGGGCCTTTTGTATTACCTTACTTGACTGTATTACAAATCATATTGCGTAACTCAGGTGAGAGATACAGGGCCATGATGGTCCTCTTGTCTTTGAAAACCATCATCAGAGTACAACTTTGACAGGTCATGTAGATAACAACCAATTTGCCAACCATTATGATTTATTACTAGTGAATAAGGTGATAAGTTCATTTCTTTTACCCTCCTACAAAGATTGACTTAACCCTCATATGACAATACTGCAGCAGACGCCTTGGAACATATTTTATCAAAAAGTAGAAATTCTCTATAATTGAATGGATAACCTATAACTAAAAGTGGAAAACATTGTGGCAAAAGGAGAAATTGGTCATTTTGAGCAATTTCTTTTGTCACTATGTTTTCAAAAAGCTGTCTGCTCCAGAGGCGTCTGAAAGCGTCTATATGAGTGAAAGGGTTAATAGAAAATTTGCTGAAAGAGAAACTTTCAATAAGCATGCTCAACTGTGCAGTTTCTATAAATGAAGTATATTATGATTTGCATTTTCTATTTCAGTACCATGCTAGCCATGAGGCCCGCCTGCCACAATATAACACAAGAGTTAAACTGCCACAAACACAAAGAGATCTTGTTTATGATGGTAAGTATCGTACAAGGTTCCATGTTTGATGTTCAATACAATCTCGGTCAACGTTCTTTCAGACATTTGACACAAAAGTCAATCCGACAAACGTCACCTGTCTTCCACCAATGGGCTAACAGTCTATTTAATAAAGTGGCCAGCTGCTTTGAAAGAATGTTGTGTGAAGTACTGGTGTGAGAAAACCAGGAAACACATAAGTAGGAAAATATGCCTTGGAACATTGCCCCTTGATGTTAAGTTTAAACTTACCAAATTTATAAGCTTGTCTGTTTTTGGAAGAAAAAAAGTCAGGCTATTGTGTAGGTGTAGATATCTGCGTCTGCTGCATCATCACAACACTTGAACCTTACCTCACAACTCAAAAATGTTCAACATTTTCAAATGAAACTTGGTACACATGTTCTTAGACACAATAGGCATGTATATACCAAGTCACATAACTCTGGCTTTAATAATTATTAAGAAATGTCTCTTTTTCGACTTAAAAAAGACAACAGATGAGCATTGACGATCGCTTGAGGCTCTCTCGTTTCAATCTTGAACATAGCTTTGAGCTTATACATGTATTAATCATGCTCAACATCCGTATTCTTGAGACTTAACCAGTACTTACACCATTTGTATGGTAAAATTGCAAAGTCAGAACCAACTCCTCACAGAATTTGAACCTGGGACATTTAGTATGAGAGGCTGATACTCTACCATTGCCTTCCCCTTGAATTTCAAGATCTATATCTACATTCCTACTATATGATTGATGGCTGAACTCTTTACTGAAGATTTTTAACCCTTTCCCTCATACGACAATTCTGCAGCAGACAACTTTGAACGTATTTTGTCAAAACATAGAAAATCTCCATAATTGAATGGATAACCTATGACAAAAAGTGGAAAACATTATGGCAAAAGGAGAAATTGCATGTTTTGTTTCTTCTTTTGTCACTATGTTTTCAAAAAGCTGTCTGCTGCAGAGGCATCAATATGAGGGAAAGGGTTAAAATGATTTAAAGACTTTATGTCAAACATTTATAAAGTGATTTATAAGACCTTTTCATATTATCGAAGCAACTGATATCCAGGGAGATGGATAAATGTGATAACAGTTGTAACTACAATTTTTTTACAAGATATAGTTAGAACAATTTAAATTAAGTCCATGATATAATGGTATGTAATATGAGAAGCAAATTGAATCAACTTTATTTAAATTGAGTCACATCTAAATTTTTAGACAAGATTTTGTTTCAACCATTTTTACATGATATATGAGCAACTTATCTAATAAACTTTATTTTCAATTATTTCAGATGAAGAAGACCACAGTGGTGATAATGATGGAGATGTTCCCGACAGAGACAAGATCAAGAAACAATCGCAATTTATAGTAGACTCTAAAACAAAGAGGCGCACAACCAAAAAGAAGAAGAAGGCAAAATAAGGATCAGGCTGCTGATTAGACACCAAGCAAAACTCGCTGTATATAATTCTGTACATTACAAAACTTATCTTTAGGGCCACATCATAAGAAAACTGACATTCAATAATACAGTCCATCTTGAGCTGAAAGACCACCTTTGGGAAGAGAGCAATCTGGTATTTTGTTCACAGGTGGTCTTTAATTACAGGGTCAGTTTATACATGCAGTGTGGTTGCTAGACATTGAATTCTTAAACAAAGGTGGTCTTTAGCACAGGTTTGACTGTATTTAAGACATCCATGTTCATCTGGATCTTCTCTGTTTGTCATTAGTTATATAGACATGTTGAGTTGTGTAGCAAACAGTATAGTGCCTGGTCAAATGACGTCTCTGCAGCAGACGGCTTTTTGAAAACATAGTGACAAAAGAAGAAATTGCTCAAAACGAGCAATTTCTCCTTTTGCCACAATGTTTTCCACTTTTAGTCACTAGGTTATCCATTCAATTATAGAGATTTTCTATTTTGGACAAAATACGTTCAAAGTCGTTTGCTGCAGAAATGTCATATGAGGGAAAGGGTTAACCGACTGTCATGGCTCTATACTGTTGGCACAGGCTTCACAAAATTGGTTCGGGCTTTCAGAGGGTTAATTTCAAACCCTCAGAAGGTTGGTTTTTCGCGTGGCGTGGCTCATAAAGTAGTAGGCACAAATATTGTATTGCAAAATAGTGGCTTACCTTTACCATCCTTTCCAACATACAAAAAATCTGCAGCAGTCTACTTTGAACACATCTCTAGGGACAAATATGAAAATTATCTTTAAATGAAAGTATAATTATTGAATTGAGTGGAAAACATTGTGACAAGAGGAGAACTGCTTATTATGAGCAATTTCTCCTTTTGTGATAATGTTTTCAAAAGTTGGCTGCTGCAGAGGCAACTGAACGTGTCTGTTTGTGGTAAAAGAGTTAAATTCATGGTTGGGCTTTATGCATGATTGATTTTATTTCAAACAAAACCCAAGGCCTTTAGAACTCCATCTGATTTGCCTGTGTAACAAAGTCCAACGTTGGTCAACACCTTTTCGCTACATATTTCAAGTTTAGCTGAACTTTTGTAAACATTGTGGCAAAAGTAGAAATTGCTCATGGTGTTTTCAACTATAACTTATAGTTAAATTCTAATTTATGGCAATTTTCAAGTTTCTTTCAATATATTTTCAAATTCATCTGCTTTTACACAGTCAGATGGTGAGTTTATTTGTGACGGGGATGAACTTGATCAGTCAAAACCATATTATAAGAAGCTGTTTTGTATTTGTTTGAATGTTTTATCTCTTTGCCGCAGTCAACTTTAAAAGCATCTAAGCAAAAATGTGGAAAATTTCTATACATGAAAGTACATATATAATTGTTGAATAGAGTTTAAAATTTTGAGGCCAAAAAAGAAATAGCTTATAATAAGCATTTTTTCCTTTTGCGAAAATGTTTTCAAAATGTTTTTCAAAATGCATTTACATGTAGGAAAGGGTTAATTAGGAAAACCATATTCCATTGATATTATGGCCCTTAGTTATGATATTCTTCCAATATTTTAAAAATGGAGTTTAGAAAACATTCTTGAAAAAGAAACCATTACTGAAAAGTTATAGCTTCTTTTTCAAACAATGTGTCTTAAATTAAACTGTATTGCATTTTTTGTCACGAATATCTTCCGTTCATTGAGTAATATGGAAATGTTCTCTCAAAAAATGAACTATCATGTATTGAACTAATCATTCATATTATTTATTTTGAACCTGTGATATTGATTTTGTATTAAATTTGGTTTTCATATTTTGCTCTCTCTAGCTTAACCCTTTTCCACTTAAACCTTTCCCTCATAAGACAATTCTGCAGCAGACGACATATTTTGTCAAAAAATAGAAAATCTCTATAATTGAATGGATAACCTACTGTATGACTAAAAGTTAAAAACATTGTGGCAAAAGGAGAAATTGAGCAACACTATGTTTTCAAAAAGCTGTCTGCTGCAGAGGCGTCGGTAAGCTCCTATATGAGGTAAAGGGTTAAAAACACATTTTAATGCATATGCAACAGATGGCTTTCAGTTTTGACATAATGAGCAATTTCACCTTTCCCCACAATGTTTTCATCTGTGTTCAATAAATACTCTTTGATTTGTGAAGATTTTTACATATTCAAAGCCTTGTATTTGTTGTATGTTGGAAAGGGTTTAACCCTTTCCCTCATACGGCAATTCTGCAGCAGACGACTTTGAATATATTTTGTCAAAATCTCTATAATTGAATGGATTACCTATGACAAAAAGTGGAAAACATTGAGACAAAAGGAGAAATTGCAATGTTTTCAAAAATCCGTCTGCTGCAGAGGCGTCAGAAAGCGTCTATATGAGGGAAAGGGTTTAATAAAAAAAAAATAAGATACACTGTGGTCAATCTAAACCAGGAAGACTTGAACTACTATAGCAAATATCACTTTCGAGAACATTGTGGAAAAATAAGAAATTGCTAATTTCACAATGTTTTCTACTGTATTTAAGAAAGAAAGCTTGGTAAATAAGGTGAAACTTGCTTGAAGGCTCATGTTCTTTAAGCACTTGTTTATTGTGGTTTATAAGTTAAAAAATTGAAGGATTATGAACATTTGGAATGATTATTTGAAATATTAAACTATTATTAAAAAAAAATCAGAAACACCTTATATTACATATATTAGTTGTATTTTTCTACCGTTTCTTCGCGGGTTTGATCCCCTGCCGTGTAGTAATGAATGCCCATCTTGGCGCTCAGGGTTGTGGGGTTAACATAACGACCGACTGTCAGAATAAATGGACCAGTAGTTCTGGTATCTTGCCCAGGAAACGCTGTGATATAACTGGAAAATTATTGAAAGCGGCGTAAAACACCAAACAATCAATCCAATTGTTTCACCTAAATCCGCCATGCCAGAGTAGTCAGCTTTGTTGATCTGAGACTGGGCTTCCCTGGTCTAATCCCCTCTCGCAGCGGTCAAGTGTCTCATGCAATGGCACATTTTCTAGTCTCGTACTGGTTAGTCAACAGGAAGCAAGAATAAGTGTTCCATCACTTTGATATAACTGAAATACTGTTAAAAATGACATGAAACCCCAATAAAATGCCTACATCTGTTGGGTAAATCCAATGGAAAACTTGATTATAATACCTTGAATCGACTGCTTTGAAAACAAGAGGGCCAAGATGGCCCTTAATCGATCACCTCAGTAATAGTAAATTAGTAGCAAATATTTAAATGCAAATATCTGGGAAAATTTTATCAGGAGTTCAAGGAGTGGACACTGTTAAAGAAATTGTAAAATGGCTTATCAGTAAAGGCCATTTGTATTTTGAAATCTAACAAGAACTTTAATAAGAATGAAATTATAAAGTTTTGTCATTTTGCGCCTTTCCTGATGCCGCCTTGCTGCCCTGTTCTTCAACGAAATCAATATGGCTTGAACAGTTTTTGAAGAGGGTTACTCAAAGAACATCTCTACCAAATTATCTTGGAATCGGACAAGCAGATTATGGAGGAAAAGTTTTTAAAGTTTGGGTATTTTTCTCACTTTCTGATGCCGCAGCAACCAAAGTTATACACAGAATGTAATTAAGTCTTTGAACAATTCTGAAAAAAGGACCAACAAAGGAACATTCCTGTGAAGTTAAGTTGAAATTGGTCCAGTGGAATGGTAGTTGTTGATTGTAGCTAAAAGTTCAATTTACCCCTTTCGAGATGACGCTGGTTGCTATGTTTTTGTAACCAATCAATACGGATTGAACAAATTAAGGAGAGGATTACTGAAGTAAGATTCCTATTCAATCCAAAGGCTCGAGTTGAATTTAGGTTAAACCTTCCCTATTTGTAAACACCTTTTTAATGCATTTCGAGCAGATGTCTTTTGAAAACAATGTGGCAAAAGTAGAAACTGTTTAAGCGTTTGAAATCTGTGAAGCCTAAAATAAAACAAATCAATATTAAATTGGATAACAACAACACAATTGTTAATGGTCTTAATTGATGTATAACCCATTACATCATACCTGACATTTTCCCACATATAGTCGCCTCTGCAGCAGACGACTTTTGAAAACAAAGTGCCAAAAGGAGAAATTGCTAAAAACAAGCAACTTCTCCTTTTGCCACCATGTTTTCAACTCATAAATAACTATGTCTCTCCCTGTTTTTTTATCCCCCGCTTTTTCGAAGAAAAAAAGGGGGGTTATTAATTTCGGTTTGTCCGTCTGTCCCCGTCTGTCTGTCACACTTCGTTTCCGTGTAATAACTGCCACAAATGTGAACCGTTTTTTTTCAAACTTGGTAACAAGGTTAAATGCCTTAAGGGCTAGGCCTAGTTCGATCGTCACTTTCGGTGGACTTTTTTCGGTGGAGTTTTGGTCCCTTAATTAACAAAAAAAGTTGTTTCTTGCTGTTTCCATGCAATAACTGCCACAAACTTGGTAACAACCTAGGCCAAGTTCGTTTAATTTACCCTGTAATACATGTTCAATAAAAAGACTACTGACATGTTTAAACCTAACCTCAACATTTTCCTACAATATTTCCTGCAAGCGGGGGATATAAATTTCATGAATTTGCTTGTTGTCCTTGGGGTCTGTCTGTCTGTCTGTCTGTCCCAAATTGTGTCCGCTCCATATCTCCAAGACCCACGTGGGGAGATATATTGTTTTTGTCCTTGGGGTCTGTCTGTCTGTCTGTCCCAAATCGTGTCCGCTCCATATCTCCAAGACGGCTTGAAGGATTTCCATGAAACTTGGGTCACATGTTCACCTCAGCAAGGCAATGTGCAGAACCCATTTCTCGACCATACCGATTCAAGGTCAAGGTCACACATGAAGGTCAAAGGTTAGAGGCTTTATTTCGTGTCCGCTACATATCTCCAAGACGGCTTGAAGGATTTCGAAAAAACTTGAGTCAGATGTTCACCTCATCAAGGCAATGTGCAGAACCCATGTCTAGACCATACCGGTTCAAGGTCAAGGTCAAAGGTTTGAGGCTTTATTTCGAGTCAGCTCCATATCTCCAAGATGGCTTGAAGGATTTCTAAGAAACTTGAGTCAGATGTTCATTTCATCAACGCGATGTGCAGAACCCATGTCTCAACCATACCGGTTCAAGGTCACACTTGAAGGTCAAAGGTTTGAGGCTTAATTTTGTGTCCGCTCCATATTTCCAAGACGGTTTGAAGGATTTTCATGAAACTTGGGTCACATGTTCACCTCATCAATGCTTACATTTTTTGAAAGTCGTCTGCTGCAGATTTGTTATATGTGGGAAAAAGGGGTAAACGATTCCTCCGTTTTGAAAACTTGGATAAAAAAAAAGTTTCATCTAAATTAACCTATTCCCCCTTACAGACAACTTTTGAAAACATAGTGACAAAATAAGAAATTCCACATATAAGCAAGTTCTCCATTTGTTGAAATGTTATCTTCTCTTCTCAGTAACTTATACTTTCATTTAACCCTTTCCGACATACAACAAATCCGGAGCAGACGACTTTGAAAACATCTACTCAAGATATGGAAAATCTCCAGAAATGAAGGTATAATTAATGAAATAAGTTGTAAACATTGTGGCAAAATGAGAAATTGCTTGTTTTGAGCAATTTCTTCTTTTGTCACAATGTTTTCAAAAGTCGTCTGGATGCGTCTATAGATCACAGGGACTTGCTCCTCTAAAAATAGATATGACCTACTATACATAGATATTAACATATTATTAGATATTAGATATTAGTTAATATCTATGTATAGTAAGTAGGTCATATCTATTTTTAGAGGAGCAAGTCCCTGTGCAGGCGCGTAGCTGACTGTACGCAAAATACGTAGGTGCGTACACATTGTCTCCAGCCCCTACTAAAATTTTAAAAAGTTCAAATCTGCAATACAAACTTGACATGGGGTAGGCGTAAGTATAAAAGAACCGATCCGACTTGATAGATTTTACGAAAAATGACAAATGCAACACATTTAACTATCTCAAAATTTCCTAGAAAATACGTTTATTTCACCATCAATATCTTGATCAGTCATATTTTGCTACTGTACTGCTCCCAGAAGTCACCACAGACGATATAGACGGGATTTTTTTCCCGGGGGAGCATGTCCTCGGACCCCCCTAAACATATTGCGTTCACACTCTGTTTATCCTAGCTACGCCCCTGCTGTGTATAGATGGGAAAGAGTTAAAACAGATTTCCCATATTTTTCAAAGTTGTCTACTGTAGATTTGTTGCATTTGAGAAAGGGAAATTAGAAAAGTATCTTTATCTTCGATATAGAGTCTTAAAGCAGTTTCGAAAAGGAGAAATGAATTTTTAGGAACATGTACCCACAATGATTGAACAAGAGGACCACATTATGCCCCTTGTCGCTTACCTGAGTTATGCAATGTGATTCGTTATGCCAAACAAAATAACTCTTTTTTTACCAATCTACAAGGCTTAAAGTTATTTAGTAGAGGGTCGGTCACTTAAGGAAAGTTTCGACAATTCTTTTTTAAAAAAAATTGGACAGAAGCTTTCGGAGTAGATGATTGTTAAAGTTTTCACTATAACCATGTTAGGCCAAACAGACACTCCCTCTGGTGGCCATGTTTTTCTACTAATCAATCAACATGGCCTGAAAGAGGGTCACCCTAGGAATATTTCTACAAAATTATTTGGAAAATTGCAAGATTATTTTTCAGGCGAAAATATGAAAGTTTTCACTAAAGCCATATATGGCAATTAAAACAGACCCCACCACCTGGCGGCCATATTTCTTTCACTAATCAACATGGCTTATAGGAATCTAATAGAGGGTCACCCAAGGAACATTTCTTAAAAATATTTGAAAATCGACCAACCATTTTAGGAGGAGAAAATTGTTTTAGTTTTTTCTTTCAGTTGCCATGGAAACTGAATTCTGCAAGGATTTTGGTGAGGACATTGAAAGGATGCTTGCCATGAAGTTTCATACAAATTGACCCAACAGTTGCAGAGAAAAAGATGTTGAGTCAGGGACATCTGATGCCGGACATAGGGCGATCGCAATAAATAATTAAATCGAGCACTTCATGCTCAGCTGAGCTAAAAAATGATATGCTGGACAGACATTAGTAATCAGTAGTCTGTTATCTGTACCAAGGACGGGATTAAACATTAACTCTTTCCCTACTTGCAGACACATTGGAAGCAGAGGACATTTGGAAAACATTATGACAAAAGGAAAAACTGCTCAAATGTAACTCTTTTCAATAATAATACTTTCATTTATAGGGCTTTTCCATATTTTTGCTTACATGTTTTTAAAGTCGTCTGCTGCTGATTTCTTGATTTTGAAAAAAGGTTTGAGTTACTGCTGTTATGCATAAGTTAGAGATAAAATCACCTAATGTGTAGGGCAGATACTTTTTTTTAAAGTCTTTACCCTTTCCCATATTATAAACTTGCAGCAGACGACTTTGAAAACATCTAGACAAAAATAGTGAACATCTCAATAAATTATTGTTTTATCATTAAATAGAATTGAAAACATTGTGGCAAAAGCAGAAACTGCTCATTATGAGCAGTTTCTCCTTCAGCCACAATGTTTTTAAAAGTCGTCTGCTGCAGAGACATAAGAATGCGTCTGTATGAGGAAAAGTGTTAAACTTGCGCAAATTAGATTAGATAATCACAATACAATTGTTAACCATATCCACCATACAATGAATAAGCATCAGACAACTTTGAAAACATCTAGGCAAAAACATGGAAAAGCTCTATAAATATTGGTACAAGAGAAAGTTGATGCAAGGCATCAATGTCGCCGGAAAAGACTGCATTGATTTATTTATGTATTCTTGACTTTCCTTAGTCTATTCAAACATTAGGAACATTGAAATGAAAACATTTGCTTATAAATTTTATATTCATACCTATACATTAGGGTATCTATAAAAAATTAACGAAATGTGTACACATTTATCTTGGTTTAAATTTAATTTTGCTGTTGTTACTTATTTAAATAATAGTATTCATTCATATAATTTCAATGTTTGTCAATCTTATTCGAATCACAAGGTAAATATCCTGGTATTGCTTTAAAGGGAGGTAATTTGAAGTAAACAAAAGTCTTCAAAAGGAGAAATATATCAGCATTACCGTCTACAGTTTAAATTGTTCTATTGTTTGTGGATTTAAAAATGTTCTTTTTTTCTTATTTCTACATGTACAACGAAATATTGCGGCTTCTCTTTGACGCTTTGCGTCAAACATTCGTCTTGTACTTGTCTAAAATAAAATAATATCACTCGCTTTTTCATATCGAAATGCGCATGCGCGAAAATCGATGTTAAAGGTCACGAAACTACACAACAGAATAGGATCTATATTTAGCTTAGAAACAGTTCCTACTTTAGATATGAAGTTTTTAAAGTAAAACATATTTTTATTAGAAAATACTTACCAGTCATTTATTACCTGATATATACATCTCCTAACCCTTAATTCATCCAGAAAAAGAACTCGCCTAGCGTATCCCTCACGCCTGTGTGATATACACGGTCACCGGTAAATACCGGCGCACGAGGTCAACGTGTCACTTTTAGTTTTCAAGTAAGTGTTGGTTGACGACGCGGGGTTGGGAGGCGGGAATATGAAATGACTGGTAAGTATTTTCTAATAAAAATATGTTTTACTTTAAAAACTTCATTTTTATGTCAAAAATACATTACCAGTCATTTATTACCTGATGACTTTTCAGCATCGGTCGGGAGGCATCTGCCAACACTTCTAGTCCTACAGGTAATGCAGCACATTGTAGTTATTTTTATTTAATTTATTTACTTAGTACTGAGACACAACAGCCTGTGAAAGTAGGAGAATGGATTGATAAATTTCAATCGTTAAGTACTTTATTGTTGTGTCTAATATGTAATTTAGCATATAACTCGCTGAGACGCCACCAGTGGCCCCAGAGAGTGAAGATTTTCAGTTTGCTTAGACATAGATCGCAGGTAGAAATTTGAAAAAGTCGATTGAGATTTCCATACCGCGGCACGAAGAATATCCTCTAAAGGCACATTGTTGGAAAAGGCCCAACTAGCGGAGAGTGCTCTAATTTCATGTGGACGAATCCGTAAAAACGAGAGATCGCGAACTGAAAGATTAGTGTAGGCTAATTTAATTGTACAGGATATCCAGCGGGAAATAGAAGCCGCTGATATATCCTTACATCCTATCAGAGGGAGAAACAACCTCTTCCTACGGCCCCTTGTCCCTTTAACTCTCTTAAGGTAAAGCTTAAGAGCTCTAACGGGACATAGAAGTCTGTCGGCATCCAACGGACCACAGCTCGCAGAAAGACTGGGAACCGTGATTGGTTTAGGAAGGACCGAAGGTAACTGGTTCTTGGCTAAAAAACCTGACTGACAAAGTAGAGTGAACGAGCCATCAGATTCATTGAATCTGATAAAGCCGGTTTCTACTGAAAGCGCATGCAACTCACTTCTACGACGCGCGGTCGCAAAGGCAAGAAGAAAGACAGTTTTGTAAGTTAAAAATTTTAACGAAGCAGAAGACAGAGGTTCGTACGGCGCCTTTGTAAGAGACCAAAGAACGCAAGATAAATCCCATTTTGGAGTTAAACTCCTACAAACGGGTTTATCTAGTTCGAATGATCGCATAAGTTCCGAGAGAAATGGATTAGCACCAATACTCTCTCCCCCTTTGAACTTAAGCGTATTCGAAAGCATTGAACGATAACCTTTTATTGTGCTAACAGCTAGATCTTTATCTTCAAAAAGAAAAAGAAAGAAATCGGCAATCCTAGCTACAGAGGGACACTCAGGATTGATCGACCTAGCATGACACCAATCTGAGAAGACTGTCCACTTGGAATCATAGACGATTCTAGTGGATCGTCTTCTGGATTGAGCGATGCGAGAGGCAACTTTTTGAGAAAAGTTTCTCTCTCGGATCGATCGCTTGATAATGTCCAAGCGTGAAGATGAAGCATTGCCGGGTTGGTATGAAGATGCCGCCCCGGTTGCTGAAACAGAAGGTCGTCTTGAAGAGGAAGACGTACTGGTTGTGCCGACAGGCAGGCCAGGAGGTCGTTGAACCAAGACCTCTGGGGCCAAAATGGCGCTATCAACAGGATTCTGCACTGTTGAGAACGAAGAACCTTTTGTAGTACGATCGGGACCAGAATGAACGGGGGAAACGCGTACCCGAATAGACGGTCCCAATCGAGGGTCAGTGCGTCCACTGCCCAGGCTGCAGGATCGTACATCGGTGACACATAAAGTGGCAGCCGATGGTTGACTCTGGTGGCGAAAAGATCCACCAGTGGTGTCCCGATCCGCATGAATACAGAGTTTACTACACTCTGATTCAGTGTCCATTCCGCCGGAAGAACTTTGTTTTGGCGGGATAGACTGTCCGCTAAGACATTCAAATGGCCGGGGACGTGTTTTACTAAGACTACTAACGACGTCGCCTGGCACCAAAGGAGTAACTTCCATGTCTCCAGAAAGAGTAGATGGGAGTGCGTTCCTCCTTGCCTGCGAATGTAGGACACAACAGTAGTATTGTCCGTCGACAATAAAACAGTTGTGTTCGCAACGGAGGCAGAGAACTGTTTGAGAGCTAGCAGGACTGCTCTCAATTCTAAGTTGTTTATGTGCAAACAACGTTCCTCCGCTGTCCACATGCCCTGGGCTGTTAGGCCCTGTGGCTCTAAATGAGCTCCCCAACCCACAGCACTGGCATCTGTAAAAAGGTACAGATCCGGAGGTGATGTGATCAAGGGCACCCCTTGTAGATAGATTAACGGATCCAGCCACCACCGAAGGTGTGACTTGAAGAAATCCGTCAGAGCTATCTCCTGTTCCAGTGAGTCCACAGACGGACGCCACCGGGACAGAAAAAGATACTGAAGGGGCCGCATGTGGAGCCTGCCTAGACTGACTAGGTCGGCTGCTGCACTCAGGGACCCCAGAAGTGACAGCATGGACCGGGCTGTTACCATAGCCTGGTCCAGAGTGAGTCTGATCTTCCGGAAAAGAGAATCGACTCTGTCCGAAGGGACCCGAATCACCGCTAGGTCGGTGAGAAAGGTCATCCCTACGAATGTAAACCTCTTTGACGGAACTAAGTCCGACTTCTGCGTATTGGGAATAAGGCCCAATCGCAGAATGGTCCGCCAGGCTAGAGACAGATCGTGAAGGAGAATTAAACGATCTGCTCTGTGGAGTAGCCAGTCGTCGAAGTATTGAAGAAGCTGGGGCCCGTTCATTCGTAGAAAGGCTCCCACAGCATTTATAATCTTCGTGAATACTCGAGGTGCGGACTTGAGGCCGAAGGGAAGTGCCCTGAATTGGTACACTTCTCCATTTACCACAAACCGAAGGTATTTCCTCGACGAGGAAGCGATCGGAATGTGGTAATAGGCGTCTGTGAGGTCTAACGAGACCGCCCAGTCGTCCTTCCGAATAGCCATTCTGATGGAGCGGGCCGACTCCATCTTGAATTTCTCGACCGGTATTAATAGATTCAGGGCTGACAAATCTATCACCGGTCTCCACCGACCGTCTTTTTTCGGAACGAGAAAAAGACGGCTGTAGAAACCCCGAGTATTGGGGTTGAGAACCCTCTCTATGGCTTTCTTTTTCAGAAGTGATGTAATCACTTCTGACATGGTCGGATGGCGTGACGACAGATCGATGGGCACGCTTGTCATGGGAGGGGGGGAAACGAAGGGAATTAGATACCCTTCTTGTATCACGGATAAAATCCAACGATCCTCCGTGATACTCCCCCATTCTTCCCTGAAAAATGACAGGCGGCCCCCTACTGCAATCTCCGGCCTCGGGATAGTCATAGAGAGGTGCGTACCCCTAGGGCTGCGGCCTAGGAGCCGTACCATACCTGGAAGTATGCTTCGGCTTAGCTCCCGTGAAACGGGGCTTCGGTTTAGCATAATTCCGGCCCGTGGAAGGAGGTTGTTTAGGCGGTACAGCCTTCACTTCCTGTTTCTGCTTTTTCGCCGGGGGCTTCCTAGTATTAGTCCATTTAGCCGCCGGTGCAGAGTATTTACGACTCTGTGACAAAGCATTTACTGCACTCGCCGAAAGGCGTCTGGATTGTTCTGACGAATCAGTAACAGTCACTGCAGCAACCCTTCCACCAAAGAGAAGATTGGAGGATAAGGGGGCGGCTCTTAAGCTGTCCTTGCTATTTTGTAGCAGAGAAGAGGATTTGACAAGTGTCGCATCTCTCCTCGCGGACAGCATTTCCGTGGCGTTCTGCAAATTCAGAGCCATCAGGTGCCGATTCCCCGTATCAAAAGCCTCCAGAATTCTGCTAGCCCCTCTGCTAGAGACATTCTCCTCTTTAAGTAGAAGTGCCAGAGCTATGGCGAAATGATCGTCATGTGAAGCCACCATGACTCCCAGACGCGCTCTGGCCTCCCATCTCTCAACCAGTTTAGCACTAACTGTGATTGAGGTGGGTGCAGTTAATCCCAAAGTGGACGCATCTCCGTCTAAGGCCGGCACTTTAACGGGAAAGAACTCCTTCGAAGCTACATAAGCCTTAGGAGACACCCATTCCTTAGAGATGGCCAGTGGGACCGACCAGGCTGACTCAACAGTGTCTAATGACCTGGTGGACTGCAGTTGGTCCAATAACCTTCCCAAGTTATTCGCCTGTGGAAGTAACTGTAATGGAGTTGTAGATCCTCCTATCTCCGCATTATGTTCTTCCAAACTTGAAAGGTTTTTACGACGTGGGGGAGCGTCGATCTTAGGGCAGAGCGTACTAGGCACTACCCTAAAAACTTCTTCAATAGCCTGCTGCAGGGACCAACGATCCGCAGCCGGCTCGTCTTCTATAGGTAATAGACTTTCCGTTTCTTCGTCAGACGAAGAAGTGGAGGATTGTCTAGGCCTACGACGAGAAGTATTGTGCTTAACCGGACTTCCCACCGGTTGACCCATTTCCGATCCAGAAATGGATTCATTCTCTGATAAATCCATAAGCTGGTGACGATCATGTGAACTCAACCTTCTATCCGCAGCAGAGAAAGGTTGCACAGAGTCAATCATCGGAGCCGAACTCACTGTATGTGATCTTTTCGACTTCCCCTTAACGGAACAAGCAATATTCCGATCGGGGGATTGCCTTTCAAAGGACTGCCTCTTGGAGAGGTGTCCTTCCGGGAGTCGTAAATTCCTATAATCAGGAATTTGACGATCACGGTAGGCATCACTAACCTGTCTGTCATAGAACCGATCACTCCTTCGTAACGAAGGTTGGTAACGTGGAGGAGTAATATCTCTTGAATAATACACTGTTCCCCTAGGAGAACGGAATGATTTTCTCGATATGTACTCTCCGTAATCTATGTCAGCAGGTTGGTTATTAAAACCTGGTAAACCAGTGTTCTGAATATCCAAATAATCAGGCTGTGCTGCGAAAGAATGATAACGTGTATCTATCCGATCGAGACGCACTGATCCCGGTTGCCTGGTACCGGGTTGCCCGGTACCTGGTTGACCGGTGGCAGGTCGAGTCATGTATGAATGACTGCCTTGCTGATTCTCCCATTCATCTTGAAATGAATCACCCATGTCCTCATTCCCGGTGTATGGATTAGTCATGCTGAATTGACTGACAGAATGCCCGGTCGCTTCATGCAGCCCGGTGCCCGGTCTAGTCATTTCAGAATGACTGCCTGGTTGCCCGGTGACTGGTCGTATCATTCTAGAATGATTGCCCGGTTGCCCGGTGACCGGTCTCGTCATTTCAAAATGACTGCCTGGTTGCCCGGTGCCCGGTTGCCCGGTGCCCGATTTAACCAAGGTAATATGACTGTCCAGTTTCCCGGAACCCGGTTGCCCGGTACCCGGTCGCCCGGAGTCATAAGGGTTTTGCTCGGAAGCATCACCCTGTGGACCAATGATAGGCAATTGTAATGCTCCATCACCGGTCCCCAAATTCTGCCCGCCGACCGGGTAATTTGGAACTCTGCTGTAGGCTTCCGAAGAATGCCTATCAACTGAGTGTGGTGAAAGAGGGGGCCATTCTGTTAGGTTTCCCTGAGAATGCCCCATTGCCTCACCCGAAGGTTCAGCACTAACACCAGTCGTCTGTTTTTGACCAGACGATATCATACGTTCCTCCGAACTTCGAGACGGTCCCGTCGTGGCTGTTACAGAGGCGTATGTCTTGACTGAAGATTGAAAAGCTCTGTCCTTCCGTCTAATCAACCCAGTCGTGGAGTCTGTTGGGGAAAAACCCTCGAATTCCCCTTCGCTCGTAGAGCTAATACTTACCTTCTTCTTCAAAGGAACAGTTTTACTCTTACGGCTTTTGTGAGTCCTCCTCGATATGGCCTGTTTCCAAACGGAAGCCGACCATAACGAACAGAACTCACATGGTGAATCCTTTGTGCACTTAGTGCACGCAATGCAGGAAGAGTGCGTGTCCCACAAGGCCACTAAATGACCGCATGAGCCACGCCTCTGTTCACCATTATGTGACATAGTATAAATACAAAATCAAATTACGAAGTTCAAAAACAAAAAATAATATTTTCTATTCTTTTATTTCACTACTCGTTTTTACGGACGTAATTCAATGAAAAAATATTTTTTAAATATTCTCCAAATGTCTATGTAATTATACAAAACAACAACAAAGGCGATAAACAATATTATCGCTACCGGATCGGGAAATCTCACCGTTGAAAATTAATTGAAAAATTAATGCACGGTCATTCAAGACCCGACTCGTAACTGAAATAGTGGGTGGGGTAACCACCCGCGGCTCTCAGCTAGTTGTTACTACAAAAAAACACAACTTAAACACAAACAATAAATAAACAAAGTTCAAGTTCAAGAAGTAAATGTACAGTTTAACTGAATGAATTGACCCGTTAAAGCGAAAGCTTTAACTAGACAACGAAAATAAATTTAGAAAAATGAAAATAAATTCAAGCCTGTAGGTCGGTGTGTCCAGGAAACTAAAAGTGACACGTTGACCTCGTGCGCCGGTATTTACCGGTGACCGTGTATATCACACAGGCGTGAGGGATACGCTAGGCGAGTTCTTTTTCTGGATGAATTAAGGGTTAGGAGATGTATATATCAGGTAATAAATGACTGGTAATGTATTTTTGACATAAAAATTCATGGATTAACATTATTAAATGAATTCTACACAAATCAAGACATCTCTTTGAACATGAAAACAACATTTAGTAAGTTAAAATTGCTATTAAAAGGAGAATCCGAAATTGACCTCAATGATGACACATAAGAGTCTGCATTAGGGGGTGTTGGTTCACGTCTTGAAGGGACCACTTTTGTCTTCGTAAATAAGACAAAAAACTTAAATGCGAGTGAAATAAAAAAAACTGCAAACATTAAAAAATCGGAATATTTATTTCATTGTAGATGTGTCATTTATTAGTGTTCGTAAACAACCACAATTGTAATATGTTCAAATCATCTAGATTTGTTTCTTTCTAATAATAAGCCGCCCTCCCATGTGATTTCAGAAAAGCTATTAAAAATAGAAGTCGCGGGCTTCTGCCCGGCGACTAATAATTACTGAAAGAGAGCTGAAAACATTGTGACAAAGAAGGAATTGCTTGTTTTGAAAAATGTCTATGAATGAGATGTAATAGAGTTGTAATCCGTTTGGCAAAAGGAGAAAATTCTCATGATGAGCAATATTTGGTTTTGTAGAAATGTTTTTCAAAGTTCTGCTGCATGTGAATGAAAATGGTAAAGATTGAAGAGGTTTAAAGTATAGAATTTGACATGTTTAACCCTTCCCCTCATATGACAAATCTGCAGCAGACGACTTTGAACATGTTTTGTCAAAAAATAGAAAATCTCTATAATTGAATGGATTACCTATGACTAAAAGTGGAAAACATTGTGGCAAAAGGAGAAATTGCATGTTTTGTGCAATTTCTTCTTTTGTCACTATGTTTTCAAAAAACCGTCTGCTGCAGAGGCGTCAGAAAGCGTCTATATGGGGGAAAGGGTTAATTACGAGCAATTCTTTCTTTTTCTACAATGTTTTCAGGTTTTTAAAACCTTTATGGAGATTTCTCACATACCAAAGCTTTCTCATGCCTCTGCAGCATACAACTTGTGAACACATTGTGGCAAAAGGAGAAACTACTTATTACAAGCAATGCCTTCTTTTCCAACAATGTTTTCAGCTTTATTTAAAAATTAAACTCATTTATTATGGAGATTTTTGAAATTTTACAAATGTTTTTACAGTTGTCTGCTGCAGAATTGTTGTACGTGGGAAAGGGTTAAGACCAAGAGACAAGTCCTGTACTTCTTAGCCATTGTCTTGACTTCTACGAGTGAAGACTTACTTACTAAACTGCCCATTATGTCTGGCGGACATATACAGTTCTCCACTCCTGTCTGCTCTGGGCCATTTTCTGAGCTCTTCAGTTTATTTATTTATTGGGGTTTTACGCCACTTTCAACAATATTTCAGTTATATCACGGCGACAGTTCACTTATTCATGATCCCTGGGTAAACAAACCAGTACTAGGCTAGAAAATGTACCATGCCCAAGGGCACTCCACTATGACCGTAGTGCCGCGACTGGGGATCGAACCCGGGACACCCAGTTTCGAAATCCCCGACGCTAACCACTCGACCACAGCGGATTCCTGAGCTCTTCAGTAAGACTGGTTGAAGTTCTCAGTTAAAATCTTTCTGACATACAACAAATCTGCAGCAGACGACTTTGAAAACATTGTGGCAAAAATGTGATTTTTTTTATAACCCTTTCCCTCATATAGACGCTTCCTGACGCCTCTGCAGCAGACAATTTTTGAAAACATAGTGACAAAAGAAGAAATTGCTTAGAGACAAGCAATTTCTCCTTTTGCCACAATGTTTTCCATTTAGGATATCCATTCAATTTTTTTTTTATTTTTTTTTTTGACAAAATATGCTTAGTCATCTGCTGCAAAATTGTTGTATGAGGGAAAGGGTTAAATTATGGTTTAGTCATCAAAAATGTACTCATCAAATAGAGTTGAAAGCATTCTGGCAAACGGAGAAACAGTTTTTACTGCTCATTACGATGTTGTCAAAAGTTGCCTATATAATGGAAAGGGTTAATACTGAAAATAATAGTAGAGTGAAATCGAAAGGTACAAAATGGTATTATAAACTTACGGAAGTTCACCTTTATGAATTCATGCATGTATAATGTATAATACATGTATTTATAACCATTTGCTTGACATTTCAAATGTCTTCTAAAACATTTCTTGAAAAAAGTATTAAATTTATTTAATTGTAAATATTTTGATACATAATTCAGTCATTTTGCCTCTTCCCACCGTGTTTTCAAAAAGTGTCTGATGCAAAGAACTCTATATCAGGTACACAGTTAAATCATAAATTTCCAAGGGGAATATTTTACTAAAATACCCCCCTCCCCCCAAAAAAACCCACAAAATATATGTGATTTATAAAAATGCTATGAATAAGTTGCCTGCTAAGGTTTCAAATGTTGTTTGCCTCATGGAAAGAAATGCTAAATTTAAAATGGACTTCTCCAGCCTTGCCCTTGGAAGAGTTGATAGCCAATTTTAAGAATATCAAGAAAAAAAATCAAAAGTTGAGTAGCCGAAAGTGCAGAACCTGGTCAGACGGCGGGATTGCGCTCGCTGACCTGGTTCTATACTGGCTGCACAAGCTTCACAAAGATTGCTTCAAGCAGTCAGAAGGGTAAAATGATGTCACATTTCACCCTATCAAGTACCTAGTAAAACCATGGTTTTATTTATCAACCAACGCCATCCTTTCCAATCTTTAACCCTTCCCCACCTATAGACGCATTTTTCTGTGTCTGTAGAAGACAACTTTTAAAAAACATCATGACAAAAGGAGAAATTGCTTAAAACAAGCAATTTCTCCTTTTGTCACAATGTTTTCAACTTTTTTCAGTAGTTATACAAATTTTCCATATTTTCGAGTAGACATTTTAAAAGTTGTCTGCTGCAGATTTGCTGTATGTGGGAAAGGGTTATATTATCTGCTTCATCACATTTGAGGAAATTTAAATAAAACAGAAACTTAACAAAAAGTTGAAAATATTGTGCGAAATAGTGAGATATTTTCAACAAGTGACTTTTGAAAACTGAGGCCAAATTTATTCTGATCAATGCAATATTACACTTGCAGCCATTTCTTAAAATATCTAGGCAAATTAAGTGGACTTCTATTAATGAAATATAAATAATAGAACCATGATGGTTCTATATTATATTGCTCACCTCTTTTTCTTTTTATAGAACTTTATAACCATTTCCAATCTATAGACGCATTTTGACCCATCTGCAGTAGACAACTTTTGAAAACATTGTGACTAAAGGAGAGATTTCCCATTTTGAACCATACCTCCTTTTTTCAACTCTATTCAATTTTTAGCTCTCCTCATCCTGAAGTTCAGAGTGAGCTGTTGTGATCAGTCATAGTCTGTTGTAAACGTCTGTTCACATTTTGCTACTGTAACGTATACCGTCGTTTAGCCATTGCGGGTCACCCATCCAGGTACTAACTGCGATGAACATTGCTTAACTTTATGAACAGGTCAACCACTCTACCAACGTCACTATAAAAGCCGACTTCTACGACAAGGCCGTAGAAGTGATATTTAAGCCTATACCCCGTTCCCGTTACATTTCTCCCTCTTTTCTCTTGACTTTGACCCGTAGTCACACAACTGAACACAAGCAGTATACCAGAGCGGAGTCAGTCTATGTAACATCACTGGGAACCACCGGGGTCCGGGGATGATGGTGAATGATGATATCAACCCAAAAATCCCACCGCTGCCACCATGTTGTAACGTGTACCGGTGTAAAGCAATCGCGGGTCACCCATCCAGGCACTAACCGCGATGAATGTTGCTTAACTTAATGAATAGATCAACCACTCTACCAACGTCGCTATAAAAGCGGGCTTCTACGACAAGGCCGTAGAATGTATTTTTATACCTATACCCGTTCCCGTTACACTACTTATAACTTCTCCTCATTAACCAATATACCAATTTTAAAATTATTTTACAGGAATGTTTCTTAAGTGCTCCTCCTTCAAAGAAGTGTAAATAATGTAATTCCGTAGAACGCTTTATAAATATGCTTGTCTAAAAATAAAGGTCTGATTTTAACTGATTTTGCAACAAATCTTCTCTTCCAAAAAAGTTCAAATTAATTTGATGCTTTAAAAATCATGGCAGCCAGGGATGGGGCATGTTTTTCCAGTATGCATATATGAAAAATTTAAGCCCGATTTGAAAATAATTTGGCAGAAATGTTTCTTAACCCTTTCCCACATATAGATGCTTTCTGACGTCTGCAGCAGACAGCCTTTTGAAAACATAGTGACAAAAGAAGAAATTTCTCAAAACAAGCAACTTCTCCTTTTGCCACAATGTTTTCCACTTTTAGTCATAGGTTATCCATTCAATTATAGAGATTTTCTATTTTTTGACAAAGTATGTTCGAAGTTGTCTGCTGCATAATTGTCGAATGAGGGAAAGGGTTAAGTCTATGATGAATATGTTGAAAAATATGATCACCATGGAGACAGGCTCGTTTTCCTGATATGTTTATAGTTAAAACTATTGACCCTTTCCCACATACAACAAATCTGCAGCAGACGACATTGAAAATGTCTACTAAAAAATATGGAAAATCTCTATTATTGTAGGCATAATTACTGAAAAAAGTTGAAAACTTTATGGCAAAAGCGAGCAATGTGAAGAGTTTTCTTATCAACCTAATTATTTTGCAGTAATCGGAGTCTTTGCAATGATAACAATTGTGTGCAAACATTTTTTTTAACCCTTTCTGACACCTCTGCAGCAGACGACTTTTGAAAACATTGTGAGAAAAAGAGGACATTGCTTTTAATGTGCAATTTCGTCTTTGCCACTATGTTTTCAACTTCATGAAATAATTGCTCTTTCATCCAAAGATAGTTTCCTTATTTTTACTAAAAACATTGTGTATTTACAATGTCGTCTGCTGCAGATTTGTTGTATGTGGGAAAGGGTTTAAGAAGACCATCGAAGAAACACTACTATGAAATTTTGGCTGGTTTAGGTTTTGATGGGGTTTAACGCCGTTTTCAACATTATTTCAGTTATATCACGGCAAAAGTTCACTTATTCATGATCCCTGGGTTAAGAAACCAGTACAAGGCTAGGAAATGTGCCTTGCACAAGGGCACTCCACCATGACCACATCGCCGTGACTAGGGATCGAACCCGGGACGCCCGGTTCCAAATCCTCGACACTTACCACTAGGCCACGGCGGATTCCTCCAAGTGGTTTAGGAGGAGATATGTTTATAAGACGCTGCTGATGACATGGCAGTACAGGTAAACCGACCCTCATGCTTAAACCCTTTCCCACATACAACAAATCTGCAGCAGACGACTTTGAAAATACTAAGAAGAGTGGAAAACATTGTGACAAATGGAAAACATTGTGACAAATGGAGAAATTGCTCGTTTTGAGCAATTTCTCCTTTTGTCTCAAGGTTTTCAAAAGTCATCTGCTGCAGAGGCTTCAAAAAGCATATATATGTGGGAAAGGGCTAATCCCAAATGCTGACCATTCTGAAGCCTCTGCAGCAGTAAACAATTAAAAACATTGTAACAAAAGGATAAATTACACATAATGAGCAATTTCTCCTTTTGCAACAATAATTTCAACACTTTTCAATAATTAACCCTTTCCCTCATACGACAATTCTGCAGCAGACGACTTTGAACATATTTTCTCAAAACATAGAAAATCTCCATAGTTGAATGGATAACCTATGACAAAAAGTGGAAAACATTGTGGCAAAAGGAGAAATTGCACGTTTTGTGTTTTCTTCTTTTGTCACAATGTTTTCTAAAGCCGTCTGCTGCAGAGGCGTCAAAAAGCGTCTATATGAGGGAAAGGGTTAAACTTTCCCTTCTAGAGATTTTCCATGTTTTTGCTTATATGTTTTCAAAGTTGTCTCCAGCAGATTTGTTGTATGTGGGAAAGGGTTTTTAAGCATCATGTGCTCGGGTGAGCTAAAACCATAAATAACAGAATATGATATCTTTATAATTTATAATAAAATTTCTTCATTCAATCTTTTATTATAATTTTTTTTATTTTGTTTACATCTAATAAAGAACATAATTATTGAAATGGTTATTTTAGTTTAAACCTTTCCAACATACAAAAAGAGGTACACAAGATGACTTTTTCAAACATTTAGGCATAAATATGAAAACTTGCTATAAATGGCAGCATAATTATTGAATAGAGTTGAAAACATTGAGGCATATATATATCATATATAGAGATGTTCTATATTTATGCCTAGATGTTTCAAAAATTGTCTGGTGCAGATATTTTGTATGTTTGAATGGATTTAAGATGGTATAACCCTTTCCCACTTACAGACGCATTTTGATGCAATAGCAGCAGACGACTTTTGAACATTTTGTGGCCAAAGGTGGAATTGCTCATGATGAGCAATTTCTCCTTGGCCACAAGGTTTTCAACTTTGTTTAACAATTAAGTTAATCTTTTAACGAGATTTTTCATGTAATTGTGACTCTGTTTTCAAAGTCGTCCGCTGCAGAATTGTTGTATGTGGGAAAGGGATAAACTGATCTTGACCAGAATGGGACATTGATTTTTAAATAAATAGACACCTTATAACCGATCTCATTGATATCCCGCCAAATTACTAATATTGGATCGGACAACACACTTAAAGGTCATTTCAAATTGACTCTATACATTTTAATATTTTAAACAAAACACTTTGCAATCACTGCTTCTCTATTCTTGTTTATCTGTATTGGTCATCTACCCTGTTGACACAAAACAATTTAATAGGCAACAATTTGATTGGTTGATACAAAGGTCATTCTATGATGACCTGTTATAGGTAGTCACCAGATCTATACCATCAAAGTTTACGTCTGGATTTAACCCTTTCCCTCATATAGACGCTTTCTGACGGCTTTTTGAAAACATATTGACAAAAGAAGAAATTGCTCAAAACGAGCAATTTTTTTCCTTTTGCCACAATGTTTTCAACTTTTTGTCATAGGTTATCCATTCAATTATTGAGTTTTTCTATTTTTTGACAAAATGTGTTCAAAGTCGTCTGCTGCAGAATTGTCGTATGAGGGAAAGGGTTAATGAGATTGCCATATTACTATATTCACCTTGAAAAGATGATGAGTCATATATTATGCAAAACCAAGGTCTGTAGCTCAACCCTTTCCCAACTGCAGACACATGTTGATGCATCAACAGCAGACGTCTTTCGAAAACATTGTGTCAAAAGGAGAAATGTTCTCATCATGAGCAATTTCTCCTGTTGCCACAATGTTTTCAACTCTATTCAATTGTATATTATCAATTATCGAGATTTTCCTTATTCTAGTCGTCGTCTGCTGCAGATTCATTGCATGTGTTAAAGGGTTAAAGGTCATTGTCAAACTTCACTATAAAAAATATACAAAGTAGAAAAAAATAAGCAACAAATTGACCTAGCTATATAGAAATCTGGCTTTTCAAAGAATCCAAATCTCTTGACACAAATATTCACCTTGAACAGAAAATTGGTAGCATTAGAGACCCAATTAAGTCTGTAACTCAAAGGTCAAGGTAACAAATACTGTGAGGTTAATTATCAATACTATTTACACCCTTTCCCACCTGCAGACACATTTAGATGCATCATCTGCTTCAGGTTTGTTTTTTATGTGGGAAAGGGTTAAAATGATTTACGCATAGATGTGTCAGAACAATACTTTGTAACATTGAGGTGATCTATCTTGTGTTATTTACATACAAATCAATAAAATACATGACATTGTATCCCAACTAGAATGGAGTGCTCCGCGGAGCATGTGTGTGAGTCACCTGCACCTGCTCATTGAAAGTGTGACGAAAAAGTGTGACGAAAAAGTGTGACGAAAAAGTGTGACGGACAGACAGACAGACAGACGGACGGACAGACAGACGTCGGACAAAAAAAAAAGTTAACTCTTAAGTGCCTACCATGCTACGCAGGGTGACACAAAGATCAAATAAATTGTTTTCCAAATATAATCTGATATAATCTGATATAATCTGCTATGGGAGCATATGAAGGCACAATCATTGTAACATTTGAAATAGTATAATTTTGGTACAGAAATGAAAACATTGCGATAAAAGGAAACAAGAACTGAGCTCGACTGTTTTAGTGCTTGACAATGAAACAAAAAAAATTGCAGTACAAGGCAAAACATAGAGTTACCTTCTCTTGTTTACAGATTGGGGTCTTGATTGTAAACAAGTATTCCAAGTTTCAAAGCAATATCCTAAATAGTTAACCCTTTCCCTCATATAGACGCTTTCCTAAAGAAGAGCTGTCCGTAAGACTTGGACGTTTTAAGTGCTTTACAATAAAACATAACATTTTGCAGTAAACGGCAAAACAAAAATCCTTGACAGAGTTACCTTCTCTTGTCTACAGATGGGGGTCATGATGGTAAACAAGTATTCTAAGTTTCACAGCAATATCCTAAAGGGTTAAGTCAATAATTGGATTTTTACCAGATTCAAAAATTCGAAAAAAGGGCCATAATGTATTTCTTATCTGTTGAGGGAGGTAATGATGGTAATCAATACAAGTATTGAAAGTTTTAACCCTTTCCCTCATATAGACACTTTCTGATGCCTCTGCAGCAGACAGCTTTTTGTAAACATAGTGACAAAAGAAGAAATTGCACAAAACGTGCAATTTCTCCTTTCGACACAATGTTTTCCACTTTTAGTCATAGGTTATCCATTCAATTATAGAGATTTTCTATGTTTTGACAAAATATGTTGAAAGTCGTCTGCTGCAGAAGTGTTGTATGGGGGAAAGGGTTAAAGCAATATCTTAATGTTTTGGAAAAAGTGAGGTCAAAAAACGTAACCAACGTGTGACGCCGAGGCGAGTAGGCTAGCTTGCCTTTTCTTTGAAAAGTTGAGCTGATAATATTTTTTTTGAGCAAATGTCCTTTGATTTGACGAAAAATAACCCTGTCTCACCTTTCTCACATAAAACAATATTACAAACTTGCATGCAGTTGAATTCTCAACCCTGTCTCACTTTTCCCACATAAAACAATATTACAAACTTGCATTCAGTTGAATTCTCAACCCTGTCTCACTTTTCCCACATAAAACAATATTACAAACTTGCTTGCAGTTGAATTTTCAACCCTGTCTCAACTTTCCCACATAAAAAAATATAACAAACTTGCTTTCCACATCTTGGGAAAAATATGGAAAATCTTTATAATTAATAGTGTCATAACTGAATAGAGAGGAAAACGTTACGGTAAAAGGTGAAATTTCTCATAATGAGCAATATATTTAGGCAAAAATATGGAAAATCTCTATAAATGAACTGAAAAAAGTTGAAAACTTTGTTGCAAAACGAGAAATTGCTCGTCTTGAGCAATTTCTACTTTTGCCACACTATTTCCAAAAAAATTTACTGATGCAGATGTCTCAAAATGTCTCTGCAAGGGGGAAAGTGTTAAAGGTAAAGGCAAATACAGTAATCACAGGACTAGAACAGAAGATTACCCGTACTTGAAATAAGCACTTGAAATAACACATTTTTAGTTTTTCATAAATTTTGTTTCAGTTAACCCTTTCCCAATTGCAGATGCATTTTGACGCATCTGCAGCAGGAGACTGTTGTAAACACAGGCCTCCTTTTGCCTCAATGTTTTCAACTTTTATTCAATGATTATACAATTGTTCTTTCATTTAAAGAGATCTTCCATAATGTTAACGTTAACCCTTTCCAACATACAGACGCCTCTGTAGCAGACGACTATTTAAAACATTATGGCAAACGAAGAAATAGCTCAAGTCAAGATGATCAGTTTCTCGTTTTGCCACAAAGTTTTCAACTTTTTTCAGTTCATTTATAGAGATTATCCATATTTTTGCCTATGTATTTTCAAAGTCTTCTGCTGCACATTTTGTTGTATGTGGGAAAGGCTTAACTTGATTTTCAAAAAACTAAAAAAAATTGTCGTATGAGGGTTAAATGCGTCTGCAGAAGATTTTCTGTATGTGGGAAAGGCAGAGCTACAGATAGGGAGCAGTATACAGCTCTTTTCCCCACAATAACTCTCTTATTGTCCAACCAAACCCTATGATGTGGGTACTCAAAGGAATCGTCTCAATGAGACGATTCTTTTTGAGTTCCAACAGCAAAGGGTTAGAGGGTCCAATAAGGGTTTTAACCCTTTCCCTCATACGACAATTCTGCAGCAGACGACTTTGAACATATTTTGTCAAAATATGGAAAATCTCTATAATTGAATGGATAACCTGTGACTAAAAGTGGAAAACATTGTGGCAAAAGGAGAAATTGCATGTTTTGTGCAATTTCTTCTTTTGTCACTATGTTTTCAAAAAGCCGTCTGCTGCAGAGGCGTCAGAAAGCGTCTATATGAGGGAAAGGGTTAAAACATGCAAAACGCCGCTTATATCTAGAGCTCTGGAAAGGGTTAAAATAATTAATTTCAGGTGAAGTCGTTAACAATTTGCAGAATTATTAGACAGCATTTTCTGCTCAAACAAGTGTTGAAAGGCACCGCAGAACGTTATCAGAGCATAATCGTGGGCGCTTCCCTCCATGAAGTTTGGTCGCAGATGCATCAACAGGTTCATGTGGGAGTACAGTTTCAGCAGGGAGGAGTCCTGGATATGACAAAGCAGCATGATTATAATATCCAGTAAATCATCGGAACACACTTGAACTTCCGAACCGGTACCCTTTCTGAATTCTGATATCTGAGTTTCGATGTACTTCAAGGCCTGTGTTAGAACGCGAAGTTTTTTAAACAGCGTGCAAGCATCATTCTCCTCTTTCAAGATTTTTTCGAAATCTTTAAACTGTTTGCAGAATTCTTTGATCGTCAGCGGCATCACGGAGGATCGTTTCGGCGATGAGGTGGATTTTGCAGGTTTTGGACGTAACATAACCTCATCCTCATCCTCTTTCTTTCTTTGGTAAATCAAAGTTGCAACTTCATCATCTTCACCATTCACAGCAGAATCTGGGATGACGATGAAAGATTCTTGGTCTTCACATTCAATCCCGATTTCAAGTCCAGTTTCAAAAGTTTTTTTCTGTTTTGACACATTTCCATCATACAGTTCTTTGAGATGAGTTTCATTTTCAGCATAAAAGTTGTCATCTGAGTTTCCAGCACCATTCATGTCAGCGCCATTATCCATCATCCCATAGTACATAGGTGGTAAGTTTTCAGTCTGAGAGTCACAATAGTTATATAGTTGTTCCAAGGTCATGTCCTTCACACTTTTGTTACTAAGACTTTTAGAAAAATCGGATTTAGGATGATTGATCACAACATCCTCGATTCCAGCTTCTTCCAAGTCCCCGGATGCCTCCCTTGAGCTTGCTTCGCTTGAACTTTCGCTGGGAACCATATGGAGGAAATTTGACATTATATGTTCCCCAAATCCAAACTCAGACATTGGTGTCAAGGCCATCCATTTTGATAAGCTATCGCATTTTTCTTTATAACTGTGTTCATACAACTCATTTAATATTGGCATCAATTGGGAAGAAACATGTTCTTCGTAACAAATGTACACTTTGCATATAAAACTACGGGGAATTTCATTTTGTCCTTGTTTCATCGTTACGGCTAGTTCTGTTGCAATTTGCATCACATGTTCAATTATATCGTGACAGATATTTTCACAGCTTTCTTTCGGGATTGTTCCAAATGACCATCTTGATGTATATGTTTTTGCAAATATGCGTGTGTCAACGAATGCTGTCCTACGATTTTGTGATGCTGCTCCGAGCAAGTTCAGAGTCTCTGCCGTTTTTGGTGATATTGGCAGTGGTGTTTGATCAGAGCTTTCAGTCAAGCTCAAAGTGAACAGTTTTGTATCATCAAATAACCTCTGACACTTATCCTTTATGGTGGTACAGAACTTCTCAAACTTTGACCTAACTCCTAACTGCTTAGCTTTCAAGAACAATTTTACTTTCTCTTCCAGTGTAGACCATTCTTCAGGCTTGTTGTGTGGGTTGTAAAGATCGGTCTCCATTTCAAAAGTTCCTTTCTTTTTATTGTAACCGAATGTTACTTTCTCAATCTCTAACTCCCTCACTGACAAAAGCACTGCTTCTCTCACGGTAGACATTTTGATCTTGATGTTTATCAAGTTCTGTATCTCTTTACTCATTCCTTGCTGACGAGTTGTCACTTCCATGTACACCTCGTGAAATACGGTATGGCTTGATCGACGTTTGGATTTCTTCCCTGCTTTCTTTCCATGATTTCTTACAATGACGTTTTTTATTTCCTCCCTGGCAGCTATCGCCTTTTGTAGATCATCATAGATACTATCCCGTTGTACACGTCTGTCATATAATTTATCCTTTTCTTTCTTGCACTGTGAATCTCTGAGTTGCTCAACTTCAGATCCATTGTGTACAAACTCTTCGTTCATTTTCCTTATGTCCTTTTCTAAGTGTTGCAGAAACACCTTCAGAAATTTCTCACTCAATGAAGCTATATAGGTTGTCCGAGAGAAGTCTTCATTTTTCAAGATTCGCTCCCTTTGCTTTCGAAGAGAAATTTCTGTATTCTTTTTTGTCATATCTTTTTTCTGAATTTTATCCTCAATCTTTTCATGCTGAACCTCTATCAAAAGGAGAACATCTCTGATTTGGTCTGAATGTTTAGACTCAAACATAACTTTCGGTAATATATACACATGTAACATTTTCAGTAAATTGTCATGGGAATTCAAAGTATCTCTGTCCCAGAAGTCAAATACTTTCCTAGCTGTGTCAAAAAGTTCATCTATGTTAGGATCAAAGTCATAGTGGTCATCGACTAGCAGTCTCTCTGAAAATAATAATAATGATAATGAAGGTCTCTTTCTGAACTCAATCCAAAGGTCTACATAGTGGTGCTCCAAAACCCAACTTTAACCCTTTCCCTCATACGACAATTCTGCAGCAGACGACTTTGAACATATTTTGTCAAAAAATAGAAAATCTCTATAATGGAATGGATAACCTATGCCTAAAAGTGGAAAACATTGTGGCGTCTGCTGCAGAATTGTCGTATGAGGGAAAGGGTTAAACAATTAGCCTGTGTCAGTCAAATGCACAAGACACATCTTAATAATATCCTTACCAAAATTCATGAAAATATATGAGCATGGTTTTCGTGTCCAGCTCTTTTAGTTACATCATTAATCCTTTGGTGTCCAACATTTCAACAAAATTCAAAAGGCTCTTTTTTCAAAAAACTGTGTGCTAAACAATTGCTTAACATACATGTGAAGATCCTTGGAAGTGTTAAGGAAAATACTTCTGTAATTCACGCTTTATGGAGAATAAAAATATTTTGGAATCAGTGATATAACATTGGACACTATAACCAAAATGAATGGTCAAATCCAAACCAAGATAGGTCTTGAACACACAAGACTGATGAAATGCTTTGGGTTGTCCCATTAATTGTGTTGCTCAAGTTATTTCTCATAATTCATATAATCATTTTAAGTAGTTTTCTTCTATTGTGTAAGATGTAACGGGACACTATTTAATCATAAAAAAGTCTCATAATTAAAGTTTTATAACAAAAAAGAATCCATAATGTAGAATATTTCTGGGAGATTTAACCCTTAGATATTTTCAAAAGAGAGAAAATCCATGTTTATAGTCAAGAACACATTCTTTGAAATTTTGTTCATGTAACATTGGACACCAAATGCCAACAAGAGAAAGACTAATTGGTCTGCAGCTCTTTGTGACTTATTATTTAACAGATTAAAGTCAGAATTTGTTATTTATGTAAACTTTCTGCTTTATGCATGGCTACTAGTCATTCCCTGTAGCATGTTTATAGATCTATTACATTCAATATTAAAGTGCAATGTTTTTATCTCATAGCTTTGTAGTCTTCTTTATACACCTACTTTCTGTTAGTCACCCTCTGTAACATAGCTTGTATGGTGAATGGCATCACACTTTACACATAACCATTTCAGCAACTAACAAGACAACATCAGTGTGAGATGACCTTGGGGTTCAGGTCAGATGAAGACTATTCATTCAAACAATTGAATGTGAAGAAGTCTAAAGCTTCATTTTGCTTTGCTAAATGGCAGCTGGTATTCATGATTGTAAGATGTAAGACTTTCAAATTAACAAGTACTCAAAGATAATCAAGTTTTTCTTTTTTAATCACTGTGAACATCAAAATACAAATAAAAAAGCATGGATTCATTGGTCTCCTGGATCTTAGCACAGTCAGCCTGGTAGCATCTGCTGGTAGTACTGAAATGAACAAGAGCTATAATTGTAAGCCATGCCATGTAGGTATATAAATAAAGTGACAATACAAGTTAGCTGACATATATATCATGCCAAGTATATGTAACTAAGTTTAAAGTGCATTTTCAAATAGTATAAAACTGCATGTATGAACATTTTACAGAAATAAATAGTGCAGACCAGGATCAGGATTATATTATACTGATTTGTTGTTAACACATACACTGCTGAATTTCTAAAATGACCTGTCCCTCTTTCAATTTGGACACTACAATCAGTAGTTCATTTGGGTGTTCATTGAAAAAGTACTGACTGATAAGCGAGCAGTGAAGATCAGGATCAAACAGCACAGATGTCATCTGGTCACAAAGGCAGAATCACTTGCCACCAGCAGAGTAAGAGTTAAGTGCAACTAATTGTGCATATAAAGTCTGACTTAGTTTCTGGTTTTTACTTAAGATACTTACTTTTGCATTGTGAACAAAGGGGTAAAAATTATCCCTAAACTAAGGTTTTTCAAAATATATTTTTTAGTTCTCACCGTTGCGCGCCAAGCCCTCGATATATAATTAACAATATATAATTAACGAAGAATAAGAAACAAGAAATTGTAAGTCAAGTATGACATTTTAAAATAAATTTCAATTCAGATTATGCACATTGCGCTAATATTATCTTACTACTACAAAAAGGTATGTAGGCTAAACTACGTATAAAACGTCAGACAAGAATGTAAAATTTAAAATATTTAACATTTTAACTTGAGAACTGACTTACAACTGCAGGCAACAAAAATGTTCCATGTTGGACTAGCATGTGTTCTCACTGCTGAATGACAGATCAAGTGGACATAATTTCCATTCAATAAACTATGTCCGACATAGAAATAAGAACAAATGGAAATGATTGGATGCTTTCAGATAAGAGCACAAGAACTTCCAACTTGGGACTCCAGAAGCTCACAATTATTTATTTTCCTTTAAGTAATCACATGCAAAAAACTTTGTGTTGTTGCAAGCTGTGGTTGCTTCGAGTTTGTTGTCATTTTAAATGCAGTCAAAACTGTATTAAGCAACCATTCAAAGGAAGCATCTGGATTCTGTAGAGATCAGACCAAAAGGATCTTCCTGCATTACTTTCAATCTGTATTTAAAGTGACCACTAATCAAATGACCATTAAAGCTTCATGGTTTTTGTACATGAATGAAAAATATTGTAGAACTAGTCCAAGTAATTTCTAGGCTAAATTCAAACTTACTGTGGTTCCATAACAGTGACTGTGCTTTCCTCATTTAACACTGGCTCATCTGAAGCTGGTAATTTACCATATGATGGCACTGGCTCGAAATTGAATGCTGGTGGCTCGTCATCTGGTATCCCCGTATTCGTATCATTACAGAAGGGACTGTTTGAAACAAAATGATTTTCACAACTGTCATACCTGTAAAACATTGCATGCACAAATTAACTGTGATATGATTTTAACTGTTATCATACCTGTAAAACGTTTTATACAGAAGTTATATATTGAGCGATCACCAATCAAATGACCATTAAAGCATCATTGACTTTGTACATCAACACTGAATGAATATGAGTGTAGAACTAGTCCAAATAATTACTAGGCTCAATTCAAACTTACTGTGGTTCCTCAATCTACTGTCATTTCTTTCCTGCAAATTCTGTGATTTCTAGCATCTCCTTGTTTGTAATGCTCATATCTCCATAACAGTGACTGTGCTTTTCTCATTCATCAATGGTTCATCGTCATCTGAAGCTAGTAGTTCACCATCTGATGGCGTTGGCTCATCATATGATACCCTCGTATTTGTATTGATACAGATGGGACTGTTTGGAACGAAAGGATTTTCACAACTGTCATACCTGTAAAACATTGTATACACAAATTACATGTGATATGATTTTCACAACTGTAGCTGTAAAACATTGTATGCACAAATTAAATGTGATATGATTTTAACTGTTATCATACCTGTAAAACGTTTTATACAGAAGTTATATATTGAGCGCCCACCAATCACAAAGACCATAAAAGCATCATGGCTTTTGTACATCAACACTGAATGAACATGAGTGTAGAACTAGTCCAAATAATTACTAGGCTCAATTCAAACTTACTGTGGTTCCTCAATCTACTGTCATTTCTTTCCTGCAAATTCTGTGATTTCTAGCATCTCTTTGTTTGTAATGCTCATATCTCCCCTTGTCCTTCTTTAACTTTTGTCTCCAGTCCACATATTAGCTTCTGACTTTTGTACGATTATGTTGTTTATCTACAGGGTTTTTCTTCAATTTGACTCATAATGAGTACCTGATGAGAAAGAATAAAGCCAATGTCAAGTTTCATCCAAATTGAATAATGCTTAATTGTTCCTTAACATTATAATAACAATATATCGGTGAAACTAATGGATTTTCCCCCAAAGTATAGCAAGGACACAGGAATGGTGCTATGTTATATATGCTATATATATAACACAATCAATGGGCCATAAGGAAGTTATATAGTAAGAAAGCCGAGTACAAAGTGTAAATGGTTATTCCACTTAAAGATAAAATGTATATAATGCGAGATGGACGAATGAATAGCAGATGGATGAAGTCACGACTATATGCTCCTCCTGAATTGTTGGGAGCATAAAAACCTCTTTCCCTCCAAATGTAACAGATGTGACAAATATTTAACATTAAAGCTCATCAGAAACAGTGTGTTACAGCTTTATATTTAATAATGTGTGATACCTATTTGAGATGTAATGTGGACACTATATATAATGATGTCATGTTACATCTCAAAACTATAATATAAATCAAATATGTCAATATATCTTTAATTAATCAGCTACTTGGTTCAAATGCAAACAATAAATACAAGGTGCCATTCTCAGATTTAAAACCCATTTGCAACATTCTAAATGTTTAACTTCATAAAAATTACGTATACCAGTTTTAGATGTAACTTGGACAACACCCAGCTATGACTGATGTAACATGGACATTGAAAAAAATTGTGTCAAGTTACATCTCTAGGTAAAAATATTATCTACAAACAACATAACAAGTTAAAAATGTTTAATTCAAGGGCAAATGTTAATTATAAAGAACCATTTTTAAATTATAAACACATGTGCAATAATTTACATGTAAAAAGGTTGACAAATTACTAACACTAATATAAGATGTAACTTGGACACCAAAATAGTAACCTGGACACAAAAATTAAGGTCAAAGTTACATCTCTAGGTAAAAATATTATCTACAAACAACATAACAAGTTAAAAAATGTTTAATTCAAGGGCAAATGTTAATTATAAAGAACCGTTTTTAAATTATAAACACATGTGCAATAATTTACATGTAAAAAAGGTTGACAAATTAGTAACACTAATTTAAGATGTAACTTGGACACCAAAATAGTAACCTGGACACAAAAAGTAAGGTCAAAGTTACATCTTAATGTTTATTTGTTAACTTTTTGACATCCAGCAGACTGATTTAATAATATTTTTTCTCCACAAAAAAGTAAATCCATCGGACATGTGAATGTACACCGTGTCAATACAAAGCTTAAGTTTCTGAATAATAATGAAATATTATTTCAAAGATGTAAATTGGACTCCAACATTTTAAAATTAGACAAACATGGACACAAAATACAGACGTCAATGTTACACTTGTGTCAATGTTTGTCTCAAACCATTACTTTTAATAGTTTCCGAGTTGAAAAAGATCAAATACATGGGACATGTGCATCAGTTATTTTCAGAAAAAAAATACTGGGTCAAACTCGCTCATGTAGTCATGTTTAAATTGTTCTATTTTCTAAATGTATGAAAGAGGTAACATTGACTCTAAATTTTATGCAGAATTTGTCGTTAAAGTTACATCTTCAATACCAACCTACTTTTTATGCATACATACTAACAACAAGACATTTTAAATTATGGATTTCTATAACAAATTAGAAATGTTTCCAAAATAAACACCATTTTACATTTGCCTTCCTCTTATATCCTATAAAATCCAGAATTCGTAGCCTCGCTACATGTTCATGCTGGGTGGGGTATTTCAAACATCGTTTTTGTCGATCATCTAATACATAAAACCCTTCGAATTTCGCCATTACAGAGCTTATTCATGTTTGTTTGGGACTTTAGGTACTCAATATTTATAAAACATAACAATTACTGCACATTTTTAAGTGTCGAAGAAATAATTTATGACGTAACAAAGTAAAACTTACCCACAAGGTTTTTCAACACCAGACATTTTTGTTATTGTCTCGCAAATGGTCTCGAAAACACACGCGATTCACAACGTCATTATGAATATATAATTAGATCTAAAAATAGTCTGTGTTAGTGTATTAGACGGAGTAATAAATCATTTTCATGAAAAATGATGACGTAACATTTTGACACGAATTGCTACTTAAGGAATTTAATCGGCCACAACAGTGCTTAGCTCCACTGACCCATATTCGCTTTTATTATAATATCAACACGACTACACCACAGCAACGTTGAAATTTTATATCTTTTTAAAGATGTAACATTTTGGACGAGAAAGTTACGTCATCAAATAATTTTAGTTTTTAACGGATTTCTTCAAATATTGCTCATTATTGTCACTTATTAACCTTTTAGTTTGCAGAACTATCTATTTTGGAAACATAAATGTTTTACTTCAGGTGTTTAAAAGACTGTACATAGGCATGTGGTGGTCTTCCTTAAAACCTACCCAGAAAATGTCCCCTCAATGTCCAATAATTTCTCAGTTTTCGGGTGTTTTTTACCCCCAAAAACAATACAGAAACATGTATTTTTATTTCGAGTTCAAAGATAGCTATCTAGATTCACTAGTTATATGCATATTAATGCATTTTCAAAACAAAAACAACCAAAAAATGCCCATTTTTTGCAGATGAACCAAAAAGTGCTGGACACGAAAACCATGCTCATATAGTATCTTGTCAGTGTATTTGGTAACTACATCTCTAATATGGCTGATTATCGTTCCCCAGTTCTATTTTTGTAAATTTATAGCAATGTTAGGCCTTGATTGTTTCAAACTATTGAATGCTCCACACAATATTCTTCCCAGGCAACTGGCTACCTACTAACCCATTAGTGTAAGACATGAAGCTTGTCAAAATGACTTTTGTCAATCATTGGAAAAATGAACTTACAACATATAAATCAAAGCTATTTTAGGTCAATATGTTTTCAGTTGTTTGCTTTATGATTATCCAAAACCCTTTCCAATATTCAGACGCTTTCTGATGCCTCTGCAGCAGACAACTTTTGAAAACATTGTAGTATAATGACACTTTCTCCTTTTGCCACAATACTCTTTTTTCTATAAATTAATATTTCATTTATAAAGTTTCCATATTTTTGACTCAATGTCTTTCAAAGTCATCTGCTACAGATTTATTATTTGTAGGAAAGGGCCAAGACAAATATATGCATCTGATCACTAATATTAATGACTTTGAAAACATTAAGCCTTTCCCACATATAGCAAATTCACCTTTTTTCACGATGTTTGAAAAAGTCGTCTGCTGGAGAGGCTTCAGAGAGCGTGTATATGTGGGAAAGGGTTAAGGTAACAATATGGAAAATCTCAAAAACTGAAAGTTTTATTTTTAAATACAACGAAAAATATTGTGAGAATAAGAGAAAGTGCTCATTAACCCTTTCCCTCATACGACAATTCTGCAGCAGACAACTTTGAACGTATTTTGTCAAAACATAGAAAATCTCTTTAATTAAGTGGATAACCTATGACAAAAAGTTGAAAACATTGTGGCAAAAGGAGAAATTGCACGTTTTGTGCAATTTCTTCTTTTGTCACTATGTTTTCAAAAAGCCGTCTGCTGCAGAGGCGTCAGAAAGCGTCCATATGAGGGAAAGGGTTAAGAGCAATTTCTACTTTTGTGACAAAGTTTTCAAAAGTCGTCTGCGGCAGATGCATCAAAATGTGTCAGCATGAGGGAAAAAAATTAAAAGGATTTTACAAACCTGTCTTTTGAAAGAAGGCTACAGCATCGCCTTGAGAAACACTCTGTTCCGAGCGTTTGAAAAATTGGAGAGCTCGCTCATCGTCATCGACGGTCCAGAAGACACAGCGCCGATCACAGTCCACAAAAACCGCCTGGAGAACCAGCACCTTGTACCACAGTGCCGGATCAACTCTCTCTTCGATAAATTCACCAATCGCTGGTCTGTAACAATCCTGTAGAGTTACATCTGGAATTTTCTTCACAGTGTTTTCACATTTCAAATACACAAACATGTTTATGATTCAGATAATAAACGTGAGTAACATGTTTGAAGTTTCCTATCTTGTTCACTTTTCTTTTTTTCTTCTTCCAGGTTAAGGGTAGAAATCTCAATAACTCTGTGTTAAATTAACTTAAAATCAATGTTGCTCAACAAAATAGTTGTTTATTGACACGTTCAAATTATTTACATGGATCTGGTTATGCTTCCTAAATGTTCTGACACCTTCTTATATGTATAACTTCTCATACCAATACCAGGAAGTGAAGTGTTCGTAATAATGTAAAGGTCAGCTTTATCTTTAGAATAGAAAACACAGTCTGAAAACGTAAAACTATTCGACACAACCCACTAAATCGTTGATAATTAAACGTTGATAATTAAACGGTGAGCGAATAATTCAACCGATTAACTTCTTGTCACGCTTCATGATTTATAAAGAAATGTGAGAAATTTTTGTTTATAATTAACATTTTTTATTTTGGTGTGATTCTAACGACACCGCCGCTTAGCCCATTTACAAAAAATAAATTCACTGTCAAAGTGATTCATCGCTAAATCGGGAGAAATATTGCTTTTACCTCACACAAACATGACATGAGTAAGTTATTTTGTTATTAGGCATTAGTTTTACTATAACCACTCAAGATCTCTCTTTTAAAGTCCATCTTACTCCACTATTGCGGTTGACGTTGATAGTGTCCCAACCTCCGGATGAAATGGTAGCCGGATAGAGAACTTTGTTTTATGTATCTTTTAACTTTTCTCTTTCAGAACATTGAAAGAAAAATCCTTTAATTGTTATGACCCGTTATGTTAAGTTCGAACCATAATATAAATTAAAGCTGGTGGTATTTATTAGTTCAAAGTTCAATAGTTTTTGTGAGAATGTTGAATTACTAATGGTGTAATGAAAATTAAAATAGTATTACTCTTTATTTCCTCCAAAGCTTATCTGTAGCACTGTTTGAACAGATTACAGTCATTTTACAAATTTATGTACCTATTTTCAGTTGCAGGGGTCAGATTAACATATTCAGGGGTCTATGGTCAGTGATTTAAGTTTTAACACAATACCCACAGGAATGTTAATTGTTTTCAGAATCGACGTCAAATCACTAGAAATGTTTGCATTTAATATTTTCCCACTTACAATAAATCTGCAGCAGACGACTTTGAAATTATCAAGTCCAAAATATAGAAAATCTGTATAAATGATAGTATGATTATTGATTAGAGTTTAAATCATTGTGGCAAATGGAGAAATTGCTCATTATGAGCAATTTATCATTTTGCCACAATGGTTTCAAAAGTCATCTGCTGCAGAGGCATCAGAAAGCGTCTATATGTGGGAAAAGGGTTAATTGCACAACTGTTACTTGACATTCACAGAGGACTAGATAAGGAGGAGTAAATAGGTCCTTCTTCAATGATATCATTGTTAGCACTCATTAAAACCTATGTTATGGGTACTCAAAAGAATTGTCTCGCTGAGACGATTCTTTTGAGTACTCACAACATAGGTTTTGTCGGTCAAATATGGGTATCCGAACAAGAGAAACGCTCCTTAGTTAAAGCTCTCAGCCTCTGCATTCATTTGTCTTCCAAAAACAATATGGCAAAAGGTGAAATTGGTCATAATTTTCCTTTGGTGAAAACGTTTCAACTCTATTCAATAATCATACTATCAATTTCAGAGATTTAGATGTAACAAGTTGTTTATCTATATGTTTTTGAAGTTTTGCCTGCAATTGTATGTAATATACATCACCAACACGCCAGTTAACAGTTGGTATTAACTTTAGACGAATAAACATTTATAAGGAAACGCTTTAATTGTCGAGTCTGATAATCTGCATTATTAATCACAACATGTTGAGAATACAAAATGGCAGAGATTAGCTCAAGGGAAGTCACATCATTCGGTCCATAATAGTTCGCACCACATATACGCAAACCAATACAATGGTGCATAGAAATTGAAGTGTTTTTTATTTTTAACCAGGTTTTCCGAAGGCGTCAACTTTCCTTGTCCGGACCATAACTTTGCCATGCATAGAGATATTTTCAAATAACTTGGCACAAACATACACCATATCAAGACGATGTGCCAAATGCAAAAAAAAAAATTCTGTAGATTCAAGGTCAAGGTCACAGTGATAAGAAATAGACTTTAATTGAACTTTTCTTGTCTGGACCATAACTTTGTCATGCATAGAGATATTTTCAAATAACTTGGCATAAACATGCACCATATCAAGACGATGTGCCAAATGCAAAAAAAATTCTGTAGATTCAAGGTCAAGGTCACAGTGATAAGAAATAGACTAATTTAAATTTTCTTGTCCGGACCATAACTGTGTCATGCATAGAGATATTTTCAAATAACTTGGCACAAATTTTTATATGAACTATATCAATATGATGTGTCACATGCAAAACTTTTGTCTGTAGCTTCAAGGTCAAGGTCACAGTGACAACAAATAGACATCAGTTGAACTTTTCTTGTCCGGACAATAACTTTTTTATCCATAGAGATATTTTCAAATAGCTTGGAACAGATATACACCATATCAAGACGCTGTGCACAATTTATGTGTTTAGCTTCCAGGTCAAGGTTACAGTGACAGAAAATATACTTTACTTGAACTTTTTTTGTTCAGACCATAACTTTACCATGCATATAGATATTTTCAAATAACTTCGCGCAAATATGCTCCATATTAAATAACTTTGCAATTTAAAAGAATATAGCATAGATATGAGTAAGTTTCATAACCTCGGGCCCTGGATCTAGTCTGTTTGCAAAGGCATAAACGTGTTACTATCAAGTAAAGGGTTAAGGCAGATCACTGATTATCAACCTGGCATTAGGGATCCTAAAATGTGGCTGCTTACAACAAAAGGTTGCTTAATATCTGTTATCTATTATATGTTCTTAATAAATGAGGCCATCAACACACGATTGACTGTATTGAACTGATATTTGTTAGATAAAATTGTGATATATTTAATTGACAAAGTAATTATGATTATTCATCAATAGAAATATTCCCTGTTACTTGAATTACTAGCTTTGATTAACTATTAACAGAAGGATTTGACAGATCTGTTAATTCTTAATCAAATACCTTCCATTATAGAAAACCTGGTTTCATGGAATTTTCATGTCTTGTTTTCAGAAATATTATTGTGACATCAGTATGAAGGAGTATGGGGAACTACAAGTCAAGGCCAACCATCTCTTGTGCAGGTTTGTTTAAACATTATTATCCCTTTCCCTCATACAGACGCTTTCTGATGCCTCTGCAGCTGACAGCTTTTTGAAAACATAGTGACAAAAAAAGAAATTGCACAAAAAGTGCAATTTCTCCTTTTGCCACAATGTTTTCCACTTTTTGTCATATTTTATCCATTCAATTATGGAGATTTTCTATGTTTTGACAAAATATGTTCAAAGTCATCTGCTGCATAATTGTTGTATGAGGGAAAGGGTTAAACATTATTATACAGAGGTCAAGAAAAGGAGGGAGCTCTTTTTCCAACGATAAATAGGGCAACAAAACCCTATGTTTTGGGTTCTCACAGTGAGGCAGACTTTTGAGTGAATTAAGGATTTTAGAGAATGGACACTGTCCCTTAATCGGCCTTCCTTATCGAGAGCTCTGATTAACCCTTTTCCTCATATAGACGCTTTCTGACGCCCCTGCAGCAGACAGCTTTTTGAAAACATAGTGACAAAAGAAGAAATTTCTCAAAACGAGCAATTTCTTCTTTCGCCACAATGTTTTCCACTTTTAGTCATAGGTTATCAATTCAATTATAGAGATTTTCTATTTTTATACCCCCAGATACATAGTATATGGGGGCTATATAGGAGTCACGCTTGTCGGTCGGTCCGTCCGTCCGTTGATCTGTAGACATTTCTTGTGAACACTATATTTCAGCAACCCTTGGTCAGAATTCAATATAACTTCACAAGAATGCTTGATATCAAGCCTAGGTGTGCATATTGTTGGCGTGTTGCAGTGGAATTATTTTTAAATGAGTTATGGCCCCTTGAATTTCTCATATATATGTATATTGTCAGGCACCAGCTTGGGGTATTCATCACCTTCAGTGATATTTCTAGTTTGACAAAATATGTTCAAAGTAGTCTGCTGCAGACTTGTCGTATGAGGGAAAGGGTTAAACATGGTGTAGCAAGCAGAAGTCTTAACATTTTATGAACTTGTAGTTGTAGATAACATATCATACTGCTATGTCGATTGATTACTTCTCTGTAATCTGCCCATGTGTCTCTTTCATTTTCACTTTCAAGTGATTGGTTTCTAGCTACTGTTCTTGTGAAGGCTAAGGGCTTGTATTGCAATCAAGTAGCTTGTGAACTGGTTTTAAACAAGTATTTTCTTAATGTATTTTTACAGCGCTTGTTTCAAATCTACTTTTGGTCATTATCGTTTTGAAATTGTATGTAATAATTTATCAGATGTAGATTGATGGAAGCATATAAATAGTCGTACTGTTAGATAAGGCCAAGTTAACAGTATTATTCAATAAAACAATTCTTTTGACAACCTGCAACGTAAGGTTTTAGCCTAACAGTATATCTCTTATTATTACTCAATGCAGTGAGATACATTTTTAGCTCGACTATTCGAAGAAAAGGCTAGCTATACTACTCGCCCCGGCATCGGCGTTGGTGTCACACCTTGGTTAAGGTTTTCGTACCAATTCCCTTTTTTGTCAAAACTATTACAGATATTGCTTTGAAACTTACAGCACTTATTCACCATCATTACCTCCATCAACAGACAAGAGTACATAACTCTGTTGAGGTTTTTGTAAGAATTATGGCCCTTTTTTAACTTAGAATTTTGGTTAAGTTTTTTGTACTAATTTACTTTTCTTCAAAACTATTACAGATATGGCTTTGAAACTTACAACACTTATTCACCATCATTAACTCCATCTACAGACAAGAGTACATAACTCTGTCAAGATTTTTGTAAGAATAATGGCCCTTTTTTAGACTTAGAATTTTGGTTAAGTTTTTTGTACCAATTTAGTTATTTTCAAAACCATTGCAGATATGGCTTCTAAACTTACAACAATTTTTCACCATCATTAACTCCATCAACAGACAAGAGAATAAACTCTGTCAAGATTGTTGTAAGAATTAATGCCCTTTTACAACTTAGAACTTTGGTTAAGTTTTTTGTACCAATTTACTTTTTTTCAAAACCATTACAGATATTGCTTTGAAACTTACAACACTTTTTCCCCATCATTACCTCCAGCAACAGACAAGAGTACATAACTCTGTCAATGTTTTTGTAAGAATTATGGCCATTTTTGGCCTTAGAATTTTGGTTAAGTTTTTCATACCACCCCACTTTTTTTCAAAACCGTTAGTGATTTAGCTTATAAGCTTACAATACTTATTTATCACCATTACCTCCATGAACAGAGAAGGGTACACAACTCTGTCAAGTTTTATTTAAGAATTATGGCCCTTTTTCGATTTATATTTTTGGTTAAGTTATTCATACCAAATCAAATATTTTCAAAACAAAAAGAGATATAGCTTAAACACTCACAAAAAATCTTTTTACCATCATGATCTCCACCAACAGCCAAGAGTGCATAATTAAGTAAAGGTTTTTGTAAAAATTATGACTTTTTTTCGACTATCACCCAAAAAAGTTTTGTTTTATTGGCAAGCACAAAAAATTTGAGCATGCTCTTGTTTGAGTATTAACAACATAGGTTTTGCAGTTCATTTAACCCTTTCCCTCATCTAGACACTTTCTGACGCCTCTGTGGCAGACGGCTTTTTGAAAACATAGTGACAAAAGAAGAAATTGCACAAAACGTGCAATTTCTCCTTTTGCCACAATGTTTTCCACTTTTAGTCATAGGTTATCCATTCAGTTATAGAGATTTTCTATTTGTTGACAAAATATGTTAAAAGTTGTCTGCTGCAGAATTGTTGTATGATGGAAAGGGTTAACAGTATTATTCAATAAGACAATTCTTTTGACAACCTGCAACGTAAGGTTTTTGCCTATCAGTATATATCTTATTATTACTCAATCCACCCAACGTTGTCACAATGTGGGAACTAAGAATAATTGTCTCGCTTAAATTATATTAATTAACATAAGCATCATCATGTTTTATCAGATGCAGTTAGATAATTTTTTTGAGTATAAACAACATAGGTTTTGCAGTTCATTTAAGGATTCATGAAAATATAATATGCCTTTTATCTTACAGATGAGTTGAAAAAGAAGATAAGCGAGAGTTATTCCTTGTTTCGATCCCATGTGATAGAAGATTTACGACCTTTGAGAGAATGTGAGTGGACAGAATTACAGCAGACCTGCAGGTAAATCTTCTTGCCCTCTGTTGACATTAGCTCTAAAATTAGTTAATCTTTCCGCACATATAAATTATGTATAACAAGTCTGCAGCAGACAACTTTGAAAATTGTCGGCAAAATAATGGGCAATCTCTCTAAATGAATGTATAATTATTTAATAGAGTTAAAAGTGTTGTGGCAATATTTAATTTAAGAGCAATCTCTTGTTTTACCAAAGTGTTTCCAAATGTCGTCTGCTGTAAATAAGTCAAAATACATCTGCATGATGAAAAGGAGGTTAGATTATTGTCTTCAGATGCAGTAAATTATTAGCAATAAGGTTGATTAAACCTTTCCCTCATACGGAATGTCTCAAGGGGATAGAGGTATAGAGTAATGGTTCCTGAAACAGAAAATCCATATGAGGCGAAAAGTGTCTACCAGGGTTAGCCTGCGCGGCATGCTTCAGCTGATCTGGGTCGATAATTTACGCAATGGGGTCATGTCTTTTGCAAGAGTCCACATTCACAATGTTGGTTATCTCGCGGGACGGCTCATTTGTTATACCCAGTTGTATGTTGTTCAAAAGAAATCGCATATCAAAAAGCAAATGTTAAATATACGTTATATTTTCAGTGCCTGTGATACAGAAGGTGTGATATCACTACTCACTAATGATAATATACATGAGAAAACCGACACTGGGCTCAGCCTGCTACACATTGCCTGTATATCCGGGGGTAAGCTCTATTTTATGTTGCATACACTACATTTGCGGGATCATTCTCTGTGTTGTCTGTCCGTGAGTCTGTTGGCGAGCCACAATAGCTCAGTCAGTATTGACGAATCTGGGTCAACTCGGACTTTACTGTATATAAGTGTGTATCTTGTGTCTGAATTTTTCGACGACCTCTGAAGTATATTACAAACGTCAATTGTAATTTGTTATTGTTAGTAGTTCAAATTGTATAATAATGTTATTTTGACACTTCATACATTTTTCTAAATAAAAAAGTTTTTTAGTATGTCTGTGTTCCTTTTCTTTTTCATTTTCCCTTTTAATTCAATTTTCATGAAAAAATGGTTTACTCTACTACATTATTTATAAAATGTCTAGAGCCTCGACTCTAGATCCACAAACTTAGATTTTTTTATACTGTTGTCATTTTCTGTCTATTTACTTTATTAAGATGTCGAATTCAGTTTATTACCATGTCTTAATATAGTAAATAGAGATAAAACTGCAATATAAGATCGATTTTCTTTGATAATTTTATAGTTGAGATAATAATTGAGCTGAAACAACAATAGTTGATACATGTACTGCTAATACCAGTTATCTTAACTACATCCAATGAAAAACGTGACAAGTTGACCGGGCCGAGTTGAATTGAGGACGAATTGACTCGGGGGCGAGTTGGTTACATGCTATCAATCCATGGGTCATGCTTTTTAATCCCCAACTTGTTCATTGTTCCTTTCTTAACCCTTTTCTTCATATAGACACTTTCTGACGCCTCTGCAGCAGTCAGCTTTTAAAAAACATATTGACAAAAGAAGAAATTGCTCAAAATGAGCAATTTCTCCTTTTGCCACAATGATTTCCACTGTCTGCTGCAGAGGTGTCAAAAAGCGTCTATATGAAGGAAAGGGTTAAGTACCCACAATATACCATTAATAATGTCGCATATCTAGAACTGTAGTTTTGCTTTTCAGGAAGTAAGTTACTTGTGGAGATTTTACTTCAGAAAGGCGTGAGACCCGGTGATCTAACCAAAAATGTTTTCTCTGCCTTGCATTTAGCAATATATAAGGTAAGTTTACACTTAATAATTTTTTGCAGAAATATTCCTTGGTTGACACTCTACAAGATTCCTCCAAGCCATGGTGATTGGTCAAAAAACATGGCAACCAGGGGGGCTGGGCTGTTTGGAGATTTATTTTTTGCCTAATGGCAGTGGAGCAATACTGGCCCTCTTGGGCCTCTTGTTTTTTTACTTGCAATGTTTTCATTACTTCAACAAAATTATGATTCCAAATTCCTAGCTATTTACTTTAACTTTAACTCTTTCCCACTTGCAGACACCTTCTGATGCTTCTTCAGCTGACAGCTTTGAAACACATTGTAAGAAAAGAAGAAATTGCTCATAATGAGAAGTTTCTCCCTTTGAAGAATGTTTTCAATTCTACTCAATGCCAAATTATAAATTGTTAGTTAACCCTTTCCCTCATACGACAATTCTGCAGCAGACGACTTTGAACATATTTTGTCAAATAATGGAAAATCTCTGTAATTGAATGGATAACCTATGACTAAAAGTGGAAAACATTGTGACAAAAGGAGAAATTGCACGTTTTGTGCAATTACTTCTTTTGTTACTATGTTTTCAAAAAGTCGTCTGCTGCAGAGGCGTCCGAAAGCATCTATATGAGGGAAAGGGTTAATTTATATTATCATGGTGATATACAATGTTAAGTCTCTATTTGATGATAACCTGGATGTGAACTTTATTGTCATATTTACATGTCATGTTTATTCATGTATTCAGGGAGATATATCCAGGCTCTATTTGAAGTTTATGTCTATGTTATTCATATCACATTTACATATATATATATTAAGTATTCATACCATTATATTCAGGGAGATATAGACTATTTCCAGGCTATGTGGATGTTTATCGTATCATATTTACATATCATGTTTATTCATGAATTCAGGGAGATGTAGACAGTGTCCAGGCTCTGTTGGAAGGCTATGTGGATGTTTATCATATCATATTTACATATATATTAATTATTCATACCAGTATATTCAGGGAGATATAGACTATGTCAGTCCAGGCTATGTGGATGTTTATCATATCATATTTACATATAATGTTTATTCATGAATTCAGGGAGATATAGACTGTGTGCAGGCTCTGTTGGAAGGCTATGTGGATGTTTATCATATCATATTAACATATCATGTTTATTCATGAATTCAGGGAGATATAGACTGTGTCCAGGCTCTGTTGGAGGGTTCTGTGGATGTGAACCAGACTGGTAACAGTGGCGTATCAGCTCTACATATTGCTGCCATGTGTGGACATTCTGAGGTAAACTGTGCACTCCTACCTTTAAATAATTATACCCCCTTCGAAGAAGAGGGGGTATATAGAAGTCACTGTGTCTGGCTGTCTGTCTGTCTGTTGGAAGCCATATTTTGTCTGGCCTATTTCTTACAAACCACTGGGTGGAATTCAATAAAAATTTACATGAATCTTCTATACCAAGAGGAGATGTGCATATCCTAAAGGGGTTACAATTGCTTGTCATTTTACAGAGTTATGGCCCTTTTACTTATTAAGTTATGGTGTAGTTCAAGGTGCTGTTTAGGGGGTATTTATCATCTTCAGTGATAGTTCTAGTTCTAATAAATATAGGAGGAGATTAACCCTTTCACTCATAAGACAAATCTGCAGCAGATGACTTTGAACATATTTTGTCAAAAAAATAGAAAATCTCTATAATTGAATGGATAACCTATGACTAAAAGTGGAAAACATTGTGGCAAAAGGAGAAATTGCTCATTTTGAGCAATTTCTTTTTTTGTCACTATGTTTTCAAAATGCTGTCTGCTGCAGAGGCATCAGAAAGCGTCTATATGAAGAAAAGGGTTAATCCCTCCTTTCCAACATTAAATAAATCTGCAGCAGACAATTTTGAAAATATATTGGCCAAAATGTATCAATAAAACATATATACATGTTTATGCAAATATTGTTTTATTTTTCAAAGATTTTAACTATTAACTTGGCCTTTTTATAAGCAAGAGCACCGCGTACGGCACAGACGCTCGAGTGATAGAAAACAGGGGGAAAAAAGCTGAGCTAAACAAAAAACCTTAACCGGAAGTCCATGCAGGCACCGCAGCCGACGACGACGCCAGGGTCATGACAATAGCTCTCAATTTTTTTCAAAAGTCGAGCTAATAATATACTTTCACGATGACTTATGCATGTACTAGATTTTACATTAGCATTAGTCTCTGTTTTGTTTCTTGCAGATTGCCAGTTGTTTGTTAGAAAGTGGTGCTAAAGTAGATGAAGGAGATGCTGTGCATTTCACACCTTTACATATAGCCTGTAACTTTGGACATGATAAGGTAACAGTGACTATATCCACTGTCTCAATATCACACTGCAATAGCTTAGTTAGGAATGATGTTGGCTATCGATCAATGGATCATGAGTTTAACCCTTTCCCTCATACGACAATTCTGCAGCAGACGACTTTGAATATATTTTGTCAAAATGGAAAATCTCTTTAATTAAATGGATAACCTATGACTAAAAGTGGAAAACATTGTTGCAAAAGGAGAAATTGGTCATTTTGAGCAATTTCTTCTTTCGTCACTACGTTTTCAAAAAGCTGTCTGCTGCAGAGGCGTCAGAAAGCGTCTATATGAGGGAAAGGGTTAATTCCTGGCTTGGCTATTTATATTTTCAGATGATTGTCAAAAGTTTAGACCAGCTTCTGCCACAAAAAGGCTTAATAGGCAATGTGAGAAGGCAGTCAGTTTCCTAGGTAGAATAGTGTGTGAAGTACTGGCGTGAGAGAGTCAGGAAACACATGGTAAGGTGAAATGACTGCCGTAATATATCTCTGTCTCTACTGTAACCAAGTTTTTATAGAATGGCGGGCTGGTATTCTGGTCACCCGCTGGTTGTTCATGCCATCTGCATTCAGGGCTAAAGCTGTAATGGGAAATTACTGATATTCCCACTTAACAAGTGGACCATTGCACTCTCAATTGTCTGCTGCAGACACATAAAAATTCACTTGCATGTGGGAAAGGGTAAAATATCATTTGTTGTGTCTGTAAGGCAGGGAGACATTCCAGTTGCTTTCTTTCTTTCTGTCTGTCTGCTTGTCCGTCAATGTTTGTATTCATTAGTCATCATTTCGTTTCTGTTCTGCAGAATCATTTCAAAGGTGCAATACTTTTACCTTGTGAACAGTAGAATGAAACAATACAAGGAACATAACTCTAGTCTACTTATTTATTAAATTAACTCCCTTTTTTCAGTTGTGTCTGTTTTCTCACTTATTAACTTTTGCAGGTGACACACAGTGTTCTGTGAAACACTCTTGTATCTATTTTTATTCCTATTTAGGTTGTGGAGGTGTTATCAAAACATGGTGCTAACGTAAATATATGTGGTGATGTGGGAGACAGACCGCTTCACCTTGCCTGTGCCAAAGGTCATGTCAGGGTCACGCAGCTGTTGGTGGAGGGCTGTGGTAGCAGTAAGGCTGACGGTAACTTTCTAATTTTTGGCTTTTTAGATCACCAGAGCTTAAGTCTCAAGGTGATCTATTCTGATCACCTTCTGTCCGTCGTCTGTCAGCTGTCTTTGTTAACTTTTAGCTTTAACCCTTTCCCTCATACGACAATTCTGCAGTAGACGACTTTGAACATGTTTTGCCAAAAAATAGAAAATCTTTTTAATTGAATGGATAACCTATGACTAAAAGTGTGCTTCATAGTTTTCTCCCACCAGTACTCCACACAAAATAATTCCTAGCTAATTAACTTCTTTTCCACATAGATTAAGATTATATTAGAGTCATACAGCTGTTGGTTGGTTACATTTCTGTTTATTAGCTTTTATAACCAGGTTTCAGCAAGATTGAAACCTGAATATTATAAAGGTGATACCATTGTTGTTATCAAATGCATTATAGTAAACAATATGAAGAAAACATAAAAATCATAAAAAGATGAAACAATTGAGATCAATTTTTGTGGCGATTGGTTTGACAATCGCCACAATGCTAACAGAAACAACAACAACGAAAAATATTTACATAGTCGGTTGAACAATCGGTTGATATTTTTTTTCCTTTCTGCAAACTAATTTACTCACATCCGTTATAGTTCCATCATTGATGCAGAGACGTGATTAATAATAATTATGTCAGTACCGGATTGTTACTAATATTTGAGTTTTATCGAGACATTATCTACATAGAGTTAAAATATGTAAATATTATCTTTGTCATGATTTGGCAGATAATAAATATCATTGCGCGTTCTGCCTTGCAAATAACGGCAACTCTGATGATACTCAAATCTGGAAATTCCAAAAGGTTCTATAAATAGCTCAAGAGACCAAAAACCAGAAGAGCTTGTAAATCTCAATATTATAAACGCTTTATTTTGTAGTTGTTTAAATATATGAAAGCGTCTAGATGATAAGACTGGTTTACAAAGCGATGTCAGTGTGTACACACGTTATGTATACACGTCTGCACGTTCTAGAGTCAATTAGCAATCAATGCTGATTTAGTTTGGAGATCGAGCATTATAATATATGCCTATATTTTTATAAATTGAACAGTTTGGCAAATAGTGAAATTGTGCTTTTGGAGCATGTTTTGTGTTTGTTTTTGCACTCACATTATTCGAAGCAGTTTAACAACCTCAGAGACATATAAATACACTGTGTTTATATGTCTCTGACAACCCTCAATCATGCAATGTGAAGGAACTAAATTGAACAGACCTGTTTAATATCGGACATCATTGAAACAAACACCAAACTAATGGATACTGTTTTCTCTCCTTTCTTGATAATTTAGTCATTTCTAAAGTGTAAAATATATTTTATCTTAATATGGCCTAACGACCTGGTGATAAACATGTGATTACCCGAATAATTTAGATTACAAATAGCCATTCTAATGAGCTAAAACGGTAGTCTATCGAATACCAACTAGATTTTTCATAACTTTGGAATGGCCTAATTTTGAACACATCATGACCAATTTCAGAACGTAACTAAATAATTACCAAGACAACATTCTGGCAAACTAACATTATTCTACTGTCAAAAGATACAGGGTTGATACATTCTCAAATATACCCGCACCAGAGTCATCGCAAGCCCTACACCGATATACTGCTTGTTACTTTGCAGGATTTTCCATACGATCGCCACTACAGTGCCATTGGCGCTTTGATTCAATAAGGTGTCTGAAGCAGACTTGTTGTATGTTATGTGCTGCAGACAACTTTGAAGACAAAAATATGGAAATCTTTATTACAAATAGCGATGTTTTCCATTGCCTCTCACCTCTGATCTATGTGAGAAAGGAGTCAGTGGCTTCGAAAGAATGTTGTGTAAGTACTGGTGTGGGAAAGCCAGGAAAACATGGGTAGGTGCACTGACCGCCGTGATATGACCAAAGCTGTTGAAAGCGGCGTTAAACTCCAAACAAACAAACAAATTATTACAAATAGTTTGATAATTTAATAGAGTTTTAAACATAGTTCATTTTGAGTAATCTTTCTGTTTTCCAAGGACATATTTGTATTTTGAATTGCAGTGAATGTAAAGGATGATGAGGAACATTTGCCCATCCATTTCTGTTGTAAATCTGGCCACCTTGTGGTATTACATTATCTATTGGAGCAGAAAGCTTATCCCCATTTACCAAACATCTATGGGGACACGCCGTTACATTTGTAAGTACACATTTTATACATGCAAAAACAAAGTTGGCAGGATATACTGGAATTACTGCATCCATAAGTCCTTTAATCCCACATACAGCAATTTTGCAGCAGATGACTTTGAAAACATCTTGTCAAAAACTTGAAAAATCTCAATAAATGAAAGATTTACTATTAAAAAGAGTTAAAAACATTGTAGGAAAAGGAGAAATTGCTCATCATGAGAAATTTCACCTTTTGCCACAATGTTTTCAAAAGTCATCTGCTACAGATGCGTCAGAATGCGTCTACGAGGGGGGAAGGGTTAACCCCCCCCTTTCCCACATACTACGAGCCCTGGTAGCTCAGTCAGTAGCGACGCGGTATGTCAATCCAGGGGTTGTGAGTTTGAATCACGGCTCGGCCAACTTTCTTTCCGACGATTGACAAAAGTCAATGCGACATGCTGCGAAAAGCAGCAGCCAGTTGCTTGGGAAGATTATTGTGTGGAGTACTGGTGTGAGAAAACCAGGAAATGCATGAGTAGGTGAACTGGCCGCAATGATATAACTGAGAAATTGTTAAAAACGGCGTTAAACCCAAAACAATCAACCACATACTACAAATCTGCAGCAGACGACTGAAAACATAAAGGCAAATATATGGAAACTTTCTGTTAATGAATACTTTTTAAACAGAATTGAAAGCATTGTGGCAAAAGGAGAAATTACACATGATGAGTATTTTCTCCTTTTATTGCAATGATTTCAAAGTCAGAGGCATCAGATAGCATCTGTATTCATGGAAAAGAGTTAATATGACATAATAAATTTGCAAAGCAAACAACTTTTTGAATTCTACGGGTATTGTAATGAAACTTGGCAATTGGTAATTAAAAGTGAAAACTTAATTCAAAGATGGGTACCCTCCTTTTTTTTTTGAAAAGTTTACAGGAACCTTAACCCTTTCCCACATATAGAAACATTCAGATGCCTCTGCAGCAGACGACTTTTGCAAACATTGTGGCAAAGGTGAAATGAGCAATTTCACAATGTTTTCAACTCTATTTAATAATTAAACTGTCATAAATGGAGATTTTTCACATTTATGATAAGATGTTTTCAAAGTTGTCTGCTTTCTTGTATGTTGGAAAGGGTTAAACCAGAATTAAATAACCAAAAGTTCTCCGGAAAGGACTTGTTACATATTCTTAAATCCTTATTTGACTTGTTGAGTCCCCACAACATTGGTTTTGTTGTGTAATATTAATTTAACCCTTTCCCACATACGACAATTCTGCAGCAGACGACTTTGAACATATTTTGTCAAATAATGGAAAATCTCTATAATTGAATGGATAACCTATGATTAAAAGTGGAAAACATTGTAACAAAAGGAGAAATTGCACGTTTTGTGCAATTTCTTCTTTTGTCACTATGTTTTCAAAAAGCCGTCTGCTGCAGAGGCGTCGGAAAGCGTCTATATGAGGGAAAGGGTTAACCCTTTCCCACATACAGCAAATCTGAGGCAGACGACTTTGAAAAGTATTTGCAAAAAATGTGAAAATCTTTATAAAAATTCTATTATAATAACTGATTAAAGTTGAAAACACTGTGGCAAAAGGAGAAATTGCTCGTTTTGAGCAATTTCTCTTTTTATCACAATATCTCTCTTATCCTTCAACCAAAACCTATGACGTGGGTACTCAAAAGAATCGTCTTATTGAGACGATTTCATTTGAGTACCCACATGACATCATAGGGTTAGAGGGAAAAATAAGAATTTTAGAACGTAAAAAACTCCCCATACCTAGAGCTCTGGAGGCCAATTTGTACCTTTTCAAGCATACAAGCATAAATATTATTTCAGAGCGTGTTACAATGGTAAATTAGAGGTTGTGAAACAGTTGGTATCCAGGACTGGATTAGACAGTATTAATAAAGAAAATATTTTTAGCGAGACTCCTTTACACTGGTAAATAATTTAATTATTATTTTTGTTTTCTATATTACTACGTTTCTCAGTCTGTGAAATTAGCAGTGGTCGTATTGTCCCTGGCCAGTAAATTTCGGTTTGCACCAGATTAAATTTCCTTTTGTCATTTAACATATAATGTATAAAATAACCAATCATTTAGGATTTTCGGGCCAATGCATTTTAAAAGTTGATTTCAATGACTGCTTACAATAGTTATCCTCTTCTCTCTGTCAGGATGTCATGGCAATATTTCACCATTCAGAACTTTTCTTGGCATTTTCGGTATATTATCCCTGCAAAGAAAGTTTGAGGGGAGTCTACTGAAATCATTGTGTCAGTTAATCTTGTTGGTTGGTCCATTAGTATGATAAATGAACTTAGTTGAGGGAGCTACTTTTTCAATTTTTAAGATATTTAATTGAAACTTGGTACATATGGTATTGTATTGTGGATGTGCAATACATATATTTGAATCTTATCCATTTGTGCATTCTAGAGTTATCTAGCCTTCATCATTTTAATACCTTCAACATAGTTTTGGGCTATTAACCCTTTTCCTCATATAGACGCTTTCTGACGCCTCTGCAGCAGACGGCTTTTTGAAAACATAGTGACAAAAGAAGAAATTGCACAAAACGTGCAATTTCTCCTTTTGCCACAATGTTTTCCACTTTTTGTCATAGGTTATCCATTCCATTATGGAGATTTTCTATGTTTTGACAAAATATGTTCAAAGTCGTCTGCTGCAGAATTGTCGTATGAGGGAAAGGGTTAACCACTTTCCACATACAAAATCTGCAGCAGATGACTTTGAAAACTGTTGGGACACAAATTTGGTTTATTTCTACATATGAAAGTAGTTATGAAATAGTGTGGGGGAACAATGCACAAGAAAGCGTCTGCATGTAGGAACGTGTTAAATACTTCCAGTTCTTAGATTTGAAATTACCCTTTCAGTTCCTGTACGAGTGGAAAGAATCTGGATATGATAAAGTTTCTCCTTGACCAGCCAGGAGTGAAAATCAACTATCAGGGTAAAGATGGGCACACAGGTAGGTCTCTCTTGCCTTACTTATGCTCCCTTCGAATAAGAGGGGGGTATATTCTTTTTCATGTGTCGGTCGGTTTGCAGACCAAAGATTGGCCGATTGTTGAACTGGATTAATGTTTGGACCTACAGTACCCTTTTTGATTTTCAGGTCATCCGGTCAAAGGTCATGGGTACTGTGAGTACTTTGCCTTTGAACACAAAAAGTGTGTTTGATCAAATTTCCTGACAAATTGATGCTAAGGGGGCTTAATGTTTGACAAACATCTCTCGTTGAAATTTGATTAACCCTTGCCGACAAATTTGGACACATCTGAAAACATAGAAAACATTGTTGAAAAAGAACATATTGCTTAAAAAAGAGGTTTCTGTTTTCCTGTTTGTATCAAAATACATTTTTTTCTTTCAGATATTTTCAAAAAAGATGACTCTTAAAATATCCATGCCAATAAATGGTTGGAACAAACACTTGATATGACTTTTGCCACAATGTTTACAACCTTTTTCATTTTTTTTTGTTTCATTGATTTTCTAGATGTTTTCCAAGTCATCTGATGCAAGCTTTTATGTGTTGCCAAATTCAAGTTTCCACTAGGAACCTTTTTTTTTGCTGACACAGCTTAATATTTTCTTCCAGCTTTACACAGTGCCTGTTACCATGGACATCTCCGGGTCGTGCAATATTTGTTGGAAAAAGGAGCCGATATCAATCTTGTGGCTTCAGTTAGTGATCAAAATGGGGGCAGTGAGAAACGGGAGGAGCAGAATCCTTTAATGTGGGCGTATGAACAAGGTAATGATTTGTTTGTTTTGATTTAGTTTCACACCATTTTCAACAGTATTTCGGTTAACTCATTGCAATAGTGCACTTGACCCCCCTTTCCCACATACAACAAATCTGCAGCAGACGACGTTGAAAACATCTCGACAATAATATGGAAAATCTCTCTTAATGAAAACAAACTTATTGAATAGAGTTGAACACATTGTGTCAAAAGGAGAAATTGCTCGTTTTGAGCAATTTCTTCTTTTGTCACAGTGTTTTCAAAAGTCGTCTGCTGCAGATGCGTCGAAAAGGGTTAACTATGATAACAGGGCGACAAAAGAGTTCTAGGCTAAAAAAAATGCCACGCCTTTCGGTGAGCATAGATTAAACCAAGACGCCTGGTCTTAAATCCCCAATGCTTACCACTTGACCTCGACAGATTCCCTGATCAAGATAATGATACTCTTTCCCTGATGCAGATGATTAAAGCATTAGCAGAACAAATCTGAAGCAGACGATTTTTAAAAACATCTAGGCACTAATGTGAAAAATCTGTAATTGAAAAAGAGAAGTTGCTCATTATGCTTTTCAACAGTCACCTGCTTTTATTTTTTATTCGGAAACTTTATAATCCTTTCTCATGTACAACAAATCTACAGCTGATAATTTTGATTTTGATGAACAGTTCCTCATTCATTTTTTCACAAAGTTTAAAAAGCTGCAGGTGCATCAAAATTCCTCTGCAATTGGAAAAGGTTAACCCCTATCTCAGCTAGGGATGCTTTTTGATGTCTCTGTAGTAGACGACTTTTGAAACATTGTGGCAAATGATGAGAAATTTCTCTTTTTGCCTCAATGTTTTCAACCTTATTAAATAATTATACTTTTATATGAAGATATTCTTCAAAATTTTTGGCTGGTTGTGTTCTAAGTTGTCTGCTTCAGATTTGCTGTATGTGGGAAAAGGGTTAAAACGCAATTGCTCCTTTTCCACCAATTGTTTTTCATCTGTTTCCAGATGCAGAGGCATCAAAAGTCAAGTTTATCAGTGAAATGGTTACTGTGTTTAGATTCAGGGGTTTCATTATGTTTTGGAGCTGCAGGATGATAATTGAAAGAAAGCAAGTCTGCGGGTCCTTCCCCTGTTGGGGTCAAGGAAATTCTGTTTAAAGTAGCCGGGTAAAGGTGCTTCAATAGTCGGGTAATTATCCTGGCTCCCGGTCATTTTGAAACCCCTGTAGATAATATTATGTCTTGTCAAAGCAATTCACAAGCACCTTCTGGGTCAGGGAAGTGTTAAGAGTTCAAATTGACAAACTGCTTTATCTTTCAGGTCATGATGCTATTGTTACACTGTTAAAACATCATAAACGGCCGCAGGATGAGTCAGCTCACGGGGATTACTCTCAGCCCGGGGGAGACGGTTCTTATGTGTCGGTTCCCTCGCCTATCGGGAAATTACGGAGTATGACCAGAGGTGAGATGGGCTTCCTGCGCTTTAATAGTTACAAACATGTCCACACTTCTTGTTTGTTAATTAGTTGTTTTTTATGACCTTATGAATTCTTTTTATCATTTCTCACATATATCTATTCTGCAGCAGACAACTTTGAAATCATTTTAGCATAATATGAAATATATCTTTAAAAAGTTTAAATACTATTATTTTTGAATAATGTTGAAAACATTGTGAATGTTACAAAAGGATTAATTGCTTTTTTTTTGCTTTTGACACAATGTTTTCAGAAGTTGTCTACTATGGATGCATTAAAATGGGACAGAGTTAATTAACCCTTTCCCTCATATAGACGCTTTCTGGCGCCTCTGTAGCAGATGGCTTTTTGAAAACAAAGCGGCAATGTTTTCCAGTTTTTTAGCTCTACTAGCCAAAGGCCAGAAGGGCTTATGTCGTGGCGATTTGTCCGTCCGTCCGTCCGTCCGTAAACAATTTCTTGTTAACACGATACAGTCTTCACTTTTGATTGTATCTCAACCAAACTTATACAGTAGTTAGATATCCATGAGAGCTCGGTTCCTTTCGAAAGCCAGCCAGATCCGCCCATGCATGACTGGATTATGGCCCTTGAAATGGTCAAAATTGCTATAAAAGAGCTTGTTAACACGATACAGTCTTCACTTTTGATTGTATCTCAACCAAACTTATACAGTAGTTAGATATTCATGAGAGCTCGGTTCGTTTCGAAAACCAGCCAGATCCGCCCATGCAAGACTGGATTATGGCCCTTGAAATGGTCAAAATTGCTATAAAAGAGCTTGTTAACACGATACAGTCTTCACTTTTGATTGCATCTCAACCAAACTTATACAGTAGTTAGATATCCATGAGAGCTCAGTTCATTTCGAAAACCAGCCAGATCTGCCCATGCATGACTGGATTATGGCCCTTGAAATGGTCAAAATTGCTATAAAAGAGCTTGTTTACACGATACAGTCTTCACTTTTGATTGTATCTCAACCAAACTTATACAGTAGTTAGATATCCATGAGAGCTCGGTTCCTTTCGTAAACCAGCCAGATCCGCCCATGCAAGACTGGATTATGGCCCTTGAAATTGTTCAAATTGCTATAATTGAGCATGTGAACACAATAGAGGCTCTATTTACTATCTGATCTTCACCAAACTTAGATAGTAGTTAAATATTGATGAGAGCTTGGTTCCTTTTGAAAACCAGCCAGATCCGCCAAGACTGGATTATAGCCCATGAAATTGTAAAAATTGCTATAATACAGCTTGTGAACACAAAAGAGCCTCCATTTACTATCCGATCTTCACCATACATACATGCTCTGGATTGAAAATGACCAAAGAACCATACCAGTAGAGCATAGGCCCTCATGGGCCTCTTGTTTAACAAAATATGTTCAAAGTCGTCTGCTGCAGAATTGTCGTATGAGGGAAAGGGTTAATAATGGCTGAATACATTCCTTTCAAACGAAAAGAAAACAACATTTGAGTTAATATTTAGATTGGTCTGCTTTGAAGAAACAATTGTTACATTTAGCAAATTAGTTTATACTTATTTATTTTACATCGATTGCGAAACAAGCTTTAAGCTTATATTAATCACGCTGGATATCTGCTTCCATGGATACATAACCAGTACTTACACCGTTTGTGTGGAAAAATCCCAAAGGCAGAACCCGCTTATCACAGGATTCGAACCCAATACCTTTGGTACAAGAGGCAGACGCTCTACCTCTGTACCACTGTCTTCCACAAATGTAGCAAATTAGAAGTACATGTATAAAAGAATTACAGAGAAGTTATTTCAAGCATTATCTGCATAAGAAGTCACTTAAGTTGTCCATAAAATAATAATAGTATTATTCATAATCATAAAGATCTGGAGGTCACGGGTTCGATACCCGGTTGCGGCGACATTCTTTCGGGCGATGTTTTCCATTGCCTCTCACCTCTGATCTATGTGAGAAAGTAGTCAGTGGCTTCGAAAGAATGTTGTGTAAGTACTGGTGTGGGAAAGCCAGGAAAACATGGGTAGGTGCACCGTGATATGACCAAAGCTGTTGAAAGCGGGGTTAAACTCCAAACAAACAAACAAACAAACATAATCATAAAAATAATTATAATAACAATAATATCATGGAAAGGATAAACTAAATGTATTGACCATGTTATCTATTGCAGAGAAGATAGATATATTACAACTAAGAGCCGATCTCCCCCACCACTTTCACATACTCATCTCAGATATAGAGTTTCAGGACGTCATAGGCAGCGGATCGTTTGGGAAAGTTTACAAAGGTAGATGCAGAGGGAGGACAGTGGCAGTGAAAAGGTAAAACTGAATTATGAAAAAGTAGTATATTGACAGAGTTAGTAGCATTTTGCATGTTCTAAAAAAAGACCAAAATATTTCTCTGTGCACATATTGGAATTGACGACACTGCATAAAAGGTTGTCTCCACTTGACCTTATACATTTAAATACTCATGAGCAGGTGTCTATTTTTCTGTGCAGTGAAATTACATGATACAACCATCACTTGGTTCTGCTATCAAAATGGTTACTATCAGATCTGCAGCAGAAGACTTTCAAAACGTCTAGGCAAAAGCACAGAAAAAATCCCTTTAAATGAGAAACAATAATTGAATACATGGTGACAAAAGGAGAAATTGCTCGTTTTGAGCAATTTCTTCTTTTGTTGCCATGTTTTCAAAAAGCTGTCTGCTGCAGAGGCTTCAGAAAGCGTCTATATTAGGGAAAGGGCTAAACAATCGCAATACTTGGTCATCAATGCTTCTCTTTCGCATTTCTATGTAATCTACCCTGTAGAATTTTGTAGCTGCCAATTTGATTGGATGTAGCAAAGGTCAATCTGAGATGACCTTTAATAGGTAGCCATCAGAACTATGGCAGTTTGCGACTCCAGCGAAGTTTAGGTCTTGGTTTGATAAGATTGGGGTAAAAGATATCCTTTATCCCTTTCCCTCAGATAGACGCTTTCTGACACCTCTGCAGCAGACGGCTTTTTGAAAACATATTGACAAAAGAAGAAATTGCTCAAAACGAGCATTTTCTCCTTTTGCCACTATGTTTTCCACTTTTAGTCATAGGTTATCCATTCAATTATAGAGATTTTCTATTTTTATGACAAAATATGTTCAAAGTCATCTGCTTCAGAATTGTTGTATGAGGGAAAGGGATAATTATACACCATATATATGCAGACGTGTTGTATGTGGAATGGGGGTGAATAAACTTGTATTCTTTACACATTTTTAGATATAAAGCCACTTCTTTCGGGACTAAGTCAGATGTAGACATGTATTGCAGAGAAGTCGCCATTTTGGCCAAGTTAAACAGTCCTTATGTGATAAACTTCATGGGAGCCTGCCTTGATGATCCTAGTGTAAGTTATCCCTTTTTACACATACAGCAAATCTGCAGCAATCAACTTTAAAGCATTGTGGCAAATGGAGAAATTGGTCATCATACTATTAAGTATCATTTGTAGTTATTAGCTTGACTTTTGAAAAAAAGAGAGCTATTGTCATGACCCTGGCGTCGTCGTTGAAAGGTTTTTTTGTTCAGCTCAGCTTTTTTAGCTCACCAATGCACGAAGTGCAAGGTGAGATTTTGTGATCGCTCACCGTCCGTCGTCCTCGTCGTCGTCCGTCCGTTCACATTTTCCTACAAACGACTTCTCCTCCTACACCAATTAACCAAATTCAAAATAATTTTACAGGAATGTTCCTTGGGTGGATCTCTTTCAAACTTGTTCAAAAAATTCTATTCCATGCAGAACTTTGGCTGCCACGGCAACAAAAAAGGGAAAATTAACCAAAACTTAAAAAATCTTCTTGTCTGAAAGCCCATGCCTTTGATATTTGGTATGTAGCATCATCTAGTGAACCTCTACCAAGATTGTTCAAATTATAGCCCTGGGGTCAAAAATGACCCCTCCCCGGAGGTCACTTGTTTTACATAGACTCATATAGGGGAAAAACTTTAAAAATCTTCTTGTCTAAAAGTAGAAGGCCCATGCCTTTGATATTTGGTATGTAGCATCATCTAGTGAACCTCTACTAAGATTGTTCAAATTATAGCCCTGGGGTCAAAAATGACCCTTCCCCGAGGGTCACTTGTTTAACATAGACTCATATAGGGGAAAAACTTTAAAAATCTTCTTGTCTAAAAGTAGAAGTTCCATGCCTTTGATATTTGGTATGTAGCATCATCTAGTGAACCTCTACCAAGATTGTTCAAATTATAGCCCTGGGGTCAAAAATGACCCTTCCCCGGGGGTCACTTGTTTTACATAGACTCATATAGGGGAAACACTTTAAAAATCTTCTTGTCTAAAAGTAGAGGGCCCAGGCCTTTGATATTGGGTATGTAGCATCATCTAGTGGACCTTTACAAAGATTGTTCAAACTATAGCCCTGGGGTCAAAATAACCCCTCCCCTGGGGTCTATCGTTTTACATAGACTCATATAGGGGAAAAACTTTAAAAATCTTCTTGTCTAAAAGTAGATGGCCCATGCCTTTGATATTTGGTATGTAGCATCATCTAGTGAACCTCTACCAAGATTGTTCAAATTATAGCCCTGGGGACAAAAATGACCCTTCCCCGGGGGTCACTTGTTTTACATAGACTCATATAGGGGAAAAACTTAAAAAATCTTTTTGTCTAAAAGTAGAGGGCCCAGGCCTTTGATATTGGGTATGTAGCATCATCTAGTGGACCTTTACAAAGAGTGTTCAAATTATAGCCCTGAGGTCTATTGTTTTACATAGACGCATATAGAGAAAAAACTTTAAAAAAAATTCTTGTCTAAAAGTAGAGGCCCCACAGGCCTTTGATATTTGGTATGTAGCATCATCTAGTGGACCTCTACCAAGATTGTTCAAATTATAGCCCTGGGGTCAAAAATGACCCCTCCGCGGGGGTCACTTGTTTTTCATAGACTCATATAGGGGAAAGAACACTGAAAACTTTTTAAGTTTGATTAAATCCGGTGAGCGATATAGGACCATCATGGTCCTCTTGTTTCTGTTTTCTATCAGTCGAGCGTCTGTGCCGTACGCGGTGCTCTTGTTTTTATTGTTGTTTTAAAATAGTTTTATTCAGAGGTTTGGATCTGCTGCAGATCAGTCTAAATGCATCCTCAAGTTGGAAAGGGTTGATCAATACTTAAATAACCAGACAACTAGACAAGAAGGAATAGGAACCAAGTTAACCCTTTCCCTCATATAGACGCTTTCTGACGCCTCTGCAGCAGACAGCTTTTTGAAAACATAGTGACAAAAGAAGAAATTGCTCAAAACAACCAATTTCTCCTTTTGCCACAATGTTTTCCACTTTTAGTCATAGGTTATCCATGCAATTATAGAGATTTTCTATTTTTTGACAAAATATGTTCAAAGTCGTCTGCTGAAGATTAGTTGTATGAGGGTTAAAGTTGATAAAGTAACTGTATTCAGAGTTATAGATTACTGACTGTTAACTGTCATTGCCTTTAAAAGGAATGAAAAGAAATGTTCATTTTATGTTGCATACATATTTTCAAGAACCCAATTATTATAAAACGCATCAGGTGTATTAGTCTTACCAAAATAATATTCATTATGTCACACTTAACATAATGACATTTATTTTTACAAGAATTTGCTCAGTTTGTTTACAGGTAACCAATCATTTGGTTCACCTTTAATCTGGCAAGGGCTGGTACCCCTCTCGGTTGTAATTCTTGGAAAACAATAGAAATGGGAACCAAATGACAAATACTACTTCCTTTTCCTGTAATCTCTCTCAAGACACACCTGTTAATTTTAATGCCATGATCGCGTGGCTTTTCTTTGTGAGCAGAAATGGTTGCGTTTTTGCTTGGGTACTTTACGCTGAATGCATAAGATTAAACATGCTTGACCTTCTCTTGCCTGGATGAATTTAAACAGACATGCTTGATGCCTTAAGCAATCCCTGCTGATCTGTTTTCTCGCGGCCATATTATATCCACTATTGATATACGTTATTATGTTGAAAAATAGCAACCCTTATTTTAAGGGGAATAAATGGTTTTTAATACAATGTTGTGTCATTATAAATTTGTGTTATAAAATAAGGCAAATTCTCTTAACCCTTTCCCACAAATGACAATTCTGCGATTTGACGATTTGAAAACGTATTGGCAAAAATGTGAAATATCTCTATAAATGAGAGTTAAATCATTAAAAAGAGTTGAAAACATTGTGGCAAAAGGGGAAATTGCTCGTTATGAGCAATTTCTCCTTTTGACACTAATTCTAAAGTCGTCTGCTGCAAATGCGTCGGAATGTGTCTGCAAGTGGGAAAGGGTTAAAATGAAAGTATAATCATAAATAGAGTTGGAAACAATGTGGCAAATAGAGAAATTGTTCACTATAAGTAATTTATCATTTAGCCACAATATTTTCAATAGTCAGCAGTCGTCGGCCACAGACACTTCAAATTGAGCCTGCATGTGGGAAAGGGTTTTAAGGTTGATCAATAAGTTTCTCTTTTTCTTTCAGCAATTCGCAATTGTTACACAGTATGTATCAGGAGGATCTCTATACAGTTTGCTACATGAACAAAACAGGTCAGTGTTTCTTTGTTTATTATACTGCCTCGGTGATGTAGTGGTAGATAGAGCTCCGGCCTTGGGTGCGGGAGGTCTTGGGTTCTATCCCCAGACGGGTCATACCAAAGACTTTAAAAATGGTAGTAATGGCTGCCCTCTTTAGCGCTCAGGTTCGTGGGGTTAGCATTGCAACTGACTGGCTGGTGTCTGGATAAATGGACCAGCAGTATTGGTAACTTACCCAGGAAACGCCGTGCTTAAACTGAAAAATTGTTGAAAGCGGCATAAAACACCAAACAATAAGTTCTTTGTTTATTTTATATCATTTCAAACATTCAAACAAACAAATTTCATGATTTACTATTGAAAACTGGGTCAGTCCTGAACTGCAAGATATTTTACTGTATAGCGCACCAAAACAACTCGGCCAAACCCTATGATGTCTCACTGGGACTTATTCTTTGGAGTACCCACAACATAGGGTTTTAAGGTACAGAAATGGATTTTCTAATGTGAAATAGACACTTTATTAGCTATCCTACTCACCTTGGTGTTAGCGTTGGCGTCAAACCTTGGTTAACCCTTTCCCTCATATAGACACCTTCTGATGCCTCTGCAGCAGACGGCTTTTTGAAAACATAGTGACAAAAGAAGAAATTGCTCAAATGAGCAATTTCTCCTTCTGTCACAATGTTTTCCACTTTTAGGCATAGGTTATCCACTCAATTATAGAGATTCCATTTTATGACAAAATAATTTCAAAGTCGTCTGCTGCAGAAACGTCGTATGAGGGAAAGGGTTAAGTATTGTACCACCTCACTTATTTTCAAAAACCATTACAGATATGGCTTTGAAACTTATAATACTTGTTCACCATCCTTACATCCATCAACAGACAAGAGTAAATTCTAAGTTAATTATAGCCACAGATGTTAACAGCATTATGAAATATCTGAACAGATTTTCCCACGAATCCGCTATGGCTGAGTTGTCAGCGTCTGTGATATGGAACCCAGTGTCACGGGTTTGATTCCAAGTTGTGGCGGTCATGGTGGAGTGCCCTTGGGCAAGTCACATCTCCTTGCCTAGAACTAGTCTTGTTTAACCGGGGATCATGAATATCGGAACCTTTGCTGTGATATAACGGAAATAATGTTGGAAATAATGTTGAACACAACGTAAATCTCCATTAGAACCAAAAACAGACTTTCCATATTTTTCTTAAAGTTTCTAAATTCGCACGCTGCAGATTTGTTGTATGTGGAAAATAGTAAGTTGAATACAGAAACTGGACTTGTCACTCTGCTAGCCTTGTCGAAGCGTTGCACAGTGTTTCTAATCTATACAGGATAAGAGGTCCCGATACAGAGCTTAACCCTTTTTCTCATTGTTCAAAACAAGCAATTTCACCTTTTGCCATAATGTTTTCCCCTTTTAGTCATGGTTATCCATTCAATTATATTCGTTTGCTGCAGAATTGTCGTATGAGGGAAAGGGTTAACAATATATTCTTTTGTCCACCGCAGGTTGATAGACATCTACTCAAAGTTGATAATAGCCACAGATGTTGCCAAAGGTATGAGGTACCTACACAACCTGACTCAGCCCATCATACATAGAGATCTTAACAGTCAGAATATTTTACTAGAGGAAAACGGACATGCTGTTGTAGCTGATTTTGGTGGTGGGTTGCTTTTCTTATCTTTTAGCGCATGTTGTTATCTGTTGTCTTGGTCTGTTTAGTCAATCCAGGAGTTGTGAGATGGAACCCCAGCTTGGCCAACATTCTTTCCGACATTTGACAAAAGTCAATGAGTCACGCCTCATTCGTCTTCCACCAATGGGCTTACAGTCTATGTGAAAAAGCAACCAGTTGCTTGGAAAGAAAGTTGTGTGGGGTACAGGTCTGAGAAAGCCAGGAAACTCATGAGTAGGGGAACTGGCCGCCGTGATATGACTAAATAATTGTTGGAAACGGCATAAAACCCCAATCAATTAATCCACTTGGTCTGTTTAACCCTTTTCCAATAAACAGATGCGTTTGATGCATATGCAACATGTAACTTTTGAAATCATTGTGGTAATAGGAGGAATTGCTCCTTATAAGATAGGATTTATATAAAATATATCGGGGATTAGAAAAAAAACAAGTTTCCGAGAAGAAAATATTTCCCTTGTGATATTGTCAGTTATCGGGTTGATACGAAATGACATCATATATAATTTCACCATTTATCTTGCAATAAATCAATTTTTCAAGTCACAAAAGTGCAATAAGCATTGCCCATATCATAATTTTATTGCAGTATGGAGAAAGGACACCAATTTCAAATGATGGAATATGTAATAATTTATACAATTTATGCCAATCAACTTTCGATACAAAAATTCTTTCCCTCATGACTTAAACAGAATTGATTTCCTTTGCAGAATCTCAATTTTTAAGGACTTTAGAAGATAACATGACAAAGCAACCAGGGGTAAGAAAAAACAGTGTTTTAAAGTTTTGTTTTCTTTGAGTAAGACACCAGTTCAACAAGAGGGTTAACCATTTCCCGTATGCAGGACTAGAATAGATTATTCCACTTATTGCAAATGTCATTAGACATTAAACCTTTCTAACATATAGACGCTTTCAGATGCCTCTGCTGCAGCAGACAACTTTTGAAAACATTTTGTCAAAAGGAGAAATTGATCGAATTCAACTCTATTCAAAAATTAAATTGTCTTTTATAGAGATTTTCCATATTTATGCCTAGATTATTTCAAAGTCGTCTGCTGCAGATTTGTTGTATGTTGGATGACTTTTAACATATTTTGTAAAAAAATAGAAGATCTCTATAATTGAATAGAAAACCTATGACTAAAAGTGGAAAACACTGTGCCAAAAGCAGAAATTGCTCGTTTTGAGCAATTTCTTCTTTTGTTATTATGTTTTCAAAAAGCCGTCTGAGAGCATCTATATGTGGGAAAGGGTTAAGGGTCATTAGAATTTGAGGTTATGCCTTTACCACACATAGACGCATTTTCATGCAATCTGCAGCTGATGACTTTTTAAACAATTTCTCCTTTTGTCACAGTGTTTTCAACACTATTCAATGATTTTACTTTCGTTTAAGAAGATTTTCCATATACAAGATGCCGTCTGTATAAGTGTATCTGTTTAGATATAAACACAAATATTCCAACAAACAGCAAATCTGCAGCAGACTACTCTGAAAACATTTAGTAGAAAATGTCAAAAATCATTCTTTATGAAAGTGTAATTATTGAGTTGAAAATATTGTTGCAATAGGAAAAATTGCTCATGATGAGCAATTTCTTCTCACTCATCAATGTTTTCAATAGGTGTCTGCTGCAGATCTGTCAAAATGCGAATGCAAGTGGTAAAGCATTTATAAAAGAAAAGACAGTTTAAAGCGACTGAAATCCAGATACCAACTGTAAAAAAAAAAAAAAATCAAATTTTAAGAACCAATCCTAAGTGTTATTTCTTGTATTTGGGGCATTAAAATGTGATAACTGACATATTACATACCCTATAATCGGTGAGATTTTTATTGTTCTTTGATACCTTTTCCATCGCAAAATTCTACCTGTAACGGGGTAAGTATTTTTAAATAAGAAACCCCTTCATCGGGACAATTGAAAACGACTCAAGTTCACTTTATTGATAAAAAACGATACATGTTCTACCCTGGTTTTACTTGGATAACATAAAGAATAACATTTAGGGCGAATTCGAGTTCTTTTTTTTTTTTTTTTTTTTCATGCCATCTGGATTTCAGTCGCTTTAAACGTTACTTGTCAATAATCTGTTTGAATTTGTTACTGTTTTAGCATGTTATTCAAACTAACTCAAATGTATGTATTTTTTGAAACGTGATGGAGGCCATTTAATTGGCAGAAACCTGCAGAGAATAAATACCCATCACTAGATAGGTGCTTGTAGTTAGTCTTTCTTATCCTTTCATTCTTGTGGACTCAAATTTAGAATAATTGGATTTTTTTTTGAAAAGTTTGTTATAAACAGTTATATTGTCTTTAACCCTATCCAGTATGCTGACGCAAGTGCAGCAGATGACTTAATACAACATTTAAATTATCAGATTTATCATTTCTTTGGCTAGATATTCTTAAAGTCATCTTTTCTGCAGATTATATGTTATATGTGGGAAAGGCATAAACATTTAATCCTTTTCTTTATACACAGAATTTACGTTGGATGGCACCAGAAATATTCACTCAATGTACAAAATACAGTATAAAAGCGGACGTGTTTAGTTACTCACTTTGTCTATGGGAACTTCTAGCTGGTGAACTGCCTTTTGCTCATTTAAAACCAGGTAAGATATTTATTATTAATGTGTTTTTATGCCCCCACGGAATCTCCGATTCGGGTGGCATATAGTTTTTGGCCTGTCTGTCTGTCTGTTGGTCTGCACGTCTGTCTGCACAAAATAAACTTTAACCTTGACCACTACTTTTGAACCATAACAGGTACGGCTACCATATTTCACATGTGTATTCCTTGTGACATGACCTTTCTGTCAGTACCAAAATTTTTGACCCTGCGACCTTGACCTTTGACCTAGATGTAGTTTTTGGCCTGTCTGCACGAAAAAAACTTTAACCTTGACCACTACTTTTGAACCATAACAGGTACGGCTACCATATTTCACATGTGTATTCCTTGTGACATTACCTTTCTGTCAGTACCAAAATGTTTGACCTTGCGACCTTGACCTTTGACCTAGATGTTGCCATTCTCGAAAAAAACTTTAACCTTGGCCATTACTTTTGAACCATAACAGGTACGGCTACCATATTTCACATGTGTATTCCTTGTGACATGACCTTTCTGTCAGTACCAACATTTTTGACCTTGCGACCTTGACCTTTGACCTAGATGTTGCCATTCTCGGAAAAAAACTTGAACTTTGACCACTACTTTTGAACCATAACAGGTACGGCTACCATATTTCTCATGTGTATTCCTTGTGACATGACCTTTCTGTCAGTACCAACAATTTTTACCTTGCGACCTTGACCTTTGACCTAGATGTTGCCATTCTCGAAAAAAACTTTAACCTTGGCCATTACTTTTGAACCATAACAGGTACAGCTACCATATTTCACATGTGTATTCCTTGTGACATGACCTTTCTGTCAGTACCAACATTTTTGACCTTGCGACCTTGACCTTTGACCTAGATGTTGCCATTCTCAAAAAAACTTTAACCTTGACCACTACTTTTGAACCATAACAGGTACGGCTACCATATTTCACATGCGTATACCTTGTGACTTGACCTTTCTGTCAGTACCAACAATTTTTACCTGCGACCTTGACCTTTGACCTAGATGTTGCCATTCTCGAAAAAGACTTTAACTTTGACCACTACTTTTGAACCATAACAGGTACGGCTACCATATTTCACATGTGTATTCCTTGTGACATGACCTTTCTGTCAGTACCAACATTTTTGACATTGCGACCTTGACCTTTGACCTAGATGTTGCCATTCTCGAAAAAAACTTTAACTTTGACCACTACTTTTGAACCATAACAGGTACGGCTACCATATTTCACATGTGTATTCCTTGTGACATGACCTTTCTGTCAGTACCAACATTTTTGACTTGGCGACCTTGCCATTTGGGGGCATCAGTGTTTCACAAACACATCTTGTTTTTTAATGTAATTAATTAATTATAGAGACCAATTGGTTTGATTTAGCAAGAGTATTTTAGCCTCTATAGGCCCATATTATAGTGTGCACTACACTTGTATGTCATGTACAAGCATCTGACAGGTGCAGATAAGTTTAATAGTTAGATACAAGGGAGTCCAGGTGCGATACCCTAGCTCTCTCCAAAAAGACCTCTTGGTTCTTTAACATGCTTATTATACACCCAGATACATAGTATATGGGGGCTATATAGGATAAACGCTTGTCGGTCCGTTGGTCTGTGAACATTTCTTGTGAACACTATTTCTCAGCAACCCTTGGTCAGAATTCAATATAACTTCAAAAGAATGATTGATACCAAGCCTAGTTGTGCATATTGTCAGTGTGTTGCACTGGAATTATTTTTAAATGAGTTATGGCCTTCAGTGATATTTCTAGTTGAATTAGCACCCATACACGCGAGGCTCTTTTTGTGTCACCCTGCATAGCATGGTAGGCACTTAGGGATTACTTTCTTTTTGTCCGGCATCTGTCTGTCCGTCCATCTGTTCAATGAGCAGGTGCAGGTGACACACATGCTCTGCGGAGCATTCCATTCTAGTTCCTGGAAAGGATGGTTTTCAATAAATTGTTACAAAAAATATGAATTGTGTACTGAACCGTTCCCTACTTATAGATAGATGCATTTCGACACTCTGTAGCAGACAACTTTTAAAAACATTGTGGAAAATGAAGAAATTGCTCATACTAAGCAATTTCTCTTTTTGTCCCAATGTTTTCAACTCTTTTCAATAAATAAAACTTTCTCTCATAGATATTTTTTTTTTTAATTTTGCCTAGATGTTTTAAAGTTGTCTGCAGTCGTTTTAGTGTATGTGTTACAAACATGTGATTACAAGATGTATTCACTATTATTTTCTATTAATGAGCAATTTCTCCATTTCTCACAATGATTTCAACTATTCAATAATCATACTAACATTTGTAGAGATTTACTATATTTTTGACTTGATGTTTCAAAGTCATCTGCTGAAGATATATTGTATGTGGTAAATGGTTAAAATAATTTGTCTGTTTATTATGTTTGTAGCGGCAGCAGCAGCGGAGATGGCCTATCATCAGACACGCCCACCTGTGGCCGTCACTTTTCCCAAACCTATACCGTCTTTACTTCAAGTTGGTTGGAGTCCAAACCCAGAGGTAGTGTTACCAGACAATTTTGACCCTCGCAGATTTTTTTTTATTATGACATACATATATTTCATAAAAATTGTGATTTGTTTTAAGTTGGTAGCCGCATAACCTGTCAATCTAATGGTTGTAAGTTTCTAGCGTCTTTTGTTTTCCATCAATGGACTAACAGCAAGTTTCATTTGAAAGACTGGTTTGTTGGGGGCTGGGGTGAGTAAGGCAGAAAGCACATGGGTAGGTGAACTGGCAAAGGTGATATGACTGAAATGTTGTTGAAAACAGCAATAAAACCCAAATAAATAAATTTAATGAATTAATGTTGAAGGACAGACAATATACAGTTTACCCTTTCCCACATACAAGAAATCTGCAGCAGACGACTTTGAACATATTTTGTCAAAAAATGGAAAATCTCTATTATTGAATGGATAACCAGTGACTAAAAGTGGAAAACATTGTTGCAAAAGGAGAAATTGCTCATCATGAGCAATTTCTTCTTTTGCAACATGTTTTCAAAAGTCGTCTGCTTCAGAGGCGTCATAAAGATAATGGATTTGTCATAATAATCGGTGTACAAAGGTTAGAACCTGGTCAATATTGAAAAGTGCAGAACCAGATCAGATTGCACATATCGATGGTTTCATGCAAAACAGTTGTAACTACATCTTAAGCAAGATGTAGCTACAACCGTTTTGCATAAAGCCCTCGATATGCAATCTCAAAGCAAAACTGAAAAGTTTAGCTCCCATTTGTTTATTTTGAAGATGAGAATAACACAACAAAAAGGCACCTTTTGGTTTACTTTTAAGCTCTTTTACTTGCATTTTTCTATTTTTTTTACCTTTCCCACGTAAAGTGTATTCATTAAATACAGTTGAAATCATTTTGACAAAAAGAAATACTGCCTCTTTTACTTTTGTCAAAATGTTTTCAAAAGTCATCTGCGGCAGTTGCATCAATGCATAATGGGTTTGAATAACATTTCCAGGACCGACCTGATTTCGTAGACATCGTACCAACACTAGAAGAATGCAAACATTCCCATGCCGTCCTCATGCTGAGTGAAACACCCATGTACACGTCCATGTCACTCTCCGCAAGTCTTCCAGCAGTTATACGAGATCATGACGCCGACTCAGACGGCAGATCCACACCACCGTTGGCTGGTAATGTGTTGGCCCTTAGAAATAGGTGGGAACAGGAGGCATCTAGAAACAGGTAGCTTGGAGCTTTAACAATTTCCCACATACAACAAATCTGCAGCAGTCGACTTTAAAAATGTCTACTAAAAAATATGGAAAAACAATTATTGTAGGTATAATTACTGAAAAAAGTGGAAAACTTTGTGGCAAAAGGAGAAATTGCTCGTTTTGAGCAATTTCTTCTTTTGTCGCAAAGTTTTCAAAAGTCATCTGCTGCAGAGGCGTCAGAAAGCGTCTACATGAGGGAAAGGGTTAAATAAGTAACATATTTGAGTCTGTACAATTTGGCATTTCTCAACATCTTGTCCACCTGTTCTGTCTTATCAGAATCTACACAAGTTAACATAATCTTCAAACAAGCTTGTGTAAGTAATATGTGAACAGTGAAGACCTGGATCAGACTGTGTGGATGCACAGGTTAATCTGGATCAAAACTGTTCACAAAAGCCAACTTATACCTTGGCTCATTCCATGAGCGGTGCTCTGTGAAAATCAACAATACTGCAAATGAGATCAATTTAGATCATCATATTCCATCAATCTTGCTTAGTGCTAAGTAATACTTAAATACATATTTCTTCATTTTTGTTTCCCCAATATTTTGTAAAACATGAATGGTGGAATATATTTAAGTAAAAGACTAAGATGACATAAATACTAATCATGCTGATTAACAATACTTGTTAAGAAATGAAATATTTTGGCATTGTTATTAACCCTTTCCCTCATGTATATGCTTTTTTGACTCCTCTGCAGCAGATGGCTTTTTGATCACATAGTGACAAAAGAAGAAATTGGTCAAAACGAGCAATTTCTCCTTTTGTCACAATGTTTTCCACTTTTATAGAGATTTTCTATTTTTTGTCAAAAATTGAAGTTTCCAGGAAATTCTGATCACTCTGAAATACTCTTGATTTGTTTAATCATTTTTCAGTACTGAAGACCTAGAAAAGAGGCTACCTTTCCCACAGATCGACAAGAATGGTAACTTTTGATGGTTTTATAACAACTTTGCAAACATTCATGATAAATTATTGAAAAGTCTGTTGAAATGAAAATATGAATACTGGAAAACATTGAGGCAAAAAGAATAATTGCTCATTTTTTTTCTTTTGCAAAAATATTTTAAAAATATGTCTGCTGTTGATAAAGTCTAAAATTACCTGTATGTTGGTAATGGATAATCTTGAATTTTTTTAACCTCAGAATTGATTGATTGATTGATTGGGGTTTAACGCCGTTTTTAACAATTTCTCAGTTATATCACGGCGGCCAGTTCACCTACTCATGCATTTCCTGGTTTTCTCACACCAGTACTCCACACAACAAACTTCCCAAGCAACTGGCTGCTTTTCCACATAGACTTAGCCCATTGGTGGAAGACGAATGACGCATGTCACATTGACTTTTGTCAATCGTCGGAAAGAAAGTCGGCCGCACAACTCACAACCCCTGGATTGACAGCCCGCGTCGCTACCGACTGAGCTACCAGGGCTCTGCCTCAACCTCAGAAACATAAAGAGCAATTTCTACTTTTGCAATTTTTTTTAAAAAAACTATTCAATAATTAACCCTTTTTCTTATATAGACGCTTTCTGACGCCTCTGCAGCAGACGGCTTTTTGAAAACATAGTGACAAAAGAAGAAATTGCACAAAACGTGCAATTTCTCCTTTTGCCACAATGTTTTTCACTTTTTGTCATAGGTTATCCATTCAATTATGGAGATTTTCTATGTTTTGACAAAATACGTTCAAAGTCGTCTGCTGCAGAATTGTCGTATGAGGGAAAGGGTTAAAAGAGAAATTGACATTATGTGTTTCATTTATAGAGATTTTCCATTGTTTTGCCGACATGTTTTCAAAGTCGTCATTTGTTTATGTGGGAAAGGAATATACAATATTAACTAAATCTCTGAATATTTGTCTGTTAACCCTTTCCTTCATACGACAATTCTGCAGCAGACGACTTTGAACGTATTTTGTCAAAAATTGGAAAATCTCTATAATTGAATGGATAACCAATGACTAAAAGTGGAAAATATTGTGTCAAAAGGAGAAATTGCTCATCATAAGCAATTTCTTCTTTTGTCACAATGTTTTCCAAAGTCATCTGCTTTAGATGCGTCGAAATGCGTCTGCAGGTGGGAAAGGGTTAAAGCTTGATTAATTTCTTATGCTGTCATACCTGTGTTTAAAGACCACCCATAGGAAGAGAACAATATGGTCTTTGTTTACAGGTGGTCTTTTATTACAGGGTCATTTATGCAGAAATGAATCATTTTTAAATTAAAAGTGTGGTTGCTATAGACAGGGAATTGTTATACAAATGTGGTGTTTAGCACAGGTTTGACTGTATATTAAAATTGAGGGGGAATGCAAAGTCACTGCACTGTCTGTTTGTGCCTGTAGTTATCCTGTTCCACATGATAATGTTTCCAATGCGTTGAGTACTTTGAGTATAATTCACATTTGTTCATGTAATGTTTCTGATCAGTTGAATATTTTATGGATGATTCACATTTTTTCCAGGTTATGTTTCCGATCCATTGAGTACCTTACGGATATCCATCCCAATGGAGGAAAGGCGTCAATCTCGTTCTCTAGCAAGCAACAGTCCATTATCGTGATAACAGCCCAATACCTTGCAGGATGTAATTCTTTTGTGTGAAAACCCCATACAGAAATAATATGGATTTTTTTTGAACATAAGAGCTGTGGCTTGCTCAATTTTTTTGCAAAGTGGGATTGCCTTGAACACTTCACCCTTTCCCTCATAGGAATGAGCTAAGTCTATGTGGAAAAGCAGCCAGTTGCTTGGGAAGATTGTTGTTTGGAGTACTGGTGTGAGAAAACCAGGAAATGCATGAGTAGGTGAACTGGCCGCCGTGATATAACTGAGAAATTGTTAAAAACGGCGTTAAACCCCAATCAATCAATCAATCAATCCCTCATAGGACAATTCTGCAGCAGACAACTTTGAACAAATTTTGTTAAAAAATAGAAAATCTCTATAATTGAATGGATAATCTATGACTAAAAGTGGAAAACAATGTGGCAAAAGGAGAAATTGCTCTTTTGTCACTATGATTTCAAAAAGCCGTCTGCTGCAGAGGCGTCAGAAAACATCTATATGAGGGAAAGGGTTAAAAGTGGAAGAATGAAAAAAAAAAACCAGCACCTCCAATTAATGATTTGTCTTGTTTAACAGGTTAACAACAAAGGAGATCTCCAAAGGTCAATATTTGACCTGTATCGAAACTTTAGGAAATATTGATAAAAAGTTTCAAAAATCAGTATTTATTTCATCTTGAAATACAAACAGTGGTTGCCATCGAAACGTGTATTATTATCTAAAAATAAGGGTATTTTTTGCACAACATTTTAATTTACGTGGTTTTCCTTGACCTTGTTATCAGGATGATGATGTCTTGTTTTGGCAGGCGTCAAACTTTGTTCCCACTCAATAACTTTATTTAGGCTTGGGGGAGGATGTAAGCTTAGACAGAAAGTACCTGTCTTTATATTGTAGTGGTAGAGCGTCCACATCAGGATCAGGAGATCGATGTTCGATCCCCGGTCCCGTCATACCTTACACTATGACTTGCCACCCTGTAAACAGTGTTCCAGTGAGAGCATTACGTCTCATGCATCAGTGTCAGTACTAGTTATATATAGGTTTGTTTGTTTGTTGTTTGGAGTTTAACGCCGCCTTCAACAGCTTTGGTCATATCACGGCGGTCAGTGCACCTAACCATGTTTCCTGGCTTTCCCACACCAGTACTTACACAACATTCTTTCGAAGCCACTGACTACTTTCTCACATAGATCAGAGGTGAGAGGCAATGGAAAACATCGCCCGAAAGAATGTCGCCGCAACCGGGTATCGAACCCGTGACCTCCAGATCACGAGTCGGATACGCTACCAATTGAGCTACCCGGCCGGGTCTATATATAGGTAGTACTGGTTATTTACCCAGGAAAGGCCTTGATATAACTGAGACGTTTTACGTTGAAAGCAGCTTAAAGCACCATTTAAATAAATAAAGGAAACATGGGATTGTTTTGAGTCCAGGTAAAATATAGCAAACCTGTGTTTAACCCTTTCCCACATATGGCAAATCTGAAGCGACTTTGAAAACAATTTGAAAAATATCTGTAAATGAAAGTTTTATTATTAAATAGAGTTGAAAACATTGTGGCAAATGGAGAAATTGCTCATAATGAGCAGTTTCTCCATTTGCCAAAATGTTTTTAAAAGTCGTCTGCTACAGATGAGTCAGAATGTGTCTACAATTGGGGAAAGGGTTAAGGACTCCTTTGAAAGCCTGGTTTAACCCTTTCCCTCATATAGACGCTTTCTGACGCCTCTGCAGCAGACGGCTTTTTGAAAACATAGTGACAAAAGAAGAAATTGCTCAAAACGAGCAATTTCTCCATTTGCCACAATGTTTTCCACTTTTAGTCATAGGTTATCAATTCAATTATAGAGATTTTTTATTTTCTGACAAAATATGTTCAAATACGTCTGCTGCAGAATTGTCGTATGAGGGAAAGGGTTAAGGCTTTGCTGCGTATCTTATTATTCTTTTCTCCTACATGTATTTTGATACATCTGTAGCAGACAACAAAATATATCGCCTTCTTAAAGTAGTGTTTTCAAAGTGAGAAAGAGTTAAGTTGAATAAAAAATGAAAGTCACAGGGGTGAGTAAAAGTTGGCAGCTCTTGCAAGGCTATACAACTTTTCTTTGTTTTCAAACTTCATGATCAAGCAAGCAGCTTTTTGGTCAGATGCCAATTTATTCTCAAAATAACCAATCAAAATTCTCGATTTGTGCACTGAATTTATTTCTGGGTATAGAGAACATTTGCAAGTTGTATAATGAACAATTTCTCCTTTTGCTACAGTGTTTCCATAAAAGTCACCAGACTTGTAGATCAGGATGTCGTGATTCATGTTCTTAAATGCTTATATGATCCGTAAACCCAATGTTGTTGGTACTCAAAAGAATCATCTCACTTTTGAGTACACACAACATAGGATTTGACTCTGTAATAAGGGAGTTATTTTCATTCTAGGTTGATTGTTTTATTAGTTTAGTTAAGTTTAAACTTATTTACTTTACATTGATTGCCAAACAAGCTTTCAGCTTATATTTATCACGCTCGATGTCTTCCTCCCGGAGACTTAACCATTACTTGCACAACTCATCACGGGATTCAAACCTGGGACATTTGGTATGAGAGGCCGACACTCTACCTCTGCACCACTGGCATCCATAATTGATTAGGGCCTAACACCATTTTCAAAAATTATTCAATCATATCACGGCAGCCATGTTAACGCTTATCTAGGCTTCTGCTCAGGCTTTTATCTTGGTAAATTCAGCAATTCTTATCAAAATCTGTTTAATCCAAGGGTAATGGTAGTTATCCTTTTCCCACATGCAGATGTTTTTTAATGAGTTGTTTCCAAATTTTGACATACATGTTTTCAAAGTCATTATTTGTTGTGTGTGGGAAAGGGTTATTATAAAATGTCTTTTACTTATATATATATGTGCCAAATCTTTTTTTTACTTACATGTTTTTGATATTAATTAACCCTTTTCCTTAATACGGAAAATGTGATAAACCTGCAGCACAAAACAAAGTAGGAAGAGTAGATGTAGAAGTTCAAAACAAGAAAATTCTCGATTTATTCCCTGTGTTGTTTTTCGACTCTATATTGAAATTATGCTTCCAGTTTTTCCATGTTATATTAACTTTTTCCTCAGAAAATCTTCAAAGCGCAGTGCTCAAAACATTATTGTATTATTTAAAAGGGTTAATATCAATTTACCTTTGCCAGTAGTTCAAAAATACCATTTTGTAGATCTGTGTTTTTGTGAGATATAATACACTCATCTATAGTCCTGACTTTGTCATTGCAATTCTAGTTATACCCCCCGCAAACAAATTTTTGGAGGGGTATATAGGAATCACCCTGTCCATCCGTCCGTCTGTCTGTCCGTCTGTCCATCTGTCTGTCCATATGTCTTGTAAGCGCAACTCCTCCTGAACAGCTGATGAAACTTTACACAGTTGCAGTACACAACCTGTGGATGTGCATAAAGTAAGATTATCCCGGTCGGAGAAATATTTCAAAGGGAGATAAAAACGGGGGTATCCTTTTGTGAGATCACTCACAGTTCTAGTTTAGTTTGTTATGACAAATTGTTGCTTGCTATGATAGGGAAAAACTTCACCTTCGGGATCACTTCCACGGTTGTCTGACTGACTGTCCGCCACACTTTCAATGGCCGATATATTGGCAGGCAACACATGTGTTTCTTTAACCCTTTTCCCACATATAACAAATCCGCAGCAGACGACTTTGAAAAATGCATGTGCAAAAAATATGGAAAATCTATGGATTTAAAATAAACGTGAAAACATTGTGGTAAAAAGAGAAATTGCTCATTATGAGCAATTTCTCCTTTTTCCACAATGTTTTCAAAAGTCGTCATCTGCTGCAAATAACTCTACAAGCGGGAAAGGGTTCTAATGAAACGTTCTTCTTGCATGTTTTTAAGTCATCTGTGACAGAGGCATGCCAAATGTTCATGTTTTATAAGTACTATTTACTTTTCTTCTACTTTTTAACCCTCTCAAATATAAATAGTCTTTCAGTAGTCCGTCCTTCCAATTTGTCTTGATTTTTATTAAGCTTTTGTTACACATCTGCAGAAGACGACTTATGAAAACATTGTAGCAAAAGTAAATATTGGTCATGATTGATTGACTCTTTCATCTTGATAATTTGATTTTGTAACCATCAATTTGTGACCATGAACTGTGATTAAGTGGAAACTGACTCAGCTTTAGTTAACCCTTTCCCTCATATAGACGCATTCTGGCGCCTCTGCAGCAGACACTTTTTTGAAAACATAGTGACAAAAGAAGAAATTGCTCAAAACAAGCAATTTCTCCTTTTGCCACAATGTTTTCCACTTTTAGTCATAGGTTTTGACAAAATATGTTCAAAGTCGTCTGCAGCAGACTTTATTCTAGATTTGTATTAAAATTCATATCTCAAATTGTATATGGGCTTTCTAATTGAAATTTCTTAGTTTGTTGCAATATTTTCTTCTTTAATACAAAATTATAAAAAATTATTCTTTGTTTTTATAGAGATTTTCGATATTTCTGCTTAGATTTTTTCAAAGTTGGCTGCTGCATATTTTTTGTATGTGGTAAAGGGTTAAACCCTGATCCTTACAATTTTGTAATATTTTGTTTTTAAAACCTTTCCCTATTACAACTGCATTTTGACTACTCAGCAGACATATTGTGAAAACATTGTAGGAGCAATTTCTACTTTTCCAACAATGTTTTCTACAGTTTCAGAATTCTATGTGTATTTTTCCAAATTTTTCATTATCTTCAAATTATATTGATTTGAATTGGAGAGTCTATAATGCATAACACGAAAAAGGTTAATGAAAAATAAGGACCGCTGATATTTGGGTCACCTGTCTTGATAGGGCGACACTTCCCCATCATGATTTGGCTTAACCCTTTCCCACATACAGCAAACCTGCAGTAGACGATTTTAAAAACCTTTATAGAACAACATGGAACATCTCTATAAATGAAAGTGTCAAGATTGAAAAGAGTTGAAAATATTGTGGCAAAAGGATAAATTGCTCATCATGAGCAATTTCTTCTTTTGTTACAATGTTTTTCAAAAGTTGACTGCTACAGAGGCGTCAGAAAGCGTCTTCTACGGAGGCGTCAGAAAGCGTCTGTATGTGGGTAAGGGTTAACCCTTTCCCATATACAGCAGACGACTTTGAAATAATCTTGGCAACAATATGGAAAATTTCTTTAAATGAAAGTACAATCTATAATTATTGAATAGAGAAATTCCTCCTTGTGTCACAATGTTTTTAAAAGGCGTCTGTTGCAGAGGTGTAATAATGTGTCTGTATGAGGGAAAGGGTTAAAACACTTTTCCCCTAAAACAACAATCTAGTCTGATACCTGGCGTACTATTAGTACATTAACCCTTTCCCTCAAACGACAATTTTGCAGCAGACGACTTTGAACATATTTTGTCCAAAAATGGAAAATCTCCTTTATTGAATGGATAACCTATGACTAAAAGTGGAAAACATTGTTGCCAAAGTAGAAATGGCTCGTTTTGAGCAATTTCTTCTTTTGTCACTATGTTTTCAATAAGCCGTCTGCTGCAGAGGCATCAGAAAGCGTCTATATGAGGGAAAGGGTTAATACATCTGGTATGAACCAACAATGGTGATGAGATTAGTCACCTCCCCTTATATACCGCTATCACATATGATATATAGTAATTTAGAAAATATATAATGGATATAAACTCTACAGCGGACCTTTACAAACTCCATGTTTGGAATCAATAAACGAAACTGAAGTAAACTTTTTCAGCGTTTGAAAGATTATACCAGCTGGTCAACACAAATGTTGTCTCTGTAGCCTTCTGCTTGCTACACCATGTTCAAAGGGGGCGACCATTATTGGTGTATGTCTGATCTTATAGTGTAATGGTAGGGGCAGGTAACTCTAGAATAACATCAAAATATGGAAAATTTCTATAAATGAGTTTTATAATTGAATAGAAATAGAAATATTGTGAAAAAAGTAAAATCGTTCATTATGAGCTTCTTTTTGTTTCGCGACAAAGTTATCAAAAGTCTGCCTAGCTCCGGTAGCTCAGTCTGTAGTGATCTGTAGTCGGCTGTCAATCCAGGGGTTGCGAGTTTGAATCCCTGCTAGGCCAACATTCTTTCTGACGTGTGACACAATGGGCTAACAGTCTATGTGGAAAAGCAGCCAGTTGCTTGGAAAGTATGTTATGTGGAGTACTGGTATGAGAAAGCTTGGAAACAAATGAGTAGGTGAACTTGCCGCTGTGATATGACTGAAAAATTGTTGAAAAACGGCGTTAACCCTTTCCCTCATATAGACACCTCTGCAGCAGACGGCTATTTGAAAACATAGTGACAAAAGAAGAAATTACACAAAACGTGCAATTTCTCCTTTTGCCACAATGTTTTCCACTTTTAGTCATAGGTTATCCATTCAATTATAGAGATTTTCTGCTTTTTGACAAAATATGTTCAAAGTCATCTGCTACAGAATTGTCGTAAGCCCCATTCAATCAAAAGTCTGCAGGTTAATTGGTTATAACAAGGCAGACAACACATGCTTTTCATTGGGCATTGTAACCTTTGTACTGGCATTTTTAAATCTTTTTTTGTTTTAATATAAAAAGCTGTAGAGCAGTGGACTTTTGTATTTTGTGCAATAAAATTGAATATTTTGTTTTGTGTTGCAGTGTTGTTCATTTAGTTCAGCTTTTTGTCTTAATCTTTATTCAAGGAAAGAAGCAAATTTGGGATGTCATAATATCAAAATCTGTTTAGGAATTTGTCATGACTGATTAGTAAGAGGATTTCAGACTGGGCTGGTTGGATTCAAATAGATCTGGTTCGATTCGGCTTGTGATAATTGATTGTTTGGTGTTTTATGCTGCTTTCAACAATTGTTCAGTTATATCACAGCGTTTCATGGGTAATTTACCAGTTCATCTGGTCCATTTATTCTAACACCAGCCTATCAGTTGTAATGCTAGTCCAGCAACCCTGAGCGCCAAGGATGGCAGCCATTACTACCATTTTTAAAGTCTTTGGTATGACCCAGCCGGGGATCAAACCCGCAGCCGAGGCGGATGCTCTATTCAACTTGTGGGGATCACGTTTGAGTGACTTTGGTAAATGACCCAGGAAAAAGGTAATGTCACCATATATCTGATATACTGTTGGAAATGGACCAGGTGCAAACCCCAAATAAACCATTAACGTTTTCCTGCATACATCAAATCTGCAGCAGAAGACTTTGAAAACATCCTTTCATATTTTTAAAACATGACTTTTACCCTTTCCCTCATATAGACGCTTTCTGATGCCTTTGCAGCGGACGGCTTTTTGAAAACATAGTGACTAAAGAAGAAATTGCTCAAAACGAGCAATTTCTCCTTTTGCCACAATGTTTTCCACTTTTCATCAGAGGTTATCCATTTAATTATAGAGATTTTCTATTTTTTGACAAAATATGTTCAAAGTCGTCTGCTGCAGAATTGTCGTATGAGGGAAAGGGTTAAAGGTGTTGTCGACGTAATGTTACTGAATAATTATTGAAATCGAAATAAAAAAAAATTGTTATAAGTACACTGAGTTGAAAACATTGGCAAATGGAGAAATTGCACAATATGAGTAATTTCTCCTTTTGCCTCTTTGTTTTCAAAAGTCGTCTGCTGCAGATGTGTCGGAAGTGGGACAGGGTTTACCCTTTCCCTGATACGACAATTCTGCAGCAGACGACTTTGAACATGTTTTCTCAAAAAATAGAAAATCTCTATAATTGGATGGATAACCTATGATAAAAAGTGGAAAAACATTGTGGCAAAAGGAGAAATTGCACGTTTTGTGCAATTTCTTCTTTTGTCACTATGTTTTCAAAAAGTCATCTGCTGCAGAGGCATCAGAAAGCGTCTATATGAGGGAAAGGGTTAAAAGCAAATTTTGGTATACAACATACAATGTATTTTCTGTGTTATGAAAGCAGGATACTCTATTGAAAATGAACATTATCACTAAGTGATTATTTTATTATTTTCTATAGAACAATAACACCAATAATTACAATATGTATAAGTTTACTCTTTCTCACATACAAAAAATCTGCAACAAACGACTGAATACATCTAGGCAAAGATATTGAAAATCTACCTACATAAAAGTTTATTTATAGATTCGAAAATATTGTGGGAAAAGGAGAAATCTGCTTTGTCATAGTGTTTTCAAAAGATGTGAGAAAGGGTTAACATATTTACAAGTATAACAATAATAAACAAACAAAATTATCTTATGAAAAAGGAAAATCTAAACAGTAAAGTACAGACTGGTCAAGTTTATTGATAATTTTGTTTGTTTTATAACAGCTGAGTTGTGAAACAATAAACTTAGATTAAACCATTAGTAACGCTGTTAGGATTGAACAATCACAATTTTAGCCCAGGACCTTATGTATGAGAGGCTGACGTCCTACCAATGTCTTCAACAGTTTAACATCGTTTTCAACAATATTTCAGTTATTTCATGGCAGTAACTTCACCTACCCATATGTTTCCTGGCTTTCTTACACCAGTACTTCACAACAAAATCTGAGGCAAGCATCTTCCTTCCCACATTTCAGTCCGTTGGTGGTATATTTAATGCACTATGAAACAGTTTTGGCTAACAAGTATAACAACATTATACATGTACATGTACAAATGAAGAAAATACTATTTTGATTTATATTTAACCCTTTGCCTGATATAGACGCTTTCTGATGCCCTCTGCAGCAGACAGCTTTTTAAAAATATAGTGACAAAAGAAGAAATTGGTCAAAACGAGTAATTTCTCCTTTTTCCACAATGTTTTCCACTTTAAGTCATAGGTTATCCATTCAATTATAGAGACTTTCTATCTTTTAACAAAACATGTTCAAAATCGTCTACTGCAGAATTGTTGTATGAGGGAAAGGGTTAATAAGTAAAGTACAAATGTTTATTATAAAATCTACAAGCAGATATTAACAAATTGGTCTGATTTATTCAAATGTATTATCAGTGGACTTTAAACCTTTCCCTCATACGACAATTCTGCAGCAGACAACTTTGAACGTATTTTGTCAAAAAGTAGAAAATCTCTATAATTGAATGGATAACCTATGACAAAAAGTGGAAAACATTGTGGCAAAAGGAGAAATTGCACGTTTTGTGCAATTTCTTCTTTTGTCACTATGTTTTCAAAAGGCCGTCTGCTGCAGAGACGTCAGAAAGCGTCTATATGAGGGAAAGGGTTAAAAAGCCACTTTCAAAAGCCACTTCAAGTGCCCAAATATTTCCTGGCTTTTTCACATCCAGTACTACATACAGGCAAGTACATGTAGCTACCTTTCCACATTTCAGTCTAATGGTTGTATACAGAATGCACTTGGAAACAGTTTTGGATAACAATTATAACAATATTATACATATACAAACAGCATTACATTATAAGAAAATACAATCTATGTAATAAGTAAAGTGCAAATGTTTATTTATAAAATTTACATCAGATATTAACAAATCGGTCTGATTTATTCATATTTATTATCAGTGGAGTTTAAAGCCACTTTCATAAGCCACTTCACCTGCCCATATGTTTCCTGGCTTTCTCACACCAGTACTACATACAACAAGTTGAGACAGGTAGCTTCCTTTCCACATTTCAGTCTAATAATGGTTGTATACTGAACGCACTTGGAAACAGTTTTGGATAACAATTATAACAATATTTATAGGTTATTTAACAGTGTTCTGTACAATACGGATAAATATTTGGACGAGTACACAGCTTGGAAAATCATATTGGACGAGCCGCTAGGCGAGTCCAATATGATTTTCCAAGCTGTGTACGAGTCCAAATATATTCCGCATTGTACAGAACACTGTTAAATGATCTTTTTATTCTATACCTCGACTTTTTCCCCAAAATATATTTTGTATTGTGCAGAATAATGTTAAATGACCTTTTTATTTTATACCTTCAAATAATTTCTGACACAAAAAGTGTTTTTTGGTTTCTGTTCAATTACAAAGTCATCTATTTCAGAATCGGATAACATTTTAGTTTCAGTGTTACTCCTTGTTTGCAAACGACAATAATGATCCGGTGACAACAGCTTTATCGTAACGCTTTATCTAGAGCGCCTGTCGATTCAGACTTTCATTCGGAACCTTTTCACGTGTTTCGGTCTTTATCATAGGTTTAACATGGGACCTGTGAATTGTACAATACGAAAAAAATACGGGTTATTTTGTACGCGCGTGCGTCCCGATACGGAAATATATTGTACGGTCACATGATTCGAATGAGCGTCTACGATTGGACGTATAAATTAGGTATAGAATAATATACATATATACAAACAGCATTACATTATAAGAAAATACAATCTATGTAATAAGTAAAGTGCAAATGTTTATTTATAAAATTTACAAGCAGATATTAACAAATCAGTCTGATTTATTCATATTTATTATCAGTGGAATTGAATGCCACTTTCTTTTTAACACTAGTTCAGTTATGTCATGGCAGCCCGCTTCACCTACCCATGTGTTTCCTGGCTTTCTCACACCAGTACTACATACAACAATCTTAAACAGGAAGTCTGTTGGGGGTAGACGAATGATGCTAGACCGCATGATCTTAGTAGATCAAGGTCGTCTGCATCATCACAAAACTTTACCCTTACCTCATAACTAAAAAACATTCAACATTTTCAAAAGAAACTCGGTACACATGTTCCTAGGAACAATACGCATGTCTATACCAAGTCACATATAACATATAACATAGAAATGCCCCCTTTTCACTAAGAAAAAACAGACGAGCGTTGGCGTCCTTTGCTTTTATGTTTAGTGTTGTTTTTTTGGCTGTCCCTCACTTTAATTTGATTCATTCAAGTTATCAGATGCGTCTTTCTTGGAATTGTTTTGTTAATTCAAATAACAAAGTCACCAAAGTTTACAAACAGTCTCATTGAATTGAACCTGCCATCATTGGATTACCGTAGAAAAAGATTTGACATTATTCAAGTGTTCAAAATAGAACATAAAATTGATCACATTAACATGAATGTATTTTTTACATACTCGGACAACAATCATCTTAGGGGTCATAACCTAAAACTTATTAAACCTAGAGCAAATTAATCGCTACGATTAAACTCTTTCGCTCACCGAACCATACAGGTGTGGAACAATTTACCGACAGAAGTGGTTAACTCAAAATCAGTGATTCAATTTAAAACAAAATTGGATAAATTGTGGCATGACAGAAGATTTGACCTGTCACAGGTCTACTAATGAACAAACCGGGCCGGAGAACTGAGAAATGAAATTGAGGGGAAGTATAAGCCGAAAGGGCTTAAAAAGTTTCCCAGAAGACAAAAGGTAGACAAAAGGTAGTACTTTAATAACCAATTATCATAATTTGTAGACTCTTGGAAATCTGGACAATTGAAACAACAATTTGAAAATGAGATTTGTCTGTGTCTTTATTAGGACAAAAGTAGGGAGCCTTTCCCAAAAATCGCATCTGCATCAGACAACTATTAACCCTTTCCCTCATACGACAATTCTGCAGCAGACGACTGAACATATTTTAACAACAAGAGGGCCATGATGGCCCTGGAATCGCTCACCTGATTTTTTTTTTTTCACTTTAGCTATATAAGCCTCGCCCCTGGCGGCCATAGTTTATGACCAATCAACTTGGCTTGAAGGAATATGATGGAGGGTCACCCTAGGAATATTTCTACAAAATTATTTGAAAATCAGCCTTACACTTTCGGAGAAGAAGATTTTTTAAGTTTTCACTATAGCCATATAAGGCAAAATAGCCCTGCCCCCCTGGCGGCCATGTTTTACGACCAATCAACTTGGCTTGAAGGAATCTGATAGAGGGTCATCCAAGGAACATTTCTACAAAATTATTTGAAAATCGGCCTCACACTTTTGGAGAGGAAGATTTTTTAAGTTTTCACTATAGCCATATAAGGCAAAATAGCCCCACCCCCCTGGCGGCCATGTTTTTCGACCAATCAACATGGCTTGAAGGAATCTGACAGAGGGTCATCCAAGGAACATTTCTACAAAATTATTTGAAAATCTGCCAACCAGTTTGGGAGAAGAAGATTTTTTAAGTTTTCACTATAGCCATATAAGGCAAAATAGCCCCCCCCCTGGCGGCCATGTTTTTCGACTATCAACTTGGCTTGAAGGAATCTGATAGAGGGTCAGCCAAGGAACATTTCTACAAAATTATTTGAAAATCGGCCTGACACTTTCGGAGAAGAAGATTTTTAAGTTTTCACTATAGCCATATAAGGCAAAATAGCCCCGCCCTCCTGGCGGCCATGTTTTTTTCACCAATCAACTTGGCTTGAAGGAATCTGATAGAGGGTCATCCAAGGAACATTTCTACAAAATTATTTTAAAATCGGCCTGACACTTTTGGAAAAGAAGATTTTTTGAGTTTTCACTATAGCCATATAACGCAAAATAGCCCCGCCCCCCCTGGCGGCCATGTTTTTCGACCAATCAACATGGCTTGAAGGAATCTGACAGATGGTCATACAAGGAACATTTCTACAAAATTATTTGAAAATCTGCCAACCAGTTTGGGAGATGCTTTCTGTGAAGTTTCATCCCAATTGACCCACCGGTTACTGAGGAGAAGAAGTTGACGCACGATGGACGACGGACGACGCATGACGCACGACGCATGACGCACGACGGACGCTGGACGCCGGACAAAAGGCGATCACAATAACTCACCTTGAGCAAAGCTCAGGTGAGCTAAAAAGTAGAAAATCTCTATAATTGAATGGATAACCTATGACTAAAAGTGGAATTTCTTCTTTTGTCACTATGTTTTCAAAAAGCTGTCTGCTGCAGAGGCGTCAGAAAGCGTCTATATGAGGGAAAGGGTTAAATCATTGTAATATTTTGGCCACCATGTTTTCGTCTATATTCAATATACAGTCTAACCTGTGTTTAAAGAACATCCATGAAGAGATATGGTCTTTGTTCAGAGGTGGTCGGTCTATAATTACAGGGTCATTTATACAGTAAATGATAAATTTGGAAATTACGAGTGTGGTTGCTTTAAACAGGGAATTGCCTTACAAAGGTGGTCTTTAGCACAGGTTTGACTGTACTGTCATCTGTAAAGATTTCCATGTTTTGCCATCTGATGCAGATAAATTATGTTGTATGTGGCAAAGACTTGACCCTTTTCCAAAAAAACACAAAATTTGCAGCAGACGACTTTGTAAACATCTGGGCAAGATTATATTATATCTTTATAAAGGAAAGTTTAATTACTAAAAAATGTTGAAAACATTGTGGCAAAAGGAGAAATTGCACTTTCTTATCAATTTCTCATTTTGTAACAATGTTTTCAAAAGTCTTCTGCTTTAGAGGCATCAGAAAGTGTCTTTATGTGGGAAAGGGTTTAAGCTAATGCATAGACCTTTATCATTTTCGACTTGAAAAACGTGACAGCCAGTAGTGACTTGTGCTGTTTTTGCACGTATAGCAAGGACTGCGGACGATACATACCGCCCTTGTCCTTAATAAGGATTCCTACCTCCTCCCCGATGTTGTCCAACTGTATAACATTGTGGGAATTCTGCCCGCACACGAATATATTCCCATTTGGATCAACTGTAATTCCGCGCGGTGAATCCAAATATTCCCGGTTGTAGATCGATATGACCTTTCCGAAGATCCCCATAGTAATCACTCCTCGTTCCTTATCCGTCACATGTAACATTGTTCCATCGGGACTGATGGCGATATTACGAGGATAAGCAAACAACGGTGCACCTTCTGCATCCTTTTCGATCAATCGAAGCATTCTGCCAGACAAATTGTAGACCCTCAGCTGTGGTCGGTTTTCGTAATTTCCGCCGATACAAGCAACGTAAATCTCCCCGTCCTTGCTTGCAACTCCATAACAAGCGACACCAATTTTGATAACACGTCCAAGTTTCATCTTCTTTTCGACAGTTACAAACTGTAGGACTCGATCCTCTCGTAGACTGACGATCACTTCATTTGGACCTCCTTTACACACATCGTATGGTTTGGCTGGCAGGTCACAGAGTTCCATGAGCCTGAAGGTCGGGGACACAAGTTTAAGCCTCTTGTTGTGCATATTAGTGAAGACCATGCGACCGTCTGGCAGCAGCACTGAGCCAGGGTTTTCCTCAATAGATCCGAGATCTGGAAAAGAGTAATATTCTAACTTATACTTTATATTGAAATAATTTTAATTATCTATGTTTTGTACATAAATGACTGTTTCCACATACTTTTTGAAACCTGTTGATTTAAAAAAGTTTTATATTGCTTAAACATATACTTTATATTGGAAATATTTTAAATTATTTATGCTTTGTACATAAATGGCTGTTTCCACATACATACTTGTGAAACCTGTTGATTTAAAAAAAATGGTATATTGCTTAGTACATGGCCTTCTTTCCCACTTTAAACATATTTTTGACGTATCTTTAGCAGACAAAACTTCCAAACATTTTTTAACAAAAATCCTTTTTTCCTTTTGCCATAATATTATCAACTTTGTCAATGTTTAAACTCTCATTTCTAGAGATTTTCCATTATTTTGCGTAGGAAGGTTAACACAATAAACTATTACAATAATTTAATTATTAATTGTTGACGATACTCTCAGTACCCATTTTCCCTTCTATACATTGAACTATTCACACTTAGGCATTGTAAGTGATTTTTAAGATGTAGACCCTTAGCAGACTGCTTTGGGTCTTCATTTATTTGCAAAGGCTCGATTGTACATTATTGTATTGACAGGCTAATTTTTCCTTTGTTGCTCTTAGCCGAGCCCCTATATCGATTCGAGCTGTCAATCAAGGGTAGTGAAATCGAAGCCCAGCTCGGCCAAAATTCTTTCCGACATTTGACAAAAGTCAACGCAAAAGGCGTCATTCGTCTTCCACCGATGGACTAACAGTTTATGTGGAAAAGCTTACATGGAAAGACTGTTATGTGGAGTACTTGTGTGAGAAAGCCGGGAAATACTGAATATACTCACCTTTTTGTGTGCCTGTAGTTAGTCCCATGTTGTATTCACCCTCAAACTGTGCTGTAAACTGATGTGTATCTTCACTAAATGATCCCAGACTTGAAAGTGTGCTCAGCAAATTCTCCAGTGATCTGTCACCCATGAAGGACAGCTTCTCCTTCCCGAGATTCTTTGGCATGTTTGCAACGACGGCTTTACCTTGAATTATAAGAAAATCATAATTCAAGACAGATGCTAAGAGGAAGTCAATCTCATTAAAACCAGATCTTAACTCGCACACTCGCAATATACGTACATAGAAGTTTTTTGGTCTGATTTTAATGAAATTGAGAGGAAGTGTCTGCATGCCTCAAAATGTCCCAAGTTTGAATCTTGTTATAAATGAAGCTTTCCCTCATATATACGCTTTCTGACACCTCTGCAGCAGACAGCTTTTTGAAAACATAGTGACAAAAGAAGAAATTGCTCAAAACGAGCAATTTCTCCTTTTGCCACAATATTTTCCACTTTTAATCATAGGTTATCCATTCAATTATAAAGATTTTCTATTTTTGGACAAAATATGTTCAAAGTCGTCTGCTGCAAAATTGTCATATGAGGGAAAGGGTTAAACTGTGGGTTGTTCCAGAACATTCAGCATAAATATCCAGAAATCAGTCATTGTGAGTAATGAATGTACAATGTAAGCTGTAAGAACTTGTTACTTAGCTACACTTCAACGAATTTCTAATTAGACACCATATAAAATATGATATTATGCAACATATTATATCAATAAATCTAAAGTCTGGTTATTTTTGTATTGTACACACCACTCTATCGATTTACAGAAAAAAAACACGTATTCATGTACAAAATCATCCATGCGGAACGGTAGGTCCGAAAATAGCCTATGTGCTCTCGTTTCTCGTGCATGGCATGGTAGTTTTCGTTTTAATGGTAGGAATGTTTTCTTTGTGGATTGTCTTTTATGAAAAACATTTAATATGGCGAGAATTAGCATTGCAGAATGCGCTCAAGCAGTTGGAATGATTCGTGCCGGCACCCCCATCAGACAGGTATTTTATGCGTCGTTATAACAAAAACACGGTTGGTCAACCATACGATACCTCTGTAATACGTAATTTAATCTTGCAGTTTTTGTTTTAAGGGTGTACATGTTAACTATCTCTGTTAAGTTTGTTCCTGTGATCAAATTAAATGAATTTTTGTTATACATATTAGGAATAAATTGTATTAAACTTATATTTGGTTATTTGTATTTTTCTCCGAATACTTTTCCTAAAATATGATAAAAACTAGGTGGCCAATTAGAAATTCATCGAAGTGTATTTCCCACATACAATACAATAGTTTATTTAGTGTTATTAGGCCTCCGGCCCACAATACATACATATTATTTAACATTCAACTTACAATGTAGTAATGTGCAAAATTTCTTCAAAAAGCTTCGAAACATAAAGGGCTATAATTTTAATAACTAATAGAGTTACATTTTGAAGAAGACAATAAAAATTCTGTAAGCTTGGTAAAGCATTAAATTACATATTTAGATACAAATCTCTTATAGTCTTAAATTTTTCACAAATAAAAAAGGCATGAAACTCATCGTCGATCACTAAGGTATCTTTTTGCATAAAGCAATGTACACAAATTCGATTTTCTCTTTCAATATTTAAATGAAGACCAAGTTCAACGTTAAGTTTGTGGCTTGAGCATCTAAAGCGCTACAGAGAACGTTTATAGTAGGGTTTAATGTCTAGATTTAAATACATTTCTACATTTAGTAGTGTTTTAACATTTTTGTACAAATCACACCTTGAAGAAGTATTTATATCATTAGGCCACATTTGAAAGGAACAGTCTTTTAATCTTTGTATTTCATTACCTATATCTTTCGAAAGCCACACAAAACCTTCAACCAAATGTGTGTACTTGTTTTACCTTCAACCAAATGTGTGTACTTGTTTTACCTTCAACCAAATGTGTGTACTTGTTTTACCTTCAACCAAATGTGTGTACTTGTTTTACCTTCAACCAAATGTGTGTACTTGTTTTACCTTCAACTAAATGTATGTACCAGTTTTACCTTCAACTGTACCAGTTTTACCTTCAACCAAATGTGTGTACTTGTTTTACCTTCAACTAAATGTATGTACCAGTTTTAACTTCAACTAAATGTATGTACCAGTTTTACCTTCAACTGTACCAGTTTTACCTTCAGCTAAATGTATGTAACAGTTTTACCTTCAACTAAATGTATGTACCAGTTTTACCTCCAACTACCAGTTTTACCTTCAACTGTACCAGTTTTACCTTCAACTAAATGTATGTACCAGTTTTACCTTCAACTAAATGTATGTACCATTTTACCTTCAACTAAATGTATGTACTAGTTTTACCTTCACTGCTAAGTATATGTATTAGTTTTACCTTCAATTAAGCTTCTTTTAGCTTTCTTTACTTGTACAAACAGCTCTGATTCATTGTTAGTGACGGTGTCCAGCTTCTTCAGAAATCCTGACAAGGTCCGAGACACGTCGTCACAAGTCTTCACATCTCCCCCGATCTTCCCCATTAAGTCATCATACCTGTGAGATAGAACAATGTCTGATTCAGTGGTAAGAGTGTTTGCCTCGAGAGCGGGAGACGTGAATTTGATACCTCGTTGGGTCAGTTCAAATATGTAAAGGTGGCTTCTCTCCTTTGCACTCAAGGTTTGAGGGATAGCATTAGGACTGACACGCTGGTGTCCGTATAAACTTGCTAGTAGGACTTGTAATTTACCCATTTCCCACTTGCAGACGCATTCTGACACATCTGCAGCAGATGACTTCTGAAAACTTTGTGTCAAAAACAGATATTGCTGATATTGATTCATAATTTAATATTAACATTTTCATCTAAAGATGTTTTCCGCATATTTTTAAAGACGTTTTCAAAGTCTATTGCAGATAAGTTACATGTGGGAAATGGTTAAAAGACTATAGATCAAAAACAAGATGCCAAAATGCTAAGAAAATAACATAATGACATGTAGGCGCTATCACTAATGTTAAATTGGCTGGATGTTCATTTACACAGATTAAACTTGATCTACACTTGTTGCAGCATGAAGGCTTACATTCATATTCAAAGTCAATGAAATAGATTTTGACCTGTCGCACATACCTGAATAAAAAACAAGTAAAATGGAATATTGACTGTTTTCCACATAACTTTATGAGGCCTCTTCAGCAGACGATTCTTGAAAATGTTATGGCAAGATGAAAATGGCTCAGCAATAACTCCTTTTTTCAAAATTTGTTCAACTCTGTTTACTGACTATATTTTCATTATTACAATTTTCAAAATTTAGATATATGTTTTCAAAGGCGTCTGCTGCAAATTTGTTGTATGCCAGAAAGGATTAACCCTTTCCCTCATATAGACGCTTTCTGACGCCTCTGCCGCAGACAGCTTTTTGAAAACATATAGTGACAAAAGAAGAAATTGCACAAGACGTGCAATTTCTCCTTTTGCCACAATGTTTTCCACTTTTAGTCATAGGTTATCCATTCAATTATAGATATTTTCTAGTATTTGTCAAAATATGGTAAAAGTCGTCTGCTGCATAATTGTCGTATGAGAGAAAGGGTTAAGTCATACTTTGTCTGTAGTTCAGATCTGGCTTTGCGTTCCAAATTCTCAAGAATGTCCAAAATTTAGATATATGTTTTCAAAGGCATCTGCTGCAGATTTGTTGTATGCCAGAAAGGGTTAAGTCATACTTTGTCTGTAGTTCAGATCTGGCTTTGCGTTCCAAATTGTCAAGAATGTCCAAAATTTAGATATATGTTTTCAAAGGCGTCTGCTGCAGATTTGATGTATGCCAGAAAGTGTTAAGTCATACTTTGTCTGTAGCTCAGATCTGGCTTTGCGTTCCAAGTTGTCGAGGATGTCCGAGATTCGAATCCGTAACTCCAAGATGGAGTTGATGATGTCCTCTTTTTGTTCATGCACTGATTTCACATTCTGCTCCCGTTTACTCTTCAACTCTTCCACCTCCAAATTGATCTTCCTCAGGTTCTCTTTAACCTGAGTTGATACAAAGTAACAAAGAGATTGTCTTTATTTGTCAAAAACTGTTTGCAATTAACTCATTCCAACATGCAGAAATACGTACAGAGATTGTTTTTGACGAGACGTTACACATGTGTTGTATGTGGGAACCAGATAAAAATGAAAAGGTGTGGGTTGCACTGATTTTGTTAAAAGAATATCAAGAGCTATAATATATCTATAGGTGCTACCTATTTACGAAAAACTGTAATCTGATTGTTAACAATTATTAAAGAGCATACTTTTGCCATAAAACTTAAATTTAAAAGTAATTGACTGGAAGATGATAATGTTCATGTCAAGTTTTTTGCATTGGTTTTCCTATTGCTGTTGTCTCTTAATCACGAAAAAAATAAAATAAAGTAAAGACTTTCAGAAAATTAAGAAATAAATTCATATTTTATTTATTAGGTTTAAACATGAAAGCCAAGATGACCCTTAATCGATCACCTGCATGATGGTGTAGAAGCAAATGGTTAACTGCTATAATCGGGGGGAAATTTGTTCATTTCAGCCATTTTCGGATGCCACCTGTCGACTACCTTTTTCAATCAGTCAACATGGCTGGAAAAATGATGTAGAGGGTCACATTTCTGTTAAAAACTTTCCCTAATAGAGACGCTTTCTGACGCCTTTGCAGCAGACGGCTTTTTGAAAACATAGTGACAAAAGAAGAAATTGCACAAAACGTGCAATTTCTCCTTTTGCCACAATGTTTTCCACTTTTAGTCATAGGTTATCCATTCAATTATAGAGATTTTCTATTTTTGACAAAATATGTTCAAAGTCGTCTGCTGCAAAAATTGTATTGAAAATTCATCCTTTTGCCACAATGTCAAATCAAAAGTTATACTTTCATTTATAGATATTTTATCTCCTTGCCGAGTTGTTTTCAAATTTTATATTTTATTTGTTTGAGTTTACTTAAAGGAATCATAACTCATGAATGTGGCAATGGACTGTTTCGTTTACATGCTTACCTCTAGGAGTTCGAAGCTACTCTCAATGCCAGTCGCAGCCTGGGGTATATAAAGAACTTCCATGCAGCCTCGGTGTCCAACTGCGACGCAAACGCTGCAACATAACTCGTCATGCTCCACACAAAATAACTCCAACAGTTTACCTGGATATGATTAAGGAGAAAGAGATCGCAATATTTGATGTTTTGACCCTTTCCCATAAATAGACATTTTCTGACGCGTCAAGAGCAGACGACTTTTGAAAACGTTGTGACAAAAGGAGAAATTGCTCAAACCGAGCAATTTATACTTTTGCCACAACATTTTCAACTTTTTCCAGTCATTATACTTTAATTTACTGAGAATTTCCATATTTTTGCCTTGATGTTTTGAAAGCCATCTGCTGCAATGGTGTATGTGGGAAAGGGTTAATTTCTTTACCTTTTCCCTCATACAAAAAAATCTGCAGTAGACTACTTTTGAAAACATACCCTCAACAATTTGGAACATCTCAATAAAGGGAAATTTAATTATTAAACAGAGTTGAACACATTGTGGCAAACAGAGAAATTGCTCATTATGAACAATTTCACCATTTGTCACAATGTTGTCAAAAGTCGTCTGCTGCAGAGGCGTCTGCAAGCGTCTGTATGTGGGAAAGGGTTAATTGAACCGATCCCTTCGGAAAAGTTACAAGTTGGCCTTTAGGAACAGTGTGGATTCAGATTGGCCTGCGCATCCAAATACCGATCAAGATCTACACTGTTCATTCATTGCTTAACCCTTTCCCTCATATAGACGCTTTCTGACGCCTCTGCAGCAGACGGCCTTTTGAAAACATAGTGACAAAAGAAGAAATTGCACAAAACGTGCAATTTCTCCTTTTGCCACAATGTTTTCCACTTTTTGTCATAGGTTATCCATTCAATTATGGAGATTTTCTATGTTTTGACAAAATACGTTTAAAGTCGTCTGCTGCAGAATTGTCCTATGAGGGAAAGGGTTAAAAAAGCGTGTCAATTTTTGTAGAATTTGATAAGACAGAACAGATGCACAGACTGTCTGATCTGAAACTACACTATTCTGAAATACCAATTTGAACCTATTCCCATGGACAGTCTCAATTGATCATTTAATCTATGTAGTGGTGGGAAAAAGTGTCTGTATGAGGGTTAATAATATTGAATTGATCAAGTGAAAGGGTTAAAACTTTTAAGAAACTTTAAAGTTTTTTATTTGAAGAAAGCTAACCCAGGGTCCAGATGGAACACATTGTTGGTTTATGGTATAAGATGTTTGAAACCTAAAAGATTGGTCTAAATGAGATCTTAATCTAGCCCCGTCTAAATTACTATCTAATTAGACAGCTTTCTACCTAAGTTCTCTACAATTTTAATAGAAATATACTGGTGGAACATGTACTAGGTTTCCCATCCAGGCAGTAACAGAGCTGTACGTTGCTCAACTTCGAGAAAAAGTCCACCACTCTACCAACATTAAATTGCTATAAAAGACGGCATCTACAACCAGGCTGTAGCAGTTGTATTTCTACCTATAGGCTATAAACCCATTCCCATTACATTGCTCCCTCTTTTTTTTTTTACTTAAAGCAGATTTCACACTCGTAACTGCTCATAAGCAGAACACCAGAGCTGAGCCTTTGTAACAACAATGAGATCTAACAGAATCTGGGGATGATGGTGTTGTCGACTCATATTCCTCCTCTGCCGCCATGTGTAACATGTACCGGGTTCTTAATGGCAGTAGAAGTGGTATTTGTATCTAAACCCCATTCCAGTTTCAAAGTCACTTTCCCTTTTGCAAACTACATGTACATTTGATGCTAACGCTGCAGATGACTTATAAAAATTATCATTTTCCCACACTGTTTTCTACTCTGTATCCAAAATTTTGAGATATAAAGTCCAACCTGTGTGTAAAGACCACCCAAGGAAAGGTACAATCTGGTTCCCAGGTGGTCTTTATTTAATTGGTTTCTTTTATGCAGAAAGTGATTAATTGGAAAATTAAAAGTGTGTTTGCTATAGACAGGGAATTGCTATACAAAGGTGGTCTATAGCACAGGTTTGACTGTAATGTTTTTCCCAAAAAGATATTGTCAAATGTCACATGATTACTACAGATTAGCTAAAGTAATTGGACAGAAATGATTCGACTAGATACAAATTGCTAAGCCCTTTTCAATTTACATGCTCCTAGTAACTTTTAACTTTGTTGAAAACCATCTAATGTTCCAAATGTTACTACATATCCTCCTATATTTTCTTTACAAATCCCCAGCTGCATATGCATTCTGCTGCATCTATGACAGACCACTTTTGAAAACATAATGAGCAATTTCTTCTTTTGCCACAATGTTTTCAACTCTATCCAATTATGATACTTTCATTGATAGATAGCTTCCATAGTTTTCCCACAATATTTCTTTCCCACATACAAACAATATGGAAAATCTCTATAAACGAAAGATATATGATAAATTATGAGCAATTTCTTCTTTTCACAATGTGTTCAAAGTAGATTGCTTCATAGGTCTCAGAATTCACCTGCCTGTAACATACAACAGTCAATTTGTGTTAGCAGCCACCTCTAATAAGCAGTCAATTTGTGTTAACCCTTTCCCTCATATAGACGCTTTCGGACGCCTCTGCAGCAGACGGCTTTTTGAAAACATAGTGACAAAAGAAGAAATTGCACAAAACGTGCAATTTCTCCTTTTGCCACAATGTTTTCCATTTTTATTTTAGTCGTAGGTTATCCATTCAATTATAGAGATTTTCTATGTTTTGACAAAATACTGCCGTATGAGGGAAAGGGTTAAGAGGCCAAAAGACATTAACCAAAACAAACTTTTCTTCTTAATCTGACTTGAATCATTAAGCAGCCAACTGTGTTCACAAACCAAATCTTGCCTCTCGACTGGCTGGCTTTTAACCCTTTCCTTCATACGGCAATTCTGCAGCAGATGACTTTGAATATATTTTGTAAACAAGAAACCGCTAAAGACGGTAAGGCCGGATTGTCGGCAATTTGACCTTGAAAATCGACAAACCAAGGTCAAGGTCAAAGTAACCCTAGAAATCAATGGAACTTGTTACTTTTTACTTTCAGGCAAAGTTTCAAGTTTGTAACCCTTTCCAGTCCTGAGATTTTGCCTCAACCTGAAACTTTAACCAAAATGTTGACAGACAGACATCCGGACAGACGGACATCGCCAATCTATAGACCGGAATTGCTAGAGCAATCCGGCCAAAAATAATAAAATAATAAATAATAAAATATAAATAATATAAAACTATAAAACTGTTGAAAGCAAATTAAAACACAAGTCCATATAACTATAAAACTGTTGAAAGCAAATTAAAACGCAACTTGCCGTGATATAACTATAAAACTGTTGAAAGCTGAGTAAAACGCAATTTGCTGTGATATAACTATATAACTGTTGAAAGCAAATTAAAACGCAACTTGCCGTGATATAACTATAAAACTGTTGAAAGCTGAGTAAAACGCAATTTGCTGTGATATAACTATATAACTGTTGAAAGCAAATTAAAACGCAATTTGCAGTGATATAACTATAAAACTGTTGAAAGCAAATTAATACGCAAGTTGTCGTGATATAACTATAAAACAGTTGAAATCAAATTAAAACGAAAGTTGCCATGATATAACTATAAAACTGTTGAAAGCAAATTAAAACACAAGTTGATATAACTATAAAACTGTTGAAAGCAAATTAAAACGCAAGTTGCTGTGATGTAACTTTAACCAAAATGTTGACGGACAGACAGACAGACAGACGGGCAATAGGAACGTGAAGGTCAAGAGTTATCATGGAAATCAAAAGAACATGTTAGTGGCTACACACAGACCAATTTTCAAGTTTGTAGCTGTTTCCATGTCCGAGATTTTGCTTCAACCAGAAACTTTAACCAAAATGTTGACGGACAGACAGACAGACAGACAGACAGGCAATAGGAAGGTGAAGGTCAAGAGTTATCATGGAAATCAAAAGAACATGTTAGTGGCTACACACATACCAATTTTCAAGTTTGTAGCTGTTTCCATGTCCGAGATTTTGCTTCAACCAGAAACTTTAACCAAAATGTTGACGGACAGACAGACAGACAGACAGACGGGCAATAGGAAGGTGAAGGTGAAGAGTTATCATGGAAATCAAAAGAACATGTTAGTGGCTACACACAGACCAATTTTCAAGTTTGTAGCTCTTTCCATGTCTGAGATTTTGCTTAACCAGAAACTTTAACCATTTTGCCTAACCTAAAACTTTAACCAAAATGTTGACGGACAGACAGACAGACAGACAGACAGACAGACAGACAGACAGACAGACGGACAGACGGACATCGCCAATCTATAGACCGGAATTGCTTAAGCAATCCGGCCAAAAAGCAGAAAATTTCTATAATTGAATGGATAACCTATGACTAAAAGTGGAAAACATTGTTGCAAAAGGAGAAATTGCACGTTTTGTGCAATTCCTTCTTTTGTCACTATGTTTTCAAATAGCCGTCTGCTGCAGAGGCGTCAGAAAGCGTCTATATGAGGGAAAGGGTTACAGACTAGTTTGACTGTAATTGATTGTGGTAAAATCAAGAAAAAGGAAAAAAACATGTAAATTATATATACCTTCATGATGAGTACATTTTTCCGTCATTTCTGGCTTTGGCCCGACTGGAGGAGCTTTTGCCTTGGCTGTATGAAAATGAAATGTAAACATGTTTTTGTTTGATTGGTGTTTAAAGCCCCTTTCAACAAGTTTTCAGTTAAATCACAGTGTATCCGGGGTATGTTACCAGTCATCCTGACACCAGCCAGTTATATATAGTATATATATATACGTAATGCTCATTCCACAATCCTGAGAGTCAAAGAGGGCACAAGCCATTACTACCATTTTCAAAGTCTTTAGTATGAACTCTGCACAAGACTACAAACAACAGAAAAACAAATTCTGCATATCGGAGCCATCACATGTTCAATACAGTAGCATTGTCAGTTTACATATCAAGACCGCCAAAGCTCGCCTGTTTTTTCATGAATTTCTATGTCCATCAATGGGCATAACTGAATAATAATTAAAACCAGAGTTATGAGACTTGGTATAGACATGCATATTGTTTCTAAGAACAAGTTTCATTTGAAAATAGTGAACTGTTTTTGAGTTTTGTGATGACGCAGACGTCAACGGTACCACATTAGCCCGACTTTCTCCACATACAACAAATCTGCAGCAGACGATATTTAAATAATCTTTGCAAAAATAGGGGGAAATTGTGGCAATGCAATTTCTCCTTTTGCAACAATGTGTTCATTTCATCTGCTTCAGAGGTGCCAGAAAGCCTCTGTATGTGTAATGGGTTAAATGACCAGTCACATGGCACTGACAGTTCAATATGCAGCAGATATACAAATGAAGTTTAATTAAGACTTTAACACATTTTGACGCATCAGTAGCAACCAAGTTGTGAAAACAGTCGCAAAAATCAATTTTCCCTTTTTCACACAATAATTCCACCAATATCAATAATTATACTTTCATTCAAAGAGATTTTACATGTTAATTTTCATCTTAATGATTTCAAAGTTGTCTGTTGTAGATTTGCTTGATGAGGAAAAGGGATAAAATGACGGTCTTACCAATGATTGTATGGTTCTTGGTAACGACGAATTTTCGGTGATCGTGGACGCATTTCTCGCACAGTTGTTCATCGCAATCCTCGCAGAATTTCGTGGCTTCCACTTTACGGGCTTCCCTGTTACAGGCGGCACAAAACTCTTGATCTTCATTCTAGATAAAATCATAAATCTTTAACCCTTACCCTCATAATAGACGCTTTCTGACGCCTCTGCAGCAGACGACTTTTTGAAAACATAGTGACAAAAGAAGAAATTGCTCAATACGAGCAATTTCTCCTTTTGCCACAATGTTTTCCACTTTGTCATAGGTTATCCATTCAATTATAGAGATTTTCTATTTTCTGACAAAATATGTTCAAAGTCGTCTGCTGCAGAATTGTCGTATGAGGGAAAGGGTTAACCTGGTATGCCTTTTTTTTTTATACCATTCCAAAGTGCTCGCGTGAAAACATCGTCTCCATGGTGTAATGGGAGCGGGAGACCAGGGTTTGATCCCCGGTTTGGTCATACGAAATACTACAAAGAGTAGTAATGGCTGTCCTCCTCGGCGCTAAAGTTGCGGGTAATAGCATTAAGTTGTAATGCTATCCTTGCAACACAGAGCTCGAAGGAGGGAAGCTTTACTATAATTTCTATTTTTTACTACCAGTCTTTGGCATGGGGATTCAATCCTAATTGGCTGCACCTATTAACCCTTTCCGTCATACGACAATTCTGCAGCAGACAACTTGGAACATATTTTGTCAAAAAATGGAAAATCTCTATAATTGAATGGATAACCTATGACTAAAAGGTGAAAACATTGTGGCAAAAGGAGAAATTGCTCGTTTTGAGCAATTTCTTCTTTTGTCGCTATGTTTTCAAAAAGCTGTCTGCTGCAGAGGCATCAGAAAGCGTCTATATAAGGGAAAGGTAAAAGTTGATGCTCTTATCACTACACCATGAAGTTATTTGATCCCCTTCTTATTTTTAAATCAAAAGAATTGTCTAACGAGTTCATTAGGGTTGAGCGGCTTGGATAGTAAAAGAGCAATTGTGAAGCAGACATGTTTATTCCTACTTATTCTAGGCTATTGTAAAAATTTGTATATTTATACTAACTCCATTTATAACTCTTTATCACATGCAACAGCCGAGCCACAGTAGCTAAGTCTGTAGCAACTAGGGTTGTCAATCCAAAGATTGTGAGTCCGATCCCCCAACTCGGCCAACATTTTTCAAGAGGTTTAACCCTTTCCCTCATACGACAATTCGACAGCAGACGACTTTGAACACATTTTGTCAAAACATAGAAAATCTCCATAATTGAATGGATAACCTATGACGAAAAGTGGAAAACATTGTGGCAAAAGGAGAAATTGCACGTTTTGTGCAATTTCTTCTTTTGTCACTATGTTTTCAAAAAGCCGTCTGCTGCAGAGGCGTCAGAACGCGCCTATATGAGGGAAAGGGTTAACAAAAGTCAATGTGACAAGAATCAATCATCTTCTACCAATGGGTTAACATTCTATGTAGAAAAGCAGTCATTTGCATGGCAAGTTTGGAGTACTGGTGTGATATAGCCAGGAAACACGTGGATAGGTAAACTGGTTGCCTTAAAATGACTGAAAAAAACAGCATTTAACCATTTCCCTCATACGACAATTCGACAGCAGACGACTTTGAACACATTTTGTCAAAACATAGAAAATCTCCATAATTGAATGGATAACCTATGACGAAAAGTGGAAAACATTGTGGCAAAAGGAGAAATTGCACGTTTTGTGCAATTTCTTCTTTTGTCACTAAGTTTTCAAAAAGCCGTCTGCTGCAGAGGCGTCAGAACGCGTCTATATGAGGGAAAGGGTTAACAAAAGTCAATGTGACAAGAATCAATCATCTTCTACCAATGGGCTAACATTCTATGTAGAAAAGCAGTCATTTGCATGGCAAGTTTGGAGTACTGGTGTGATATAGCCAGGAAACACGTGGATAGGTAAACTGGTTGCCTTAAAATGACTGAAAAAACCAGCATTTAACCATTTCCCTCATACGACAATTCTGCAGCAGACGACTTTGAACATATTTTGATTGATAGAAAATCTCTATAATTGAATGGATAACCTATGACAAAAAGTGGAAAACATTGTGGCAAAAGGAGAAATTGCACGTTTTGTGCAATTTCTTCTTTTTTGTCACTATGTTTTCAAAAAGCTGTCTGCTGCAGAGGCGTCTGAAAGCGTCTATATGAGGGAAAGGGTTAACCCGAATCAATCAAAATTCCCACATACAGATGTATTCTAACAAATCTGAAGCAGATGAGTGTTGAAAGCATTGTGGCAAAAGGAGAAATTGCTTACAATTTTCACAAAATCACACTTTAATCTTATCTCCATTTTCTTGTTAATTTTTCACACCTTTTAAATTTGAAAGAGTCTAAATTTAAGTTTAACCCCTTCCCTCAAACAAACAAGTTTGAAAACAGTATGGGAAAACCCCAAAAATGCATGAAATGAGATATTTCTCATATTTCGACAATTGATGCTTTCCATTTTGTTTAATTTTCATACTTCAATTGTTTTGAGATGTTATGGGTTTTTCATAAGAAAGTGGTCATGTAAAATCAAGTAAATGGTTGAAACTGTTCTTCTAGAAATTAAGAAAATTGGAGAAACAATTTAACCCTTTCTAACATGCACATGCATAAGACAGATAAATACGCAGAACACTTTAGAAAATGGTATGTCATAATGTACAATTTCTTCTTTTGCCATTTTTTTGTTCAAATATACTCAATACCTATTCATTCCTGTAAAGAGATTTTACATATGTTTTCCTTATATGATTAAAAGTCGTCTACTGCAGATTTGTAGTCCATATGTATGGGAAAGCGTTAAAGATAAACTTACCCCTGGCAAGTCCGAATTAATTGTTGAAATCGAAATGTTTGCAGCCATTTTATTACAAATATTTAAATTTGGCACTTCCTAAATAAATTCCTTAAAAAAACAATGCAATGCTTATCCTCACTTGCATGACTTAACCCTTTCCCACTTGCAGACGCATTCCGACGCATTTGCAGCAGACGGCTTTTGAAAACATAGTGACAAAAGAAGAAATTGCACAGAACGTGCAATTTCTCCTTTTGTCACAATGTTTTCCACTTTTTGTCATAGGTTATCCATTTAATTATTGAGATTTTCTATGTTTTGACAAAATACGTTCAAAGTCGTCTGCTGCAGAATTGGCGTATGTGGGAAAGGGTTAAAATATCGAATATAAGAAAATATCCACATAACTTATACATTCAATATAGAGGAAATGTCAGAATTTAAAATATTCTGGCAAAAAGAGTTAATTCCTTACTGCACACAGTGGCTTCCTTTTCTCACAATATTGGGGGAAAAAAAAATCAATTTTACTTTAAAAGTATAAAGGGAAAGTAAAATTTTAACAGAATTCAAGATCAGTGACCTGTGAAAAAGTCTTTTGTATTTTTTTCTTTTGTTTTATAATTTAAATGTCTTTTAACCACCATTACCCACATACAACAAATCTGCAGACGACTTTGAAATCATCTTGGCAAAAACATGAAAAATCTCCATGAATGAGAGTTAACCCTTTCCCTCATACGGCAATTCTGCAGCAGACGACTTTGAACGTATTTTGTCAAAAAAGGAAAATCTCCATAATTGAATGGATAACCTATGACAAAAAGTGGACAACATTGTGGCAAAAGGAGAAATTGCACGTTTTGTGCAATTTCTTCTTTTGTCACTATGTTTTCAAAAAGCCGTCTGCTGCAGAGGCGTCAGAAAGCGTCTATATGAGGGAAAGGGTTAAATTGATAAAATACATTGTGAAAACATTGTGGCAAAAGTAGCAATTGCTCATTATGAGAAATTACTCCTTGTGACACAATGTTTGCAAATGTAGTCTGCTGCAGAAGCTTCAGAAAACGTTCTGGATATTAACCCTTTCCCTTATATACACGCTTTCTGACGCCTCTGCAGCAGACAGCTTTTTGAAAACATAGTGACAAAAGAAGAAATTGCACAAAACGTGCAATTTCTCCTTTTGCCCCAATGTTTTCCACTTTTTGTCATAGGTTATCCATTCAATTATGGAGATTTTCTATGTTTTGACAAAATACATTCAAAGTCGTCTGCTGCAGAATTGTCATATGAGGGAAAGGGTTAACAATACCTTTTTACTATTTCCCAATTGCAGATGCCTTCTGACACTTATGATGCAGACAACTTTTGAAATAATAAAAGTAGAAATTTCTCCTTTTGCCACAATGATTTCCACTTAATTCGGTGATACTTTAACCCCTTCCCTCATATAGACGCTTTCGGACGCCTCTGCAGCAGACAGCTTTTTGAAAACATAGTGACAAAAGAAGAAATTGCTCAAAACGAGCAATTTCTCCTTTTGACACAATGTTTTCCACTTTTAGTCATAGGTTATCCATTCAATTAAAGAGATATTCTATTTTTTGACAAAATATGTTCAAAGTCGTCTGCTGCAGAATTGTCGTATGAGGGAAAGGTGTTTATGATGGAGATTTTCCATATTTTTACTAGATTGAACTGTCACTAATCAATTAACACTTTCCCAAATACAGACGCTTTCTGTTGCCTCTGAAGCAGACAACTTGAAAACATTTGTGGCAAAAGTGGAAATTGCTCAGGGGTTGTGAGTATGAATCCCAGCTTGGTCACTCATTCATTCTGATGATGAACAAGATTGCCCCAGTGTCAATTTGTATGGATGTATCATACTCATAATCACTGTGGTCTTGAGCTTTGACCTAGATCAGTGAAACAGGATGCCCTTGATGTTCTTGACACTGAAACAGTGTATAAATTATGCTGGAATTCTGTCTACAAATGGAAGAGCTCGAGCGATGAAGTCGTTTCAAATAGAGTTATAAAAGTTTGTGACATTGTCAGTGAAACGTAAACCAATCAAAGCTCTCTTGACACAAAACCTTGGTATGAAGTATGTAAGAAATCCGTCCACAAATGAAAGTGCTCAAGCGCTGCATTGTTTCGTATATACATACTATTGTCACTGTGACTTGACCTAGGTTGGTAAAACTCAAACTGTCCAAGCTAATTTGTCATAAAACTTGTGTATGAAGTATAAAAGAATTCCGTACACAAATGTAAGTGCTATAAGGTTGATGTAATTTCGTACATATGTATTTTAGTCACAGTGACCTTGGTCCGCCAAACAAGAGGCGATGCTTGTGAACATTTGTGTCAAGTTTCATTATAATGGGATAAGAAATGAAGTTGATAAAACAATAGCATCACTGGGACACCAATAGTTACTCTGACCTTGACCTATGGCAATGAAATGGGAACTCGTATAAGAAGCGAAGCGATGCTTGTGAGCATATGTTTTAAGTTGGATCAGTTAAGAAATGAAGTCCAAGGCGGTCCCTATATCTCCTTGACAATATCATCGCATGGGGATAACAACAATCATTGTAAATAACCTAATTCTTCTTCCACCAATGGACTGACATTCTGTGAGAAGGGATTCAGTTGTCTGGAAACATGTTTTGTGGAGAGCCAAGAAATGTAATGTTAGGTGAACTGGCCACCATGATATAACTGAAACACTGTTGAAAATAGCATTTAACCCCAATCAATCAATCAATCAATAATGAATTATATTAAAGGGCCAGGTACAGCTCAAGTAATTGATCATAAAATGACCCATGTAAACAATGAACCTTTAGGAAACAGGTACCACTGTATTGAATTACTATTAATATTAACTTATATTTAATAATATTTTTATTTTATTCATTTACTTAGGACAATAACATAAATATTTACATATGAACTACATCTAGCAATTTTGGGTCGTATTGCACAATCTCACCACAGACTTCAATGTCCACCTATAGTATATGTTCTAAAAGACCTAAATGGATGTTCTGACAATAGGAAAAGATACAAGTAAAGTTCTACTTATTTCATGCCAATGTTAGTTTAATTCTGATGCCTCTGCAGCAGGCGACTTTTAAAAACATTGAGACCAAAGGAGAAATTGCTCAAAACGAGCAATTTCTCCTTTTGCCACAATGTTTTCAAATGTTTTGAACAGTTTTCAATAATTTTACTTTTGATTTAGGGTTAGGGGTTTCTCATATCTTTGCCTAGATGCTATCAAAGTCGTCTGCTGCAGTCGTTTGTTGTACACAGAAAAGAGTTAACCCTTTCCCTCATACGACAATTCTGCAGCAGATGACTTTGAACGTATTTTGTCAAAATATAGCAAATCTCCTTAATTGAATGGATAACCTATGACAACAAGTGGAAAACATTGTGGCAAAAGGAGAAATTGCACGTTTTGTGCAATTTCTTCTTTTGTCACTATGTTTTCAAAAAGCCGTCTGCTGAAGAGGCGTCAGAAAGCGTCTATATGAGGGAAAGGGTTAAATGCTGTCAAACAAGAGACAGTAAGAACACAAATTTAACCCTTTCCCTCATAACACCAAATCTGAAGCAGACAACTTTGAAAACATACCCGAAAATGTTGAAAACTCCCTTTAAATGAAAGTACAATAATTCAAAAGAGTTGAAAACATGGTGTCAAAAGGAGAAATTGCTCAAATCTTTTGTCGCCATATTTTCAAAAAGCGGTCTGCTGCAGAGGCATCAAAAAGCGTCTATATCAGGGATAGTGTTAAATGCTGTCAAACCAGAGTCAGTAAGAACACAAATCGCCAGATCCAGGTCATATGTTTACATAATGAAGTACATGTATGTGCAATGAAACCCAACAGAGTATGAAAATGTCATGAAAATATACCATCGCCAGACGTTAATTAAGTCTGGAGTAACCTGACCCTACCATTACATAATAGGGTCAGGCATTCATCAATAATGGTGATGCCCTTTGGACATGGTGTAGCAAGCAAATTGTTAGAGACAACGTGTTGGTGGACCAAACCTTTCAAACTATTCCAACACCAAAGGTAGTTTGCTTACTTATTTATGCATTGAATTCAGAGTTCCAGATATTAGGGGCATTTTTCATGTTTATGACATCCTTATTTGTCACTCAAACCCTATGTTGTGGGTACTCAAAATAATCGTCTCAGTGAGACGATTCTTTTGAGTACCCACAGCATAGGGTCTGGTTTGGTAATAAGAGAGATATTTTGAGAAAAGGACCAGTCCTCTGGTCCAAAAGTCGGTTTGTATATTGGTCTGCTGTAGAGTTTACAAAAAACATTTGCATATTTACTAATTTACTATAAATGAGATAGCGATGTATAAAGGGAAGTGACCAATTATCTTGTCGCCATTGTTGGTTCATGCCAGACCAATCTTATTAAAACCAGATCTAAACTCGCACACTCGTATAATTATATACTCCAATATACGTATATAGAAGTTTTTTTGGTCTGATTTTAATGAGATTGATGCCAGGCATACTTATTTACTATAGTATACCGGGTACCAGACTATTGACACTTATGCATCAACAGCATATGAACATTTCTCAAGAGCAAAATATTCAGATCAGCCTGTATATCCTCCTAGCCTTATCAGAATCCAAACAATTTCTTTTTCGTATCCAAATATAAGGATTTAACCCTTCCCACCTGCAAAGCACAGACACATTCTGCAATCATAATGAGCAGTTACCCCTTTTCTATTTTGACCTAGGTGTTTGCATTTAGTTGTCTGCAACTTGATTTATCATATACAGTAAAACCTGTGCTAAAGATCACCTTTGTTAAGCAATTACCTATCTATAGAAACCACATTTTTAAAACTTCCCTATGAGTATTAGTACTATTACTCATGTTCTGCTTAACTGACCCTGTAAATAAAGACCACCTGAGAACAAACACCAGATTGTTCTCTCCCACGGGTGGTCTTTGAACACAGGTTAAACTGTATGTTGTTGGAAAATAGAATAATTAGGATTTTAGTACAGGAATTACACATCAGATATCATAATACGGTTTTTAAACCCTTTCCCTCATATAGACGCTTTCTGACACCTCTGCAGCAGACGGCTTTTTGAAAACATAGTGACAAAAGAAGAAATTGCTCAGAACGAGCAATTTCTCCTTTTGCCACAATGTTTTCCACTTTTAGTCATAGGTTATCCATTCAGTTTTAGAGATTTTCTATGTTTTCAAAAAATATGTTCAAAGTCGTCTGCTGCAGAATTGTCGTATGAGGGAAATCTTTTCTTTTCCCAACAATATCTCTGTTAAGACACAACCAAACTTTATGTTGTGGGTACTTAAATGAATGGTCTCACTTTTAAGTACCCACAACATAGGGTTTGAGTGTCAAATAAGTGTTTTAACACAGAAATTACACTTCTTAACCTGAAATCGGATCAGGTATAGTCATTCTCATCAGTGCCTATAACTGTTTCATTATTCATAACTATCCTTATGAGTCCCGCTCCGTAATAGTTTATCAAATAATCCGATCCATCTGAAGGCTTTACAGTCTGTGTCGCGATGAGTAGCACATCTATCAGCTGTCCGAGAAAGAAGAACCCAAGGGTGGAGAACTTGAGCAAACCAATCGCCGGATATCCAAGATAAAATCTGTCTACTCCAAACATTCCCAGGAAAATGGAGAGTAATAGGGAAGTCTCAAAGCTGTATCCGTTGGTCCATTTGCAATCAACATCCTGTAAAATAATATACAGTTTTATTTGAATAAAACCCTTACAAATTAACCCTTTCCCACATGCAACAAATATGCAGCAGACCACTTACAAAACACTTAGTCTAAACAAGAGCACCGCGTACGGCACAGACGCTCGACTGATAGAAAACAGAAAACAGAAAAAAAAAAAGCTGAGCTAAACAAAAAACCACGCCGCCGCCAGGGTCATGAAAATAGCTCTCGTTTTTTCAAAAGTCGAGCTAAAAAGCTGGTGAAAAATATGGAAACTTTCTTTCAACAAAAGAAAAATTATTTAAAAAAGTTAAAAATATAGTGGCAAAAGAAGAAATTGTTGATGGGTTTGTTGTTTGTATGGTTTTTACTCCACCTTCAACAATTCTTTAGCTTTATTACGGCATTTCCTGGGTAAGTTACCAGTATAGCTGGTCCATTATTCCAGACACCAGCCAGTCAGTCATAATGTTATCCCACAGCCCTGAGAGCCACGGAAGGAAAGCCATTAATACCATCTATAATGTGTTTGGTATGACCTGGACAGGGATCGGACCTATGACCTTTCACACCTAGGCGAACAGTCAACCACAACACCATCGAAGTAGATTGGAATGAATGAATGTATATTGTTTTATGGCGCATCGACAGCTAAGGTCATTTAGCGCGCAATTAAATTTAATTATTCATGATCCCTGGGTAAACAAACCAGTACTAGGCTAGAAAATGTGCATTGCCCAAGGGCACTCCACCATGACCGTAGTGCCGCGACTGGGGATCGAACCCGGGAAACCCGGTTTCGAAATCCCCGACGCTAACCACTCGACCACAGCGGATTCCTCGAAGTAGATTGGAAATCAAAAGACATGCCTAAGTGAGAATCTTCTTTCAAGTAACTGCATTTTAAGGTCAATTAAGGATTTAAGAACAAAAAAGAGGCCTTTATCCCTTTCAAATAATGAAATATACAATAAACAAATGCAGTAGGCGACTTTGAAAAATATTGATGTACGAAATGTAATGATATAAAACATGTTTTAAAAAAAAGTATAATAATTGGAGTTATGAGCAATTTCTACTTTTGTCGCAATGTTATTCAAACGTCGTCTGTCTGAATTAGGGAGTGTCAAAATCCTAGAGTTCTGTTCAAAGCCAGTTAACGGCTAAAGGGTGCCGCATACATGTAACCTTAACGGATCAGTAACGAAACAACGTAGTGCATAAAAGAAACGGTCAATGTTTCGAAACTTGTTTGTTTATAGTCCACAAGTAAAATAATTTTCCTTTAAATTGACGAACACTTTTTCAGTTTTAGTGCATAAACAGCTGTACAGACCGTTGTTTACCAGTTTGAGTTATTGATGCATTAACGGATCAATTGTAGCAATAGGGGGATCACATGACTTTCTGATATCAGGGGGGTCATCTCAAGCAACCTTTTAGCTGTCAAAACTTCTGCTGTTATTGCACAAGTTACGTTTAATCTAACTGAAGATTTGTATTGATATATTTCTGATTAAATCACTAGCATCTTCGGGAATGGCTAAATTGTCGAAAATAAAATTTTGAGAAAACCCCTCCGACTCAGTAATGGAAACAAAGTGGCGATCCACTAATGGTAACTCACCTAGCTATTCTATTATCGCTTCAGTATTAATATGCAAAGATAACTAAGAATGATTGGTTATATTTCAATAGGTGTATGTATTTGTCTTTTATAAAATGTCAAAATAAATAACTAACATAATTAAGATTGCTAGCTGTTGCCGCGAAAAACACATGTTCTCTTCAAAACAAGGTAGAAATAACTGGGTCATGTAAACACTTGCATCATACGTTCAGATGATACGGATGAATTTGAAGTCCGACAAGCATCATTTTTATTGTGTATTTAAATAATACCATGAAGTACTTACCTGCCAATTTATACACAATAATTTTGTCTAATAAATAAGTTAGCGGGTCTTGAACATTAAAGTGGCATTTCTATCCAGAGGGAAGAAAACTCATGTAAAAAAGTTCAAATCTATTTTTTTAAAAGTAAGTAGCTGAATGGGTTTGGGATTAACCACAAAAGCCCACACTCACACATTATACTTTTCTCCAAGATTTCAGGATTTTAAAAACGGAGCCGTTCATGTACATTTTCATCCGAGAATGTATTTAAAGGTTGGATGTCATATACAAACCGTGTTGAGATAAAATGTACATAACTGTTATAAAAACACACTCAGTTCAATGAGGCATATACATTGTATACACAATAAGTATGTATATCCCATGCACAGCATAATTGTATAATGCTTTAACACTAGATAAACACACTTATTGTGTATCTGTGCTTCAATGAACTGAGTTATTTTTATAACAGTTGACTTGTGTACACTTTATTCCCCCCCCCCCCCCCCCCGAATGTTTGTATTAGACACCAACCTTTAAAGAGGTACCTACCGAGCAGGAAAAAACAACTTTATTTAAATAATTAAAATATGAAAGCTTTCTCATACTACAGTCTAATTAGAATCAAACATGTCCTCATAAAGGTTTCTAAGGGAAAACAATTGTTATTTTACTTTTTTTTTTTATGAATTTCTATAAGAGTGCAACTTTAAAGTGATCCGCTATTAGTTATGATCCGCTAAGGGTTACTTGACTGGTATAGCTAGATAGCGAAAACAACTTGTTTTCACGAAAACAACTTGGATGTCACGAAAACAACTTTATATATGACTATAAAGTCCATATAACCGTAACTTTTCATATTTATTAACATAATAGCATATTCAAGAACATATTACAATACACTTTTAACAGTTTGTAAAAGTGTTTTTGTACTTATTATCGCGAAATAGAAAAATTACATAGTGGCCTAGGCTAAAACGCATATAAATAAATAGAATCGGCTCACGAAAACAACTTGACTGTCACGAAAACAACTTTATACATGACTATAACACCAATATAACCATATTTTTTCATAATTATTAACTCAGTAGTACATGCATGAACACATAACAATTCATTTTAACAGTTTGTAATAGTGTTTTTTTTATTTATTATCGTGTAATAGAAAAATTACAGATTGGCATAGGCTAACGCATAAAAATAAATAGAATTGACTCACGAAAACTACTTGGCTGTCACGAAAACAACTTTTTATAGTTGTATAACGGCCATATAACCATATTTTTTCTATTTAATAGCACATGCACGAACATATTACAATGAATTTTAACAGATTGTAATAGTGTTTTTGTACTTATTATCGCGAAATAGAAATGACTTGGTCTATGAAACCAACTTCTCTAACGAAAATGACTTTTCCCACAAAAACAACTTGTCCTACGAAAACATCTGTCTAAAGAAAATGACTAGGTATAAGAAATCATCTTCTCTAACGAAAACGACTTTTCCCATGAAATGACTCCTCTAACAAAAATGACTTGTCCTACGAAAACAACTTCTCTAATCAAAATGACTTGTCGTACGAATACATTTTTTTTACCTAAAATGTTGTCTTAATGTTTTCCTGAAGTTATTGCAGAATAATTTAGTAAATGCTTATTTTCTTTTCGAATACATATTAAACTATTCATTCTATTTTTCCGTCAACAATGGGGCGACATATTTCCGTTTCACCAGCATCATCTACGCATTTATATGGGTTTTAGCCTATGCCGATCCCGAAATACATATTTTTCGATAATAAGTACAAAATAATGTTAAAAAATGGATTTAATTTGTTATAAATCCATTTATTATGTGTTGTTTAAGTGATATTTAATGACAAAATATTGTTACATGGGTTTTAAAATCATATAAAAAGTTGTTTTCGTGACCGATAAGTTGTTTTCGCTATCTAGCTATACCCTTACTTCATACTTGACTGTACATACATTTATGAAGCCAGTCTGAGATCCGTTGAATTGTTTCGGTGTCCCAGCACTGTAAAGTATTTTGTCAGGAATGCACGTGATGTTTGGAGCGGGTCTACACTGTACTTTTACCCTTCGTGTGTCGTCGCAGCCTCTCGCTTGTTGAGTTGATAGATCTATGTCGGGGTCGTCACACAGAAATTGACCCATCAACAATTCGGAGCATTTCCTTATCACAGTTACGCTGTCAGACTGTGTTAGCTTTATAGCTGACAGCAATGTTATTGTTATAATTATAGCCTTTATCTGTGCGTGAAAAGGGCATGTTTGTCCCATGGTGGCAGAAAAATCCACGAAATTACCGAGAAAAGTATTTCTCGCATCCGTCAGTGTTTACATTTTCAGTCTTTTCGGTTATCTCCCTTGAACAAAACCCGAGTATGCCCGATTGGATTTTTTTAGATTTTATGATCAAAGAGAAACAACTGTAATTAAATTGTGGACAAGATATGTGAGAGTTTTTTCCCTTCATCAAAATATAAGCAATATCATATCTCAGGATTACCTGAGACAAATAAATACTTGTGAAAACCAATGATGCAGTGGTAGAAGCACAGGTGTTTGTATTGATTGATAATTTTACGCCCATATATTGTATCCTTAACACAAGTCGTCTGCTGCAGAATTGTCGTATGAGGGAAAGGGATAATCTTCGTAACAATAAGGTGAATCTCTATAAGTGAAAGTATAGCAGTCCAACCTGTGTTTAACCCTTTCCCTCATACGACAATTCTGCAGCAGACGACTTTGAATATATTTTCTCAAAAGATAGAAAATCTCTAGAATTGAATGGATAACCTATGACTAAAAGTGGAAAACATTGTGGCATAAGTAGAAATTGCTCGTTTTGAGCAATTTCTTCTTTTGTTGCCATGTTTTCAAAAAGCCGTCTGCTGCAGAGGCGTCAGAAAGCGTCTATATGAGGGAAAGGTTTAAAGATTACCCATAGGAAAAGAACACTATGATCTTTGCTCACAGGTTGTCTTTAATTGCAGGATTATGTATGCAGAAAATGAGTACCGTAATCAAAAGTGTGGTTGCTATATACAGGAAATAGCTATACAGAGATGGTATTGAGTGCAGGTTAAACTGTATAATTATTTAAAAGTTTTTGAAACATTTTTGAACAATTTCTTATTTTTGTCACATTGTTTAAAAAGATTGCCTGTTTTTTGAATGAGATATATACAAATGCATATACACGTGTAAAAGAGTGAAACAGACTGCTGTAATCTTCTACTGTTGACAATGGGAAACAAATGAATTTATCTATCAGTTATTTTTTATCTAATGATGACATTTTCTATTGACATTGAATTTCGAACATTTGTGCATTAAAATATAAAATATATCTAAATTCAACAAAATTATGTCTATTGAATCAATACATACTTCAGTTTGTTGTGACATTTATCTTCTCATTCACATAGTTGGGACACTTTGTCTTCAATTTTCTAAAACTTAAATATTTACTATGAACAGGTGGAGACAGAGCACAATTCTGAGATACACCCATAACATAACAAAACAAGAGAATTCATTAGACAATCTCTTATTAAATATAAAAGATTATAGTTTGTTGATTGGTAAGTTTATAGTGAAGCCCATGCATAATGTATGTTATCCCCATACTCTGGACTGACACTCCCTTTTAGCGTAGAATATCAAATAAATGTGTTTGCTGCAGATGCATTTTAAGTTGTCCATATTAGACAAATATTAAATCCAACAGCAAACACATTCTTTGTAACTGATATCCCTAACAAGTAAGACATGCAATCTCTAATTGGTTTTACCTATCTTAATAAAGTAAGTACGTAAGTAAGTAAGTGAGTCAAAAAAGTTTAGGCATTTGACTCTCCCCCTTACTGATGCAGCAGCATAAACTAATTAATGTTTGAACAATTGTTGATGAGGGCCACCTAGGGTACATTTTTGTGTAGTTTGGTTGAAATCGACAAGTAGTTTCAGAGAAGAAGATTTGGAAGGACAGACGGTTCACAGATGACGTACGGTGAGGGATCATTTAGCCTTTGGAACAGATCATCAAAAAATCTAAAATAAACCACAAAACATGTATACAACACCCATCTTAATAACCACTTCATAATTTCATATTTCTTATGTTGTCTTCTTTGGAAAGATACCAGGAAAAAGATGTAACATATAGAAATAAGAAACTTTTCGGAAAAGAGAAAAGTTAACAACTACCTCCAATTCCGTCAAAAAATTCGAATCATAATGATCTCTAAAACAGAACACTGGTCACTCACTATATACCGCTTTTTCCAAAATGTTTTCAAAAACTGTCTGCTGTCCAGGTTTCAAATAGTGTTTGTATAAAGAAGTGACCCTTAATCACTAACTGAAGAGCAGAATATATTGAAACCATCTTTGCAGAAGTATGGCAACTGTTTGTTAGACTTAAAAGATTTGTCCTTTCCCCACATTTTGTGTTCATACGTCAGCTGAAGAGGTGTTTAAATGCCACATGGAACAGGATGTAGATTAAATTATCTAAGACTATGAGCTTAAAGCTACGTTCACATTTTCCTGCTCACAACAAATCTACAGCAGCAGCAGACTTTGACAAATTCTTTAAAATAAAGAAAAGCTATAAATGAAATTATATTGATAGAATAGAGTTTAAACATGGTGGGAAATCAAAAAATTGCTGATTATGCATTGCTGATTTCGTATTTAGCTCGTCTGTTTTTCAATGAAAAAATTGTATTGTGATACCTTTGGCCAAATACCTAAATTATTAGGCTTTTGCTTTGGCGTCTGCGATGTCAGAAAAGCTTTAACCTTACCTCATAACTAAAAAAACGTTCAACATTTTCTATTGAAACTTTGTACACATGTTACTAGGAGCAATACGCATGTCTATACCAAGTCACATAACTATGGCTTTATTAATTATTCAGTCATCCCCCATTTTCGATTCAGAAAAAAGAAAAGAACAGACGAGCGTTGACGTTAGCTGCGCGGCGCTCATGTTGTTTTTTGCTGTAAATGCATTGAAATGCATAGGGTCGTAGTAGGAAAACGCTGATTGTCTGTTTCCATGTGACATGGTTCATATACAAGTTATTACAAAACTGAAAAGAATTAAAGGAAATTTGGAAAGCAGTTTTGATATTGACCAGATACTACTTACCTTTTGCATACATACCAGAGACATTTAGGTCTCAGGTTTGACCCAAATATAGTGTCCCTGGACTGACATAAGTTCGCTGATAGTTAAATTTGACATGAAAGTCGCGATATTTGTGAACAACTTTACAGACTCCACATCTATTAATGGTATACATGTTTTGCACTTTCGTTTGGGTGCTCGCCTGTTAATATAAACCATATATGCTATAGATATGATCCAAGTACCGTGATAAAATAACACAATAATATGATACTAAACATTCAAAATACTGTTGAGAATGGAATATTTTGCACATCAAGCAATTACTCATTTTTCCACATTATTTCAAATTGGTTTGCTGCAGATGCTGCAAAATGCGTATTAATGAAATCACTCAGCCACCTACTTCCAAGGTCAAGGTCACAATTTGCCTGTCTGTCCAAAATTTCGTGTCCAGGCTGTATCTTCCACAGGTTTGAATGTATTTCTATATTTCTTCACGGCCTATCACTCTCTGGGCGTTTTTTTATTATATCTAAGTGATAGGGGACGAAGATCCACTCCCGTGACAAAAACGTCCAAAGATGAGGATATGAGAGAGTGAGGGAGAGTGACGCACTAACAGGATATATACGTCTCTCACACGGCTTATTTATCTCATACCATGTCAGTTACACTTACGCATTCCCGAAGGACTGTGCTCTACCAAACACAAGAGCGTACGAGGTGAGTACTCAGCGATACCACTCTCTAGACGTTTAGAAAAATCTGACTATTCATAAATCCCGTGTATGATAAAAAGCTTTCACAAACTTTAAACATGTTTTATTCAGGTATAAAGCATGACAATTAAAGTACGGCAATGAACTCATATGTGCAATGCATTGTAATAAATATTGAACATAAAAAGATGATACATTTCTATTGGTGTGTGTTTGGCATGATCTATAACAACTAATGTGAAGAGAATTATTTTTGAAATGAAGAGACGAAATTCGACAAAATAACGAGTAAATTGAATCAAACTTGTTTAAATAATCATTGTCAATTAAAACTTTCATTTTCTACTTCAACACCGTCCTAGCATGCTGAGCGTCATGTTTGTTCCATCAATTATTTCGCGGCGATTAATGGTAACTGTTTTTGAAATGGAAGACAGTTACAAACTTGTAAGCATTCCAGAAATTGTGGTAATTGTTGTCAATGATATCGAGTTACCTACATGTACAAAATGAAGGAAGTTTTACAATTGAAGTCTGATACTTTTCGGACGCCATAAACACTTTCCACTCTCTATTATTTTCGTTAAGCTTTTGTGTCGATTTGTACATGTATGCATTGGCGTATGCCTGTAATACACCATGTATTATATTATATATGATTCAAGTACCGTGATAAAATAACACAATAAAGATGAGGATATTTTGTGTCAAATTGTGCATGTATGCATTGACGTATGCCTGTAGTAAACCATGTATGATATTATATATGATTCAAGTACCGTGATCAAATAACACAATAACATGATGCTATAAAAATGAGGATATGAGAGCTACGGAGAATAACGCACTAACAGGATATATACATCTCTCACACGACTTATTTATCTCATACTATTTCAGTTATATTTACGCATTCCCGAAGGACTGCGCTCAACAAAACACAAGAGCGTACGAAGTGAGTCCTTAGTCTCTGCAACGATACTACTCTCTAAACGGTAAGAAAAATATAACTTATTATTTTACAGTCCCGTGTATTAGAAAAAGCTTTAACAAACTTGAAACATGTTTTATTCAGGTATAAAGCATGAAAATTAATGCATGCACATAATAGATACCCACATTTAGGTGCAATGTTTGGCTGTGAATCCTTGTCGAAACGAAAGTCAAGGAAAGACGGTGAAATGTTTATGTGTTAAATCCCTACATAGCAAACCCTTTCGAGAAAAGATTCAACAATGGGTATGATAGGTTCATTCGTTTGGAAATGCTCGATTGTGTATATGAAAACATAAAAAACCCAGATATGTTTATATATATAAACACTTGAAACATGCAAATATACGTTTGTTACGGATATATTACTATAACAAACCGTTATGCTCATATAAACAAGCACATTTACGTACATTCACCAGTTAAATATATAGTTTCATCTGCTATTCAAATCGCAAATCTGGTGCTGTGGTATCATTATGATAAAGACATAAACACCAGGTTTTTACATAATGTATGAATATGCTTTAAACACATTTTAAAACAAATCACCCTGAAGTGGTGCACTAGTCGACATGAGATGCAACCAGATAATAACTCCAAAATTTGCTCATGCGGGGTCATACTTATGAATATATTATAATTGTCTTTTCCAAGTACAGAGATTAGCTTAATCCATAATTCCTCACGTTTGTGTTCCTTATCGGAGAAATAAAGTAATAAGTGTGTAGCAATACACATAACTGTCTGCTTACAATCAGGACAGGACATGTGATACTCTTTCGAAAAGAACCTCGATAATACATGCATCGCTTTAAAGTAATAATGCAAATGACTTCTATATAATTTACTGAAATGCCAAAAAGTTACATGGTACGAAGTCACTGTGAATGAATTTAAAGCAATGTAAGGTATGATTGCTTTCTATAGTGCTGTATATATAATTATCCATACATTGTGTCAGAGACTGACTGACAATCTTTTTCCATGAGGTTCTGTTTGGAAATGACGAATTAGACAGGTACTCTAGTAATAGTCCTGTTAAACCACATTTGCCCATAATGCGGTAGATGTCGGGCATACAACCTAATGCTTTACTCGGATTTTGCATGAACGAGTACAGTCTGAAGTTAAGCATGGTTTTAATGCGTTTTCATGTGTCTAATCTACACAACTGTCCGAGCGTTACTAGTTTAACATTCCAGTGACATCATACCTAAGTAACCAAATGCAATTACAGTAGGTGTTGTGCGCGGCATCCTTTGAATGTGCTTTATACACTGCTTATGTGCCCGTTCAAGGGTTTGAATTTGTGTGTCAGTTAGACCATTCCACACCTCACTTTCATAAACAGCCTTTGACAAAACAACTGATTTGTAGATACGCTTTATGGAGAGTGGACGCATACAATCACGACTAATATCAGAGTCATTTAAGCTGATATACGTTTTTCTTAGTTTAGAGCAACATTCTTGTACAGAATCATCAATTGACATATTTTTTTCCAATAAGAACGCCTAAATGGAGAAATATGTCACTCTCATCAATGTTACTACTTCCAAGGCGTCATTAACGTTTTGTCTTTTTGTAGTCTGACAAACTCTCGTTATGTTCAATTACTGTACATTTCGAGGAATTGTAAGTATAAATATTTTGTAAAAAATTATTATGGCAGAAGTCAATAAGTTGTTGTAAGCCATTTTTTGTATATGACATTAACATCATGTCGTCTGCAACAGTTGGACAACCATATTTTGTTGCACTTAGCTTGAAACAGTTTTCATTGGTGTCTAAAACATCAATCAAATCATTAATATAAAGTAAATACATTGTTGCACTTAGTATTTTGCCCTGTCTTGTTCCCTTCTTGATCGGGAACCAGTTCGACTTTAATCCGTTCGATCGCACGCAACTATATATATCCGTGAGTAAGCTCTGAATAAGTTTAATGGATTTTATTCCAATACCGTTTTTCAAATAATTTCATTTAAAGTAATTCGTGGTTTACATGGTCAAATGCTTGTTTTGCACCTAAATAGCATGTATACAATTTTTGAATTATTCTCAATTGCACTTCAAATTGATTCCCGGACCATGATGGACGTCAAGCTGCAGGACAAATTCTTCTGAAATCCTCCCTGTAAGTTATTTATTTCGATTTCATGATTCAATTGATTCAAAATAATTATTTCATACAGTTTTAATATTGTTGAACAAAGAGAAATAGCTCGGTATGAGTTTGGATCACATTTCTTCTTATTACCTCCCTTGTGGAGTGTAGTGATTACTACCCTTTACAATAATGCTGGACAGTATTCAAAATCACTCATAGCGTTAAAGAAGTTTGTTAAAACATGTGTTAAACGATTTCCGCAAAATGTAAGATTTTCGTAATAAACTTCATCATTTCCACAGGCTTTGTTCTTTTTACAAGTTTATAATGCGGTTTTAACATCCTCTATTTTGATGTATACATTTGGACAATATGTGTAATGACACGGTCACTTTCTTCGTTTATTGTTTTAATAACACTTTCGGCACGTTTTGTGATATCATTATTATTACAAGAGTAAAGGTCTTTAAAGTATGTTGTCCAGCTTGTATTGATTTCTCTGGGTGATTGACAGTGTTTGTTTTTGAATATCATTTCAAATGTTGGCTGTGATTTCGTTTTCCTCTTTCTATTCACTAGCTTCCAAAAGGCACAGCTATCCGTTTCCGCATAGCGGTCGAATTCTTCTTCTAAATCATTAAGATGTTTGTGCACCTTTTGTCTATGGGCTCTGCGGATCTCACGTATTGCAGATTTATATTGTATATATAATGTGTGATCATCATGCGGTCGGTTTCCGTTAAACCATCGCGCGTTGATTTTTAACAATATTATGTAGAGAGGTGAGGTTAAAATCCCAATAGGGTTTTATGAATGGTTTATAAGTCGACCTGGGTATACATTTTACAACCGCGTCTTTAATTACCGATACAACTTTTTGGTAAAGACAGTATATACCCTGTTTACTTGTAATTTTAAATTCAACGAATTCATGAAAGGAAGTACTATGCTCAACGTATTGAGTGTATAATAAGATATTTGTCTCTTTAACATTTTTACAAATAACAGTACTTTCATTGTTGAGGTTCATTTTCAAACTATCCGTCTGTATCGGTATTTCTGTATTGAAATCGCCCATCAATACAATATTACCTCGACCACTATAACTATATGATGTGTTTTCTATTTCTTCTAGAGAACTTTTATATTCACGTATTGGGTGGTTTTTACATGGCATGCAAACTTGGAATATGTAATAGTAACATCCCGGGCTATACATAAATTGCACCCCGATAATACTGTTACAGTTTAATGTTAGAGTTGAAATCCTACTCGATAAAGATTTTTTCCACATTATACATAGACCACCTTTACCGACTTTTCGATTACTTATAACAGTCTTTTCCGGCGACAGTGATGCCTTGCATCAACTTTCTCTTGTAAATGCATGATATAGATATGATTAAAGTACCGTGATTAAATAACACAATAACATGATAATATAAAGATGAGGATGTGAGAGAGTTACGGAGAATAACGCACAAATAGGATATATATAGTAGGTTCTATGAATACCGTGTTATCACGAATACCAAGGTAAACACAAAACCGCTGTTTTCTTTGTTGCGCGCGCAAAACCGGATGTCTTATGATTCTATTGGGAAACCCCGTTATCCCGACTTTCAAATCCTACAATTTCCTTTTTTAAATCAAAACGCCAATGGCACTGTAGTGGCGATCGTATGGAAAATCCTGCAAAGTAACAAGCAGTTTATCGGTGTAAGGCTTGCGATTTTCAATAATAGTGCACTCTGGTGCGGGTAAATTTGAGAATGTATCAAGCCTGCATCTTTTGACAGTAGAATGATATTAGTTTGCCAAAATATTGTCTTGGTGATTTTTTAGTTACGTTCTGAAACTGTTCATGATGTGTTCAAAATTAAGCCATTCCAAATTTATGAAAAATCAAGTTGGTAATCGATAGACTACCGTTTTAGCTCATTATAATGGCTATTTGTTATCTAAATTGTTCGGGTAATCACATGGTCGCTAGGCCATATTAAGATAAAATATTGTGTACACTTTAGAAATGACAAAATTATCAAGAAAGGAGAGAAAACAGTATCCATTAGTTTGGTGTTTGTTTCAATGATGTCCGATATTAAACAGGTCTGTTCAATTTAGTCCCTTCACATTGCATGATTGAGGGTTGTCAGAGACATATAAACACAGTGTATTTATATGTCTCTGAGGTTGTAAACTGCTTCGAAAAATTTGAGTGCAATAACAAACACAAAACATTCACAAAAAGCACAATTTCACTATTTGCCAATCTGTTCAATTTATAAAAATATAGGCATATATGATAATGCTCGATCTCCAAACTAAATTAGGCTACACTTTCAGCATTGATTGCTAATTGACTCTGGAACGTGCAGACGTGTATACATAACGTGTGTACACACTGACATCGTGTGTCCTTTAAACCTTCGTAAACCAGTCTTATCATCTAGACGCTTTCATATATTTAAACAACTACAAAATAAAGCGTTTATAATATTGAGATTTAAGAACACCAGTCTCGCGAGCTATTTATAGAACCTTTTGGAATTTCCAGATTTGAGTAACACGCAATGATATTTATTATCAGCCCAATCATGTTATCATATTTTAACTCTATGTAGATACTGTCTCGATAAAACTCAACTATTAGTAACAAACCGGTACCAAAGTAGCACTGACATAATTATTATTAATCGCGTCTCTGCATCAATGATGGAACTATAACGGATGTGAGTAAATTGGTTTGCAGTAGGGAAAATAAATATCAACGGGCTTTTCAAAACCGACTATGTAAAAATATTGTTCGTTGTTGTTGTTTATGTTAGCATTGTGGCGATTGTCAAATCAATCGCCACAAAAATCAATATTCTCAGAAATTACGACACATCATGATTGTTACCTATAATAAAAAGAAAATCATACATGCCCTGACCCCTCACCAACAAAAACAAACCTGTTGTTAATTACTTCTTTCATAGTTGTCTATAAACTGCTTACGACATCATAGGAATTTTAAGTCACATGATTACATTTCGTGAAGTTTTCACGATTATAGAAAACATGGAAATTTTAAAAAATGTTTTCTGTTTTTTTGGCATGTATGTTTGTGGTGGCTATACATTTTAACATATTCTATTTTTAAACTTCAAAATTATATACTGTATTACAAAAATTAAGGATGTTATTATAAGGACTAAAAAATAACAAAGAAATGGGTCATTTTTGAAAATAATATGATTAAATTGTGCCATTAAGAAAATTTAACAAATTGATTTTGAAAAAATCCTGTAAATAAGTTCATAGTTTGGCACAGTTAATAAATTAACAATTTCAATTAAATATAATTGTTTTAGTGACAAATGTTTTTTAGAATAATCATTTTCACATTAAATCTCACAATCTTGTAAAGAGTTGATACAAAAGGACCACCATACTAATACTTTTTGTAATTACACCGGTGAGTGATTGCCTCCCTTGAATGTCAATTTCAAAATGGCTGAGAATGGACTCGATTTTTGGAACTTTGTACAGAAGTGAATGATTATTTTGTGTAAGTTAATTAACAAGCACATATAAAGTAACGAGTGACACTGGATATAATTTACAGTTTAGCTTGCTTTATTATTTTCTTCTTAAAAAAACGTAAGTACACCGATAGGCTGTCCCATCCTACATCTTCAAAACTTACTAATGAAAAGAGAAACCTTTTTGAAATAAAGGGACGTTATTCGACAAATAACGAGTGAATTGAATCAAAGTTTTGAACTCGTTTAACATATCATTATCAATTGAAACTTTCATTTTATAGTTGAAACGTAGCTAAACAACATCCTAGCATGCTAAGGGTCATGTCAGTTCCATCAATTATTTCGCAGCGCTTAATAGTTATGTTTTTGAAATGAAATACAGATCAAAATATTGTAAGCATTCCAGAAATTGTGGAAATTGTTGTCAATGATATCGAGTTACCTACATTTACAAAATGAAGGCAGTTTGACAATTGAAGGCTGATACCTTTCGGACGAAATAAACACTTTCCACTCTGTATTATTTTCGATAACCTTTTGTGTCGAATTGTACATGTATGCATTGGCGTATGCCTGTAATAAATGCATGATATAGATATGATGAAAGTACCGTGATAAAATAACACAATGACATGATACTATAAAGAAGAGGATATGAGAGAGTTACGAAGAATAACGCACTAATAGGATATATTCGTCTTATACTATTTCAGTTATATTTACGCATTCCCGAAGGACTGCGCTCAACAAAACACAAGAGCGTACGAAGTGAGTCCTTAGTCTCTGCAGCGATACTACTCTCTAAACGTTAAGAAAAATCTAACTTATTCATTACAGTCCAGTGTATAAGAAAAAAGCTTTAACAAACTTCAAACATGTTTTATTCAGGTATAAAGCATCACAATTAAAGTACGGCATGGAACTCATATGTGCATTGCATTGTTATAAATGTTTAACATAAATAGATATTACATTTCTATTGGTATGTGTTTTGCATGAGCTATAACAACTAATGAAAAAAAAAAAAAAAAAAAAAATAAAGGGCCGTAATTCGACAAAAAACGAGTCAATTGAATCAAACTTTTGAACTCGTTTAAAAAATCATTGTTAATTGAAACTTTCATTTTCTACTTGAAACGTAGCTGAACACGATCCGAGCGTGCTAAGGGTCATGTCAGTTCCGTCAATTATTTTGCGGCGATTAATGGCAACTGTTTTTGAAATGGAAGACAAAAAATTGTAAGCATTCCAGAAATTGTGGTAATTGTTGTCAATGATATCGAGTTACCTACATTTACAAAATGTAGGAAGTTTGACAATTGAAGGCTGATACCTTTCGGACGAAATGAACACTTTCCACTCTGTATTATTTTCGTTGACCTTTTGTGTCGAATTGTACATGTATGCATTGGCGTATGCCTGTAATAAATGCATGATGTAGATATGATGAAAGTACCGTGATAAAATAACACAATGACATGATACTACAAGACGGATGTTTGATGCAAAGCATCAAAGAGAAGCCGCAATATTTCGTTTCACATGAAGAAATAAGAAAAAAGATCATTTAAATCCACAAACATTAGAACAATGTAATCTGTAGTCAGTAAAGCTGATATCGATTATTGAAGATATAAGTTTTATGTAGGATATTTAACCTGGCAGGGTCTGTGTTTTAAGTGAATGAGATCATTTAGAGTTAAGCTGATCATAAAAAGTGACATATAATACTAAAGATAAATGGACAAGAGGTTATGATAAATTTAAATTAGTATCAAAAACAATCAACTATTTGTATTGAACACACGCCCTGTTATGATAATGTTTTATCAAATAATATATATATATATATATATATTCTTTATTCCTCCAATAACGTCGTTTGTATCGGTAAGTCATGATAATGGATAAGGGTTTCCCACATAAAACAAATCTGCAGTAGACGACTTTGAAATTATCAAGTAAAAAAATTCTCTATAAATGATCGTATGATAATTGAAAAGTGTTGAATTATTGTGGCAAATGCAGATATTGCTCATTATGAGCAATTTCTCCTTTTGCCACAATGATTTCAATGATGTTTACTCTGACAGACTTTAAAATCATCAAGTACAAAACATAGAAAATCTCTATAAATGATAGTGAGATAATTGAAAAGAGTTGGAAAAAAGACGCACAATCTCGAGTTGACGAAACTGGTGTGAACTCTGTCGTGATTAGCATTCAGAAAATCAAGTAAACGTATTTCTATGTACACGTAATCCGAAAGACTGACAATAGCTGCAGCGACTTTTGAAAACATTGTGACAAAAAGAGAAATTGATCACGAGGAATTTATCCATTTGCTACAATTTTTTATACTTTATGTCTATAAATTATACCTTCATTTAGCAAGATGTTCCAATTTTTACTTAATGTGCTACGTATAAGGGAAAGGCTTAACATAGGAACTAGTTTCAATTTTTTTGAAAACGTTAAACCAGTGCTTGAAAATTTAATTGAATTTATTTCTCAAACTGTACATTTACCAGTTGATATAATAGTTGAAATGCTGTCTACATTTACAGTGATAAGTTAAATACAGTTCAATTAATCCGATCACACTTTGTTTGTAAGAACCAGAAGATTTCATTTCATTTAAGTATTCTGGATGTTCACATCGCATCCGTGATAAAACATGTTGTTGGCTAGGCAAAATACACCGATATCGTGTTTACCGCGATATCCATGAAATCTGGAACTGCAACAGCGAAAAAGAACGAAATTGATCTTGAAACAGATATTTCTGTGGTTTAAATCTTTTCATGTCTGCATTTTGCGATGACAATTGTACTCAAAGTTAATTTTGAATCCATTATGTACTGAACATGAATGTCAGATTATTAAAAGCAAAGCAAATGAAAAATGTATGTGAAATTGCGATAAAAATGAAAATCTATAAATAGACTATAGATGAATGGTACTGTCTTTTATTTTAGCTCTGAACTTAATTCGGGAACCAGAGTCGCTGCGTGTCCGCTTACGACATTTACACACTAGACCAAATTGCGATCGGTTTAAAACGCGTTGGTGAATACGGATTAAATCTAAACGTGGACTAAATATTAAGATTTAGATTTAGACAAATATCTAAATTGAAAAGTTTAGTGAATACGGGACGAGGTTTCTTCGTCTAATTACTGCGTAATATATCATAGCATGTAATTTTAAGGAACCAGACTACATTTACAAATTCAATAGAAGGGTTCTCTATTTTACTGTCTAGAGTAGATACAGTATGAATTTCGCTTAAATAAAAATGTGCATACATTCAATTAATATACTGGCCTTTGTCTTTTGTTTTTAATTTGTAAAACTCACACATGTATATAGAGTGTAAAAGAGATGTTTTAAAAGTCATTACCTTAAATTAATGTACTTAGAAAGGACAAAGAGAAATCAAGATATGTGGTCACGCTGGCAGGTCTAAATATTCTCCTTGACCGAAAATTAAAAGCATCCCTACAGGAAGCCGCCTCCTGGCGGCTTCCAATAAAGAAGAGGATATGCGAGAGTTACGGAGAATAACGCACTACTAGGATATATTCTTTTATTCGTCTTATACTATTTCAGTTATATTTACGCATTCCCGAAGGACTGCGCTCAACAAAACACAAGAGCGTACGAAGTGAGTCCTTAGTCTCTGCAGCGATACTACTCTCTAAACGTTAAGAAAAATCTAACTAATTCATTACAGTCCCGTATATAAGAAAAAGCTTTAACAAACTTCAAACATGTTTTATTCAGGTATAAAGCAAAACAATTAAAGTACGGCATTGAAATCATATGTGTATTGCATTGTTATAATTTTTTAACATGAATAGATATTACATTTCTATTGGTGTGTGTTTTGCCTGAGCTATAACAACTAATGAAAAGAGAAACATGTTTGAAATAAAGGGCCGTGATTTGACAAATAACGAGTCAATTGAATCAAACTTTTGAAATCGTTTAAATAATCATTGTTAATTGAAGCTTTCATTTTCTACTTGAGACGTAGCTGAACACGATCCGAGCATGCTAAAAGTCATGTCCGTTCCATCAATTATTTTGCGGCGATTAATGGTAACTGTTTTTGAAAAGGAAGACAGTTACAAAATTGAAAGCATTCCAGAAATTGTGGTAATGGTTGTTAATGATATCGAGTTACCTACATTACAAAATGAAGGAAGTTTGACAATTGAAGGCTGATACCTTTCGGACAAAATAAACACTTTCCTCTCTGTATTATTTTCGTTAACCTTTTGTGTCGAATTGTACATGTATGCATTGGCGTATGCCTGTAATAAACGCATGATATAGATATGATGAAAGTACCGTGATAAAATAACACAATAACACGATACTATAAAGAAGAGGATATGAGAGAGTTACGGAGAATAACGCACTAATAGGATATATTCGTCTTATACTATTTCAGTTATATTTACGCATTCCCGAAGGACTGCGCTCAACAAAACACAAGAGCGTACGAAGTGAGTCCTTAGTCTCTGCAGCGATACTACTCTCTAAACGTTAATAAAAATCTAACTTATTCTTCACAGTCCCGTGTATAAGAAAAAGCTTTAACAAACTTCAAACAGGTTTTATTAAGGTATAAAGCATGACAATTAAAGTACGGCATTGAACTCATATGTGCATTGCATTGTTATAATTTTTTAACATAAATAGATATTACATTTCTATTGGTGTGTGTTTTGCATGAGTTATAACAACTAATGAAAAGAGAAACATTTTTAAAATAAAAGGCCGTAATTCGACAAAAAACGAGTCAATTGAAGGAAACTTTTGAACTCGTTTAAATAATCATTGTTAATTGAAACTTTCATTTTTTACTTGAAACGTAGCTGAACACGATCCGGGCATGCTAAGGGTCATGTCCGTTCCATCAATTATTTTGCGGCGATTAATGGTAACTGTTTTTGTAAAGGAAGACAGTTACAAAATTATAAGCATTCCAGATATTGTGGTAATTGTTGTCAATGATATCGAGTTACCTACATTTACAAAATGAAGGAAGTTTGACAATTGAAGGCTGATACCTTTCGGACGATATAAACACTTTCCACTCTATATTATTTTCGTTAACCTTTTGTGTCTAATTGTACATGTATGCATTGGCGTATGCCTGTAATAAATATGATGAAAGTACCGTTATAAAATATCACAATAACATGATACTATAAAGAAGAGGATATGAGAGAGTTACGGAGAATAACGCACTAATAGGATATATTCGTCTTTTTCTATTTCAGTTATATTTACGCATTCCCGAAGGACTGCGCTCAACAAAACACAAGAGCGTACGAAGTGAGTCCTTAGTCTCTGCAGCGAAACTACTCTCTAAACGTTAAGAAAAAAATCTAACTTATCCATTACAGTCTCGTGTATAAGAAAAAAGCTTTAACAAACTTCAAACATGTTTTATTCAGGTATAAAGCAAGACAATTAAAGTACGGCATTGAACTCATATGTGCATTGCATTGTTATAAATTTTTAACATAAATAGATATAACATTTCTATTGGTGTGTTTTGCATGAGTTATAACAACTAATGAAAAGAGAAACATTTTTGAAATAAAGGGCCGTAATTCAACAAAAAACGAGTTAATTGAATAACACTTTTGAACTCGTTTAAATAATCCTTGTTCATTCAAACTTTCATTTTCTACTTGATACGTAGCTGAACACGATCCGAGCATGCTAAGGGTCATGACCGTTCCATCAATTATTTTGCGGCGATTAATGGTAACTGTTTTTGAAAAGGAAGACAGTTACAAAATTGTAAGCATTACAGATATTGTGGTAATTGTTGTCAATGATATCGAGTTACCTACATTTACAAAATGAAGGAAGTTTGACAATTGAAGGCTGATACCTTTCGGACGAAATAAACACTTTCCACTCTGTATTATTTTCGTTAACCTTTTGTGTCGAATTGTACATGTATGCATTGGCGTATGCCTGTAATAAATGCATGATATAAATATGATGAAAGTACCGTGATAAAATAACACAATAACATGATACTATAAAGAAGAGGATATGAGAGAGTTACGGAGAATAACGCACTAATAGGATATATTCGTCTTATACTATTTCAGTTATATTTACGCATTCCCGAAGGACTGCGCTCTACAAAACACAAGAGCGTACGAAGTGAGTCCTTAGTCTCTGCAGCGATACTACTCTCTAAACGTTAAGAAAAATCTAACTTATTCATTACAGTCCCGTGTATAAGAAAAAAGCTTTAACAAACTTCAAACATGTTTTATTCAGGTATAAAGCATGACAATTAAGGTACGGCATTGAACTCATATGTGCATTGAATTGTTATAAATGTTTAACATAAATAGATAATACATTTCTATTGGTGTGTGTTTGGCATGAGCTTTATCAACTTACTATTGAAAAGAGAAACCTTTTTGAAATAAAGGGACGTTATTCGACAAATAACGAGTAAATTGAATCAAACTTTTGAACTCGTTTAAAATATCATTATCAATTGAAACTTTCATTTTCTACTTGAAACGTTACTGAACGCCACCCTAGCATGCTATGCGCCATGTCAGTTCCATCAATTATTTCGCGGCGATTACTGGTAAGTAAGTAAGTAAGTAATTCTTCATTGCCTCTATATATGGAGAGTACTATACGTATACAACAATGTATAAATAATGTAAGTTAACGCTGTGATTTGTGTTGTTTGTGTGCAATTGTGACTGCTAGTATGTATATGTATATATATGCGTACATGCACACGTAGTTATGTACATGCATGCACATAACAGATACCCACATTTAGGTGCAATGTTTGGCTGTGAATCCTTGTCGAAAGAAAGTCAAGGAAAGACGGTGAAATGTTTATGTGTTAAATCCCTACATAGCAAACCCTTTCGAGAAAAGATTAAACAATGGGTATGATAGGTTTCATTCGTTTGGAAATGCTCGATTGTGTATATGAAAACATAAAAAACCCAGATATTTTTATATATAAACACTTGAAACAATTATGCAAATATACGTTTGATACGGATATGTTAATATATCAAACTGTTATGCTCATATAAACAAGCACATTTACGTACATTAACCAGTTAAATATACAGTTTCATCTGCTATTCAAATTGCAAAACAGGTGCTGTGGTATCATTATGATAAAGACATAAACACCATGCTTTTACATAATGTATGAATATACTTTAAACACATTTTAAAACAAATAACCCTGGAGTGGTCCACTAGTCGACATGAGATAACAATCTTTTCCCATGATGTTCTGTTTCTGCTTATGTGCCCGTTCAAGGGTCTGAATTTGTGTGTCAGTTAGACCATTCCACAACTCACTTTCATTAAGAGCCTTTGACAAAACAACTGATTCGTAGATACGCTTTATGGAGAGTGGACGCATACAATCACGACTAATACCAGAGTCATTTAATTAAGCTGAAGTACGTTTTTCTTAGTTTAGAGCATCATTCTTGTACAGAATCATCAAGTGACATATTTTTTTCCAATAAGAACGCCTAAATGGAGAAATATGTCACTCTCATCAATGTTACTACTTCCAAGGCGCCATTCACGTTTTGTCTTTGTGTAGTCTGACAAACTCTCGTTATATACAATTACTGTACATTTCGAGAAATTGTAAGTATAAATATTCTGTAAAGAATTTTTATGGCAAACGTCAATAAGTTGTTGTAAGCCATTTTTTGTATATGACATTAACATCATGTCGTCTTGGACAACCATATGTTGTTGCACTTAGCTTGAAACAGTTTTCATTGGTGTCTAAAACATCCATCAAATCATTAATATAAAGTAAATACATTGTTACACTTAGTATTTGGCCCTGTCTTGTGCTTGATCGGGAATCAGTTCGACTTTAATCCGTTCGATCGCACGCAGCTATATATATCCGTGAGTAAGCTCTGAATAAGTTTAATGGATTTTATTCCAGTACCGTTTTTCAAATAATCTCATTAAAAGTAATTCGTGGTTTACATGGTCAAATGCTTGTTTTGCATCTAAATAGCATGTATACAATTTTGAATTATTCTCAATTGCACTTTAAATTGATTCCCGGACCATGATGGACGTCAAGCTGCAGGACAAATTCTTTTAAAATCCTCCCTGTAAACTATTTATTTCGATTTCATGATTTAATTGATTCAAAATAATGTTTTCATACAGTTTTAATATTGTTGAACAGAGAAATAGCTTGGTATGAGTTTGGATCACATTTCTTTTTATTACCTCCCTTGTGAAGTGTAGTGATTACTCCCCTTTTCAATAATGCTGGACAGTATTCAAAATCACTCATAGCGTTAAAGAAGTTTGTTAAAACATGTGTTAAACGATTTCCGCAAAATATAAGGTTTTCGTAATAAACTTCATCATTTCCACAGGCTTTGTTTTTTTTACAAGTTTTTAATGCGGTTTTAACATCCTCTATTTTGATGTATACATTTGGACAATATGTGTAATGATACGGTCACTTTCTTCATTTATTGTTTTAATAACACTTTCGGCACGTTTTGTGATATCATTAATATTACAAGAGTAAAGGTCTTTGAAGTATGTTGCCCAGTCTGTATTGATTTCTCTGGGTGATTGACAGTGTTTGTCCTTGAATATCATTTCAAATGTTGGCTGTGATTTCGTTTTCCTCTTTCTATTCACTAGCTTCCAAAAGGCACAGCTATCCGTTTCCGCATAGCGGTCGAATTCTTCTTCTAAATCATTAAGATGTTTGTGCACCTTTTGTCTATGGGCTCTGCGGAACTCACGTTTTGCAGATTTATATTGTATATATAATGTGTGATCATCATGCGGTCGGTTTCCGTTAATCCATCGCGCGCGTTGATTTGTAACAATATTATGTAGAGAGGTGAGGTTAAAATCCCAATAGGGTTTTATGAATGGTTTATAAGTCGACCTGGGTATACATTTTACAACCGCGTCTTTGATTACCGATACAACCTTTTGGTGAAGACAGTATATACCCTGTTTACTTGTAATTTTAAATTCAACGAATTCATGAAAGGAAGTACTATGCTCAACGTATTGAGTGTATAATAAGATATTTGTCTCTTTAACATTTTTACAAATAACAGTACTTTCATTATTGAGGTTCATTTTCAAATTATCCGTCTGTATCGGTCTTTCTGTATTGAAATCGCCCATCAATACAATATAACCTCGACCACTATAACTATATGATGTGTTTTCTATTTCTTCTAGAGAACTTTTATATTCACGTATTGGGTGGTTTTTACATGGCATGCACACTTGGAATATGTAATAGTAACATCCCGGGCTATACATAAATTGCACCCCGATAATACTGTTAGTAATCGGTGTAAGGCTTGCGATTTTCAATAATAGTGCACTCTGGTGTGGGTAAATTTGAGAATGTATCAACCCTGCATCTTTTGACAGTAGAATAATGCTAGTTTGCCAGAATGTTGTCTTGGTGATTTTTTAGTTACGTTCTGAAACTGGTCATGATGTGTTCAAATTTAGGCCATTCCAAATTTATGAAAAATCTAGTTGGTACTCGATAGACTACCGTTTTAGCTCATTAGAATGGCTATTTGTAATCTAAATTGTTCGTGTAATCACATGGTCGCTAGGCCATATTAAGATAAAATATTGTGTACACTTTAGAAATGACAAAATTATCAAGAAAGGAGAGAAAACAGTATCCATTATTTTGGTGTTTGTTTCAATGATGTCCGATATTAAACTGGTCTGTTCAATTTAGTCCCTTCACATTGCATGATTGAGGGTTGTCAGAGACATATACACACAGTGTATTTATATGTTTCTGAGGTTGTTAAACTGCTTCGAAAAATTTGAGTGCAATAACAAACACAAAACATGCACAAAAAGCACAATTTCACTATTTGCCAATCTGTTCAATTTATAAAAATATAGGCACATATAACACGCAATGATATTTATTATCTGCCCAATCATGACGAAGATAATATTATCATATTTTAACTCTATGAAGATAATGTCTCGATAAAACTCAAATATTAGTAACAAACCAGTACCAAAGTAGCACTGATATAATTATCATTAATCGCGTCTCTGCATCAATGATGGAACTATAACGGATGTGAGTAAATTGGTTTGCAGTAAGGAAAATAAATATCAACGGGCTTTTCAAAACCGACTATGTAAATATTGTTCGTTGTTGTTGTTTATGTTAGCATTGTGGCGATTGTCAAACTAATCGCCACAAAAATCAATATTCTCAGAAATTACGACACATCATGATTGTTACCTATAATAAAAAGAAAATCATACATGCCCTGACCCCTCACCAACAAAAACAAACCTGTTGTTGATAATTTCTTTCATATTTGAACATGTTGTCTATTAACTGCTTATGACATCATAGGAATTTTAAGTCACATGATTACATTTCGTGAAGTTTTCTCGACTATAGAAATGTTTTTTGTTTTTTTGGCATGTATGTTTGTGGTGGCTATAAATGTTAACATATGCTATTTTAAACTTCTAAATTATATATTGTATTACAAACATTAAGGATGTTATTATAAGGACTAAAAAATAACAAAGAAATGGGTCATTTTTGAAAAAATATGATTAAATTGTGCCATTAAGAAAATTTAACCAATTGATTTTGAAAAAATCCTGTAAATAAGTTCATAGTTTGGAACAGTTAATAAATCAACAATTTCAATTAAATATAATTGTTTTAGTGACAAATGTTTTTTAGCATAATCATTTTCACATTAAATCTCACAATCTTGTAAAGAGTTGATACAAAAGGACCACCATACTACTGCTTTTTTAATTACACCTGTGAGTGATTGCCTCCCTTGAATTTCAATTTCAAAATGGCTGATAATGGACTCGATTTTTGGAACTTTGCACAGAAGTGAATGATTATTTTGTGTAAGTTAATTAACAAGGACATATTAAGGAACGAGTGACACTAGATATAATTTACAGTTTAGTTTGCTTTATTATTTTCTTCTTAAAAAAACGTAAGTACACTGATAGGCTGTCCCATCCTACATCTTCAAACATGTTTTATTCAGGTATAAAGCATGACAATTAAGGTACGGCATTGAACTCATATGTGCATTGAATTGTTATAAATGTTTAACATAACGAGATAATACATTTCTATTGGTGTGTGTTTGGCATGAGCTTTATCAACTTACTAATGAAAAGAGAAACCTTTTTGAAATAAAGGGACGTTATTCGACAAATAACGAGTAAATTGAATCAAAGTTTTGAACTCGTTTAACATATCATTATCAATTGAAACTTTCATTTTATAGTTGAAACGTAGCTGAACACAATCCTATAGCATGCTAAGGGTCATGTCAGTTCCATCAATTATTTCGCGGCGATTAATAGTTATGTTTTTGAAATGAAATACAGATCCAAATATTGTAAGCATTCCAGAAATTGTGGTAATTGTTGTCAATGATATCGAGTTACTTACATTTACAAAATGAAGGAAGTTTGACAATTGAAGGCTGATACCTTTCGTACGAAATAAACACTTTCCACTCTATATTATTTTCGTTAACCTTTTGTGTTGAATTGTACATGTATGCATTGGCGTATGCCTGTAATTAATGCATGATATAGATACGATTAAAGTAACGTGATAAAATAACACAATAACATGATACTATAAAGAAGAGGATATGAAAGAGTTACGGAGAATACCACACTAATAGGATATATACATTTATCACACAGCTAAATTTAATATCTCAAACTATTTCAGTTATATTTACGCATTCCCGAAGGACAAAACACAAGAGCGTACGAAGTGAGTCCTTAATTAGTCTCTGCAGCGACGGTAGGAAAAATCTAAATTGTTTTGTACAGTCCCGTAAACAAACTTCAAACATGTTTTATTCAGGCATAAAGCATTACAATTAAAGTACGGCATTGAACTCATATGTGCATTGCATTGTTATAAACGTTTAACATAGATATATATTACATTTCTATTGGTGTGTGTTTGGCATGAGCTATAACAACTAATGAAACGAGAAACATGTTTGAAATAAAGGGACGTAATTCGACAAATAACGATTAAATTCAATCATACTTGTGAACTCGTTTAAATAATCATTGTCAATTGAAACTTTCATTTTCTACTTGAAACGTAGCTGAACACAGTCCTAGCATGCTATGCGTCATATCCGTTCCATAAATTATTTCGTGGCGATTAATGGTATAGTAGGTTCTACGAATACCGTGTTATCACGAATACCAAGGTAAACACAAAACCGGTGTTTTCTATGTTGCGCGCGCACAGCCAGTTGTCGTATGATTCCATCAGGAGACCCCGTTATGCTGACTTTCAAATGCTACAATTTTTTTTCTCCAAAAAATCAATATTCGCAGAAATTATGACACATCATGATTGTTACATAATAACAAGAAAATTCTACATGCCCTGACCCCTCACCAACAAAATCGTTATTTTTTAGTAGAAAACCTGTTGTTGATTTTTTCTTTCACATTTGAACATGTTGTCTATTAGCTGCTTATGACATCATAGGAATTCCAAGTCACATGATTACTTTTTGTGAAGTTTTCTCAACTATAGAAAACATGGAAGAAATTAAGGACCAAAATTCTAAAAAAAATAATTATTTTTTGGCCTGTATGTTTGTGGTGGTTATAAATTGTAACATATGCTACTTTTAAACTTCTAAATCATATACTGTGTTACAAAAATTAGGGATGTTATTATAAGGACTAAAAAAATAACAAAGAAATGGGTCATTTTTGGAAAATATGATTAAATTGTGCCAATAAGAGAATTTAACAAATTGATCCTGAAAATATCGTGTAAATAAGTTCATCGTTTTGAACAGTTAATAAATTAAATTTTCAATTAAATAAAATTGTTCTATTGACAAATGTGTTGTAGGATAATCATTTTCACAATAAATCTCAAAATCTTGTAAAGAGTTGGTACAACAGGACCACCATACTAATGCTTTCTGTAATTACACCGGTGAGTGATTGCCTCCCTTGAATGTCAATTTCACAATGGCTGTGGATGGACTCGATTTTTGGAACTTTGCACAGAAGTGAATGATTATTTTGTGTAAGTTAATTAACAAGGAAATATAAAGGAACGAGTGACA
>JASEVX010000002.1:8138470-8140719 GCA_031761405.1 Serripes groenlandicus | reverse complement strand
ACCTCAAAGTATACCACTGACGTCACTATTTAGACGTCTCTCAAATGTCCCTCGTTAAAACAACAATAGCTGATAGTTTGGTCAATTTTAGGTTGATAGCTGCGAAATTATATCACGATTTGCATCTTAAGAATACATTCACGTACATGTAATTTTCTTCTTTGTGTCGTACGTTTAAAAAAAATAACGCGTCTATAACGTCACTTTTCAGGAGCGAAATGACGTCGCGTTTCGCGTAAGAAAAGGCGCCCTTTTTTCATTTAAAAAAAATCTGTACATTTAATTTTTGATTTTTTTTAATCTATTCATTTATAATTTTATTAAAAATCGTTTGATATCAAGAAAAGTATACCTTACCGACTTCGTTTTTTCACAATATCAATTTATCTAACCCCTACTGTAGTGCATCACGGAGCGTGAAATGCATTAAAATGACTGGTTTGCCTCGAAAGAAAGTTACCGAAAAACATCAAGCAAATAGAGAACTCTATCATTTACCAAGAAAACGTATTGTGGACATATAACATTTTGTCCAACATTTTGCAAACAGCTGTAAAATTGTGAAAATTATTTAAATATCGTAGATTTTATAAAGGAAAACACTAACTAAGTTACATTTTCGTTGCCGGCATTGCCGCGCTGTGTCTGCTATACATACATGAAACCGATCGAAAGGAAGGAAGGGGTCCTTTACACATAGCATCAAGGCATCCTTCAGCAAGGTAAAGCTTTTTTTATTATCTTACTTCATACATCTTTAAATAAGGATATATGTGCATATAACCATATAGCACAACACTCGTTATAAGAGAAAAATAATAACTTTCGTTGCACATGCACTTTACCGGGAATTAATAATTATATATCGCGGGAGGACATTCCCGAACATCCTTCTCTCAAATTTAATCATGACTGTCTCTCCTATTTGTTAACCACTTCCAACATACAGCAGATAACTTTTGAAAATATTGTGGCAAAAGGTGAAATTGCTCATTATGAAAATGTTCTATATTTCTCACAACAGTTTCGCAATATTAAATAATTATTCTTTGTTCTTTGAGTATTTAATGTATTTTCTTTTTTTCGAAATGTTTTGAAAGTTTTAAGGAGCATATTTATTATACGTGGGAAAGTGATTTGTAAAGAAATCTAAATACATCCTATAAGTTACTCAATTAAATTCCCAATTGTATCGCCTCGATACATTGCGCCCGGTAAAGTGCAGACTAACATAATTTTCAGTTATAGGTCAACACCTGCTGTAACAAGCATTTTCAGTGAAAAGATATCCCCCGCCAACGATGGCTTGTTTGTAATTGATGGCTTTTTTGTGCATGAAGGTCTTTATGTTTAATGTGCAATTGACCTTTAAATTTCAACTTCTTCGCACAAGATCAAGGGGAAAGAATAAAGTTATGACACTGGTTTATCCCGTTCCGCTCCAAATTATAAAATATCGACTGGGATTACTTTATGATAAAATATTTTAACGAAATAAATCAGAGGGACGATTAAATAAAACTGTATTTTCCGAAACTGCTAACTCAGGAACATCAATTATTGCAAAATAGTGCAGTCCAAGATAAGACGCCACCTTTAAAAGTGGCGTCTTATCTGGAACTGCACTATTTTCAACAGAGTATTTATGCGGTGAAAGGGTTAATAATCAATATTACAAAACTAAAGGGGTGTCATTTGTTATTTCTTAAATAACACAGGAAAAATGTGAATACTAGGTTTTGCTTCTTAAACCAACAGTGACACAAATACAATAGATATCTTTACTCTTCTTAAAGTGGAGCTAAAATGCATGGATAATTATGTATCAGACAGTGTTATAATAAATGTAAATGATTTGATACCATATGTATTCAGAAGTTCATTGCAGGATGTTGGTTCATATCACATTCAAGTTTCATCAAATTCTAGCAGCTAGTTACTGAGAAATAACTGTAGGCGTGGATTTTTTAATAAATCAGGGGCAGTAACTCTAAAAAAAATTAACGAATCCAAAAAAGAGTTGGAGGGGAATAATGGCAGGAAGTTGGTTAATATTACATTCAAGTTTCATCAAATTCTAGCCGCTAGTTACTGAGAAAAGGCTGCGAACGATTATTTTTTAATAAATCAAGGGAAATAACTCTAAGAAAAATTGACTAATCCAAATGAAAAATGAACAGGCATCATCCCAGTATAGTGGTTCATATTTATTTTAAGTTTCATGAAATTCTACCTGCTAGTTACTGAGA
>JASEVX010000002.1:8035970-8130970 GCA_031761405.1 Serripes groenlandicus | reverse complement strand
CAACGCTGAATCAGTCATAATATTAAACAACGCTGAATCAGACATAATATTAACCACGCAGCCCTTGTGCGTCAAGGAGAGAATCCATTACTGGCGGTTAAACCATAGGATCAGGTCCTTATTTCCGCATGATAATGGCAGCCCTCCTTGGCGTTCAGTGTTGAGGGGTTAGCATTACGACTGACAGGGTCTTGTTAGGATAAATCAGATCAGTAGTACGGGTATTTTACCCAGGAGACGCCGTGATAAAACTAAAAACAATGTTGAAAGCGGGGTAAAACACAAAACAATCTAAACATTTTTTACAACTAACCAAGATACGACAGAGCCAGTAAATTAAAACGATTATCTAAGATAAAGTTGAAAACATTTAAAGATAACACAATTTGGCAATGATAAACAGTTATTTATCTTTTTTCACAGCATTTCAATTTGATCAGGTCCGTGGTAAAATGTACTCTTGTGAACAGTGTGCTACCAGATCAAGTCTATGCATACACACAGTCTAAAAGGCACTCTTGTGAACATTGTTGTACCAGATCAGTCTATGCAACCACACAGTCTAAAAGGTACTCTTGTTAACAGTGATGTACCAGATCAGTCTATGCAACCACACATTCTAAAAGGTACTATTGTTAACAGTGTAGTACAAGATCAGTCTATGCATACACACAATCTAAAAGGTACGCTTGTGAACAATGTAGGCCCAGATCAGTCGATGTAACCACACAATCTAAAAGGCACTGTTGTGAACAGTGTAGTACCAGATAAGTCTATGCATCCACACAGTCTAAAAGGTACGCTTGTGAATAGTGTAGTACCAGATAAGTCTTTGCACCCACACAGTCTGAAAGGTACTCTTGTGAACAGTGTAGTACCAGATCACAAGCTTAATTGTGGACTGTGCGTAAAGTATCGACCCGGATCAGACTTACTATGTCACGCAGGCTAACACGGACAGCCAGTTTTCGCCTCCTGTGGATTTTCTGTTTCAAGAATCCTTACTCTATAACTCTACCCCCTGAGACGGAATGTGTCGGCCCATCTTGGTCGATGCATTACGCAGATACCATAATGTTGGTTTTCTCGTGGAACGGATCAACTTATGTATATTTTGATTAGACGTAGCAGATGTAGAAAGCTTATCGGAACCTTCACTGTTTAGAAATTCTACCTCTTTCATTTTCCCATAGACGGGCTAAAAAAAACGGTCTGCTGCACATGTAGAGAAAGGAATATACGTGGAAATCACCAGGAAATGAAATAAAGAAGCTAAATGATCATTTGTTTAAACTTATTTATTTTAAATCGATTGCGAAACAAGCTGTAAGCTTATATTAATCACGCTCGATGTCTGCTTCCTGGATACTAAACCAGTACTCGCACCGATTGTGTGGAAAAATCCCAAAGTCAGGACCCGCTCATCACGGGACTCGAACCAGGGACCTTTGATACGAGAGGCCGACGCTCTACCTCTGCACCACTGTCTTCCACACCATTTGATGTGTACTTCTAACAAGCTCGTGTAAGTAATTTGTGAACAGTTTAAAACTTGTTTACACTGCTAACAAAGGTCAACTAGCACATTTTCCCACGGAAAGTCTCAAATCTGAAATGCTTTACAAGCCAAGCCGTCTTATCAGAGAAATAATCAAAGGAGATAAGTTACACGAACAATGTTGTTTTTGCATACGATGAGTACGAAGGCATATTGACACATTGCCGTCAGCATCTTCACTATTTGTGTACATGGTATAGAACCAAAGATGCAACTTTTGCCGGAAAAGGAAGAAGAGAAGCTCTTATGATTTCTCGTTCTAACTTCATTAACAATTTGAGCCGTTCCACGAGAATACCAACATTATGGCCCCTGCGTAATGTATCGACCAAGATCAACCGGCGCAGTCCGCACATACTAAACCGGGCCGATACATTCCATTTGGGGGTGGGGGGTGGGGGGTGGGGGGTGGGGGGGTGGGGGGGGGGGGGGGGGGGGGGGGGGTAGGGGTAGAGGTATAGAATAATAAAATCCACAGGAGGCGGAAAGTCTCTGTCCGGGTCAGCCTGCGCTGCATTCTTAGGCTGCTTCGGGCCGATACTTTACGCAGAGTCTACAATGTCGTTTTTTTTTTATGAAACGGCTCATTTGCGAAATACAACTTATCTTGCTGTAGATACCTTTTAAATGATTTAGACAAAACTAAAGAAAATCTGTTTTAAATGCTGATGTGTAAAAATATTGAATTGAGTTGAAAACTTTATACCACATTGAGAAATTGCTCATTTTCAACCATTTCCCTTTTTTGCCAAAGTGTTTTCAAGCGTCGTCTGATTCAGATGTTTTCATACAAGTCTGTAAGTTTGAAAGGGTTACTGTATATACTTTTCATGATTAAATAGATAATAGTAAACAACAGAAGTCTGATTCAGATGTTGCTATACAAGTCTGTAAGTTTGAACGGGTCACTGTATAGACTTTTCATGATCAAATAGATAATAGTAAACAACAGAAGTCTGATTCAAATGTTGTTATACACGTCTGTATGTTTGAACAGGTCACTGTATAGACTTTTCATGATTAAATAGATAATAGTAAACAAGGAAGTCTGATTCAGATGTTGTTATACACGTCTGTATGTTTGAACAGGTCACTGTATATATTTCTCGTGATTAAATAGATAATAGTAAACAACAGAAGTCTGATTCAAATGTTGTTATACAAGTCTGTAAGTTTGAACGGGTCACTGAATATACTTCTCATGATTAAATAGATAATAGTAAACAACAGAAGTCTGATTCAGATGTTGCTATACAAGTCTGTAAGTTTGAACGGGTCACTGTATATACTTCTCATGATTAAATAGATAATAGTAAACAACAGAAGTCTGATTCAGATGTTGTTATACACGTCTGTATGTTTGAACAGGTCACTGTATAGACTTTTCATGATTAAATAGATAATAGTAAACAACAGAAGTCTGATTCATATGTTGCTATACAAGTCTGTATGTTTGAACAGGTCACGATATATACTTCTCATGATTAAATAGATAATAGTAAACAAAGAAGTCTGATTCAGATGTTGTTATACAGGTCTGTATGTTTGAACAGGTCACTGTATAGACTTCTCATGATTAAATATATAATAGTAAACGACAGAAGTCTGATTCATATGTTTTCATACAAGTCTGTAAGTTTGAAAGGGTTATTAAATAGACTTCTCATGATTAAATAGATACTAGTAAACGACAGAAGTCTGATTCATATGTTTTCATACAAGTCTGTAAGTTTGAAAGGGTTATTGTATAGACTTCTCATGATTAAATAGATAATAGTAAACGACAGAAGTCTGATTCAGATTTTTTCATATAAGTCTGTAAGTTTGAACAGGTTACTGTATAGACTTCTCATGGTTAAATAGATAATAGTAAACAACAGAAGTCGTCCTTTTAATATTAATCACGTCTGATGCCCAAGGAGAAAACGACATTGAAATTCATTGTGGTATAAGGAGAAATGACCGTGAGAAAAAATGATTTCAGCATTTTCCATATACAACAGCATATGCAGCAGACGAATTTGAAAACATTTTGGTTTAAATACTGAAACTTTCTATATAAATGTTAGCATACTTAATGAATAGAGTTGAACACTTTGTGGCAAGAGGGGAAATTGCTTATCATCGAGGAATCATTCTCTTTTTGCCATAATGTTTTTAGAAGTCGTCTGCTACAGATGTGTCAAATGTCGTGTATAGGTGGTAAATAGTTTATTGATGTCGACCGATACTAATGAGCAACACAACCCCGTTTGTCCCTGACGGGGCCGAGATTAAAAAAAACAACGTTTCATCGTGTTTATGATATGATATGATAACGGAGTTTATCAAACATAACGAGAACGCATAATCTCGCCAAATCTCGGCGTCTTCTCAGATGTGACGAGAAATTCTATCCTACGACAAAACATGTAATGGTTGCACTTGCGTCGCTCCACATGAAAATGTCCTTCACTCAAAACATGATTCAGGATATGATAAACATGTATATCAAACATTACGCGAAGGTTTGATATCGCCCAATGTCGGCGTCTTCTCGAAAGTGACGAGACATTATATCCAACCACATGTTTAGTGTTTGCACTTGCGTCGCTCCGCACGGAAATGTCATTCACTCAAAACATGATTCATGATATGATATGATATGATAAAAGTGTATATCAAACATTAATCGAACGTTTGATATCGCTTAATCTCGGCGTCTTCTCGTTTGTGGCGAGACATTCTATCTGACGACATGTTTTATCTTTGCGTTTGCGTCGCTCCACTCGAAAATGTCCTCCACTTACATTCTCGCCAAATATCGGGTCTTCTCGTAGGAAACAAGTACTGCACACGACAATCATTCCCAGGTATCTGGTATTCTCGACCACCTCCACCCCCCCCCCCCCCCCCCCCACCCACACACACACGTATATATTTTAGACAATTTCATTTCTGGGAGGAGAGCAATTTCTCTTCTTGTCATAATGTTTTCACAAGTCGTCTGCTCCAAATAAGTCAACATACGTCCGTATGAGGGCAAGGGTTAAACGTCTTTCTGAATTAATAGAAAATAAATGAACTTGAAAATTAAACGAGACAAAAAAGACTGAATGTGAGCGATATTGCAGACTTTCAAAACAAGCTATTTTGTCCTTATCTTATTTTATCGTAGACGTTTACGATAAGAATATATAAATCTTATTTTTTGCAAAGTTCTTTCTCTCGAAAATATGTAATGGGATAGCAAAACATAAGTTTGATTGATTGATTGATTGATTGGGGTTTAACGCCGTTTTTTAACAATTTCTCAGTTATATCACGGCGGCCAGTTCACCTACTCATGCATTTCCTGGTTTTCTCACACCAGTACTCCACACAACAATCTTCCCAAACAACTGGCTGCTTTTCCACATATACTTAGCCCATTGGTGGAAGACGAATGACGCATGTCGCATTGACTTTAAACATAAGTTTGAAGAAAATGTAAATAAAAAGATAAAATTGATGATATTTCGAATTGATAGGACTTCAGGATCTATTGAGTCATGATATATAGAAATGATGTGGGGAAAAAATCTTTTCACTCTTCCTTAATGCAGGTATCTGAGTATGGCATTAGTCCCACCCCTGTCTCCCCCCGTTTTGTCACTACACGGCACAGGGAATGTTAGTTGCGTAAAGTGTTGAGTGAATATGATCTACACTGCAGTATTTCAAAACATGTTGTTTTTTCGTATCTTATGTTTTTATACCGGCAATCTGAAGATAAGATTGTAAATTAATATTTGAAAATGTTTTTATGGAGCAATGGAGTAATGTTACGAGCCCACTTCCTTCCAAACAAAATAAACAACAACAAACAATCTGCGACTTTAGCAGGGTTTTGAAAGGAAGTACATGCTGATTGAAACATTTTGCATGTTAGCTTGTTTAAATGGTACTTAACGCCGGCTTCAATAATATTTCATGAAACTCATTTGAATGCTAGAACCGGTTTTGACCTTTTCCCTCATATAGACGCTTTCTGACGCCTCTGCAGCAGACGGCTTTTTGAAAACATATTGACAAAAGAAGAAATTGGTCAAAACGAGCAATTACTCCTTTTGCCACTATATTTTCCACATTTAGTCATAGGTTATCCATTCAATTAAAGAGATTTTCTATTTTTGTGACAAAATATGTTCAAAGTCGTCTGCTGAAGAATTGTTGTATGTGGGAAAGGGTTAAGCCTGTACCACCAGTATACAGCCAAGTCAGCCAGCATACGCAAACAAATTTTCATCTTTATAGTCATTAAACTGGTTATGGACTCGGCCAAATGTATAGCTGGACAAGTGCAAGAACATATGAGTCGTCCAGCAAGAAAACCAACAGTTTGGACTCTGCGTAAAGTCTCGACCCGGATCAGCCTAAGCATGCCGCGCAGGCTAACTCGGACAGACACTTCTCGCCTCCTGGGGATTTTCTGTTTTAGGAATCATTACTCTATACCTCTATCCCCCCCCCCCCCCGAGACGGAATGTGTCGGCCCAGATCAGTCTGCGCGGACTGCGCAGGCTGATTTTGGTCGATACATTACGCAGAGGCCATAATGTTGGTTTTCTCGAGGTACGACTTAAATTACGAGTACAGTCGGTGGGGTTTTACCCTGTCACAAATTCGTTACATGCAATGCTATCCAGCAATAATGAACACAAAGAAAGAAATTGCTTTACACCGTTATTGAAACTGTTACAAACTCGGGGCTGAATGCAATTTTGCAAAACATAATTTAAAGTAACATACTGTTAAGATTGTGTAACTGGTGGTTTGCATTAATCTGCAAACTCGTTTAAATCACTTCAGGCGTTTCAGAACCATTTTGCCGGTTTTTATGGTTCAAGCAATTACTGTGATTGTCATTCTTGCAACTATTGAGTAGCAACAGGTGGGTGGTATTTGTTTCATAACTTGCATATGTTTATCCCGATGTAAATATAATGTGTGGGACCAATATCATCTTTCCTGTCCGCCGAGATATGATATTTGCTGTTGAAAGCGGCGTTAATCCCAAAACAAACAAAACAGACAAACGAGCCGTCCCGCTAGAACAGAGAAAACCAACATTGTGGACTCTGCGTAAAGTATCGATCCGGATCAGCCTAAGCATGCCGCGCAGGCTTACTGGGATAGACACTTTTGGTCTCCTGTGGTCTCCTGTGGATTTTCTATTTTAGGAATCGTTAATCTATACCTCTATCTCCCTGAGACGGAATGTGTCGCCCCGGATCAGTATGCGTGGGATGCGTAGGCTGATCTGGTCGATACATTACAGAGACAATAATGTTGGTTTTCTCGCAGGACAGGTCAAACGCATTAAGCAGCAAACACCCGTTTAAGGCAGAAAGCTTTCTGAATCTAAAGTGGCATATTGCTGTACGAGTATATTGTTGTACGAGTATATTGCTGTACGAGAATGTTGCTGTAAGAGTATATTGCTGTACGAGTATATTGTTGTGCGAGTATATTGCTGTACGAGTATATTGTTGTACGAGTATATTACTGTACGAGTATGTTGCTGTACTAGTATATTGTTGTACGAGTATAGTGTTGTACATGTATATCACTGTACGTGTGTATTCCTGTACATGTATATTACTGTACGAGTATATTGCTGTACGGGTATATTGTTGTACGAGTATATTGCTGTACGAGTATATTGCTGAATGAGTATATTGCTGTAAGAGTATATTGCTGTACGAGTATATTGCTGTACGGGTATATTGTTGTACGAGTATAGTGTTGTACGAGTATATTGCTGTACGAGTATATTGCTGAATGCGTATATTGCTGTACGGGTATATTGCTGTACGAGTATATTGCTGAATGAGTATATTGTTGTACGATTATATTGTTGTACGAGTATATTGCTGTACGATTATATTGCTGTACAAGTATATTGCTGTACAATTATATTTCTGTACGAGTATTTTGCTGTACAATTATATTGCTGTACGAGTATATTGCTGTACGAGTATGTTGCTGTACGAGTATATTGATGTACGAGTATATTGTTGTACGAGTATATTTTTTTACGAGTATATTGCTGTACGAGTATATTGCTGTACGAATATATATTGCTGTACGAGTATATTGTTGTACGAGTATATTGCTGTACAAGTATATTGAGTACGAGTATATTGCTGTACGAGTATGTTGCTGTACGCGTATATTGCTGTACGAGTATATTGCTGTACAAGTATATTACTGTATGAATATATTGTTGTACGAGTATATTGTTGTACGAGTATATTGCTGTACGATTATATTGCTGTACAAGTATATTGCTGTACGAGTATATTGCTGTACGAGTATATTGCTGTACGAGTATATTGAGTATATTGCTGTACGAGATACTGTTGTACTAGTATACTGTTGTACGCGTATATTGTTGTACGAGTATACTACTGTACGAGTATATTGTTGTACGAGTATACTGTTGTACTAGTATATTGTTGTACGAGTAAATTACTGTACGAGTATATTGTTGTACGAGTATACTGTTGTACTAGTATACTGTTGTACGCGTATATTGTTGTACGAGAATATTACTGTACGAGTATATTGTTGTACGAGTATATTGATGTACGAGTATTTTACTGTACAAGTATATTCCTCTACGAGTATATATTGCTGTACGATTATATTGCTGTACGAGTATATTGTTGTACGAGTATATTGCTGTTCGAGTATATTGCTGTACGAGTACGAGTATATTGTTTGACGAGTATATTACTGTACGAGTATATTGCTCTACGAATATATATTGCTGTACGATTATATTTCTGTACGAGTATATTGCTGTACGAGTATATTGTTGTAAGAGTATATTGTTGTACGAGTATATTGTTGTACAAGTATATTGCTGTACGAGTATTTTGCTGTACAAGTATATTACTGTACGAATATATTGTTGTACGATTATATTGTTGTACGGGTATATTGTTGTACGAGCATATTGTTGTACGAGTATATTGCTGTACGAGTATATTGTTGTACGAGTATATTGCTGTACGAGTATATTGTTGCACAAGTATATTGTTGTACGAGTATATTGTTGATTTAGTATATTGCTGTACCAGTATATTGCTGTACGAGTATACTGTTGTACGCGTTTATTGTTGTACGAGTATATTGTTGTACGAGTATATTGCTGTACGAGTATATTGTTGTACGAGTATATTGTTGTACGAGTATATTGCTGTACGAGTATATTGTTGTACGAGTATATTGCTGTACGAGTATATTGTTGTACGAGTATATTGTTGTACGAGTATATTGTTGTACGAGTATATTGCTGCACGAGTATATTGTTGTAGGAGTATATTGTTGTACGAGTATATTGCTGTACGAGTATATTGTTGTACGAGTATATTGTTGTACGACTATATTGTTGTACGAGTATATTGATGTAAGAGTATATTGCTGTACGAGTATATTGCTGTACGAGTATATTACTGTACGAGTATATTGCTGTACGAGTATATTGTTGTACGAGTATATTGCTGTACGAGTATATTGATGTAAGAGTATATTGCTGTACGAGTATATTACTGTACGAGTATATTGCTGTACGAGTATATTACTGTACGAGTATACTGTTGTACGAGTATATTGTTGTACGAGTATATTGTTGTACGAGTATATTGTTGTACGAGTATATTGTTGCACAAGTATATTGTTGTACGAGTATATTGTTGATTTAGTATATTGCTGTACGAGTATATTGCTGTACGAGTATACTGTTGTACGCGTTTATTGTTGTACGAGTATATTGTTGTACGAGTATATTGCTGTACGAGTATATTGTTGTACGAGTATATTGTTGTACGAGTATATTGCTGTACGAGTATATTGTTGTACGAGTATATTGCTGTACGAGTATATTGTTGTACGAGTATATTGTTGTACGAGTATATTGCTGTACGAGTATATTGTTGTAGGAGTATATTGTTGTACGAGTATATTGCTGTACGAGTATATTGCTGTACGAGTATATTGTTGTACGAGTATATTGTTGTACGAGTATATTGTTGTACGAGTATATTGATGTAAGAGTATATTGCTGTACGAGTATATTGCTGTACGAGTATATTACTGTACGAGTATATTGCTGTACGAGTATATTGCTGTACGAGTATATTGATGTAAGAGTATATTGCTGTACGAGTATATTACTGTACGAGTATATTGCTGTACGAGTATATTACTGTACGAGTATACTGTTGTACGAGTATATTGTTGTACGAGTATATTGTTGTACGAGTATATTGTTGTACGAGTATATTGTTGTACGAGTATATTGATGTACGAGTATATTGCTGTACGAGTATGTTGCTGTACGAATATATTGTTGTACGAGTATATTGCTGAATGAGTATATTGGTTTACGAGTATATTGCTGTACGAGTATATTGATGTAAGAGTATATTGCTGTACGAGTATATTGCTGTACGAGTATATTACTGTACGAGTATATTGCTGTACGAGTATATTGTTGTACGAGTATATTGCTGTACGAGTATATTTCTGTACGAGTATAGTGATGTAAGAGTATATTGCTGTACGAGTATATTACTGTACGAGTATATTGCTGTACGAGTATATTACTGTACGAGTATACTGTTGTACGAGTACATTTTTGTACGAGTACATTTTTGTACGAGTATATTGCTGTACACGTATGTTGCTGTACGAGTATATTGTTGAATATTATGTTTTAGTATGCTGACCCTTTTATTCTTCTCTACGAACCAATTATTTCGGTAAATGTTCAACATTTTGTCAATATGCTGTCTTCTTATCAGAACAAAATGATATTTAAGATTGCCAAGTATTTACCAGATGCACTTAATCTTTTTAATAAAAAGTACAATATGTTATTACAACATGATATACTGCCAGTTAACATTATACCAGGTTGTAACATATAATTATAAAAAATGTCTTTCAATCTTATCAAAATGTTTGTACGTACATATTGTTTGTATGTTTTCTTGTTTCTTTTGCCATATTAATCACTATTAAAATTGGTATTAGCCAAAAGCGGGAAAATACTGATCTTGACGAATAAAATTGAATTGGTTTGAAATTTAATTGATTATTTAGAAGGAATGTTGACGATGGAGCCACGGTCTCAGGCTATAATATTTTAAAATCAGTGAACAGATAATTTCAATAATAACCAAAGTAAGTAATACAATAACGCCTATACTCTTCTATATATTGATAATTAATTGTGGAAAGTTAAACATGTGCACAAATCATCTTACTGGATTTGATTGCAAGGTCAGATATTACCATTCAGCACAAGGTAATGACATTAATACATAATATACGAGTAAATATAAAAAAAGGAATGTAGATAAATTTATTTTTTGGCAAACATAATCACATTTACAACTGTTCTTAATTTGTTTAATATTTCTTTAGCGAAACTTTCGCGGAAATGAATTCTGTAGATCCGAAAATATGCACAAATGATCTTTCTTGATTTGAATGCAAGGTCAGCTATTACCAAAAGGCACATGGTTAAGAAATTAATGCATAAACCATGGCTAGATGTGAATGTTGATAACATGTTTTGTAAATATAAATACTTTAACAGCCACTTTTAGTACGCTTGTAAATTTGTTTTAACCAAAAGCTCGTAGAAATTATCCTGTAAAGATGAACATATGCACAAATGAGCCGTCCCGCGAGCAAACTAACATTATGGCCTCTGCGGAATATATCGACCCAGATCAGCCTGCGCAGTCCGCGCAGACTGATCCGGCCCGAAACGTTCCGTCTCACGGGGAAAGAGGTATAGAGTAAAGATTCCTGTAACAGAAAATCCACAGGGGCGAAAAGTGTCTATCCGGGTTAGCCTGCAGGGCATGGTTAGTCTGATCCAGGTCGATACTTTACGAAGAGTCCACAACGTTGGTTTTCTCGCGGGACTGCACAAATAATCTTTCCTGATATGACTGCAATGTCAAATTTAAACATAGTCAACAGGGTCTTAATACGAGAAATAGTTTAATGTTAGTTAAACTTACTTATTTTAGTGTTAGTTTAAACTTTCTTATTTTAATGTTAGTTTAAACTTACTTATTTTATTTCGATTGCGAAACAAGCTTTCAGCTTATATTAATCATCACGCTCGATGTCTGCTTCCTAGAGACTTTAACAGTTCTCGCGCCGTTTGTGTTGAAAAATCCCAAAGGCAGAACCAGTTCATCACGGGATTCGAACACGTGACCATTTGTACGAAAGGCTGACTCTCTACCACTGCACCACTGTCTTCCTCTGTATTTCAATGTTGCTTTGCAAACAAAATCACCTTTAAAACTACATCTTCTGTAAGGATATTTTGCAAGTTTAATAAATTTAGTCATAAATGGATCTGGCTGCATGCTAAGATGTTAGAATTAATATACGGGGATATACGAGTATGCTAATGTTCAAATGTCATGTTTTGCAAATATACTCACGATTACAATTATTCTTAGCCCATGTATTTCCTGGCTTTCTTAGACCAATAGTCCACACAACATTCTTTCCAAACAAGTGCTTGCTTTTTTCACATATACTTAAACTTTATTAATTGAAGTCGAAAGACGCTTGTCGCATTTTAATACATATTTTAAAAAATTAACCAGACCTTAACTTCGCTGCAAAACATATAGGTTACAATACAATAAATAAATCCCTTCTCTGTTTCCATGTAAATCGACCAGTTCAGTCCTCAATTGTCACACTTTCTTAGCTTTCCTCATGTAGAACACCATATATCATTGAAAAGAGTTACCCCTAAGCTTTAAAATAATTCAAAGAAAATAGGGGGTCATGCATTATGCAAGAAATAATTCACCAGACGAAAATTGTTTTGGACCAAATCGGGCCCGGACAAAACCGGTGTTTAACATTCTCTACTTTCACTTTCAAATAAGGTCAAAATCAATCATTCCCAGTGCATCCTATACACAGTTACAATAATTTTAAACATATTGACATAATTACATTCAATGCATTCTGGTGATGGTATACACTGATTTCTACGCAAACAATATTTTTTAGGGACTATAAATCTGGTTATAACATGTTATCTCAGATTGACATTTGTGTTAGCCAATCAAAATGTCGCCTATTAAATCGTTAGGTATCAGTTAAACTTAAACGAGATAGAGAATCGTTGATTGTCGAGTGTTCCGATTGTGCGGTGTTCGTCAGATCAAATATAAAGTACGAACAGCGAAGTATTTCGTTCAGATTATGATGAGATTGGAACTTTACGAGCGAAGGAACGGAAAGAATCGAAAGACTTCGGGTATACTCCCGAACTACTACGAGTTGAGCGGATGTGATTTGATTGATTACTTCAGTTCTGATATGATAAAATATATAACCATTTTCCACATGCAGGCGAATGTTAACGCATCTGCATAAATCGATCTTTAAAAGCGCTGCGACGAAAAAGAGAAAGTGCTCAATGTTTCAACTGTATTTAATAATAGTTCTTTAATGTAGTTATTTCCCTCATTTTTTCTAGATATGTCATCAGCTGCAGATTTGTTGTAACTGGAAGAGGGTAACGTTTTAAATTGAATCAAATCTGCTCTTTGCACAAACAAAAAAATGTTTATTTTTGTGGTTAATTATATTCGAAATGCACGTGCAAATATGCATGTTTACTTCCAGGAATTTATCTGGTAAACAAGCCATTTTATCAACCAGATCTCTGAACGAAAAAACTGTTTTATATAATCTTAATTTTAATATCAAGAGAGAATATTTGATACGTTTTATCAACAGATAGATTGGCACACACAAATAAATAGAGAGCAGTGGGGCAGTTGTAGATCGTCGGACTCTCGTACCAAAGGTATTGGTTTCGAGTCTCGTGATGAGCAGATTTTGCATTTGGGATTTGCCCATACAAACCAGGAAGCAGCGTCTTTACATACGTTAGTTAACAATCGATGTCAAATGAATAAACTTCAGCTAAATAAATACAGCATATGTCGTGGTCGAGTGGATGGAGAGTGCGATTTTAGACCGGGCATTATGTTCGCGGCGATCATGGTCGAATGCCCTTTCGTAAGGAATATGTTCTTGGTCTGGTACCGTCATACACAGATCGAGAACACACGTTCTGTTGTCGTGGTATAACAGAACTACTATTGTAACGGCATTGAAACAAAATTCAACAAAAAAATATAAAATGTCCGTCTTAGTTTAGTTGTTTGAATGGTGTTTATCGACGCTTTTTTAATACAGTATTTCCGTTATATCTCGGCAATCCTTGGGTAAATTTACCAGAAGTATCGGTAACATTTATCATGACGCCGAAGCATCGGTCGTACTTATTTCCCCGCACCACTAAGTGTCGAAAAGGGAAGCCATTACGGATATCTTAAAGTCTTTCGAGTGTCCTGACCAGGTATCGAACCCCGTTTTCCTGTGTCCGAGGCGGCAGCCGCTCTAGCCACTACACTATGGTGTCCAACGGTGGCCGACTTAGTGATGCAGTGGTTGAAGTGTCCAACCTCGATAATATCAAACTTATTAATGCATTTGCACAAAGGTCATGATCAGGTCAATATTGTCAAGCAATACTTTAGGAGATACTCGAACCAAGTGATTGATTGGAGTTTAACGCCGTTTTAACAATTTCTCAGTCATATCACGGCGGCAAGTTCACCTACTCATGTGTTTCCTGGTTTTCTCACACCAGTACTCCACACAGCAATCTTCCCAAGCAACTGGCTGCTTTTCTACATAGACTTAGCCCATTGGTGGAAGACGAATGACGCATGTCGCAATGACTTTTGTCAAAGGTCGGAAAGAAAGTTGGCCGAGCCGGGATTCGAACTCACAACCCCTTGATTGACAGCCCGCGTCGTTACCGACTGAGCTACCGGGACTCGGTTTACATGAACCCAAAGCCCTTACAACAAATCAAACTCAACCGACTGGGATCTAAGCATTGACAGATAGAAGATCAGCACTTTTTAGAAGTGTATTCGTCAGGTCCGCTTTACGTTCAGTGACACAGTTGTGTTGTTCACGGTCTGTTACAGTTCGTACACCGGAGGGTGAACTATATGATCCGTCCCATGAGAAAACCAACATTTATGGTATCTGCGTAATGTATCGACCTGTAATGTATCAGCCTGCGCAGGCTAATCCGGACCGATACATTCCGTCTTAGTGGGATAGAGGTATAGATTAATGATGACTGAAACAGAAAATCCACATGTGGCGAAAAGAGTATGTCCGGGTTAGCCTGCGTGACGTGCTTAGGCCGATCCGGGTCTATACTTTACGCAGTGTCCACAATGTTGGTTTTCTTGCGGGACGACTCATATGTAAGGTAATGTAATTATACAGAGACCAATCGCTCTGATTAAGCATAATCTATTTAGCTTTATATAGGCCTGTTTGATAGCGTACACTATATCACGTACAATATTCTAACAGGTGTAGATAAGTTCAATGATTGATTGATTGGGGTTTAACGCCGTTTTTAACAATTTCTCAGTTATATCACGGCGGCAGATAAGTTCAAGAGACAGACTTAGATACAAGGGAGTACGGGTGCGATACCGTAGCTCCTTCCGAAAAGACCCCTTTGTTCTTTAACGTGCTCTATGTATAACACCGATACGTGCGATGCACGTTTTCCGGGAAAGGACCAGTACTTGACTCCTAGTTGAGTGGGAGACAATTAAAGCACCCAAGAAAAATCCAGAAACCGGACCTGGATTTGAACCCCAGACATCTGGATTGACAGTCTAGCGTGTTTACCACCGGGCCACTCACTAGCTTGTAATTTAATTGGTGGATTGGCTACCGTTAGTTATTGTAAACTTCCACTGAACTCACAGCTATAGGTGGCATAACACAGTTGAAAGCTGATTTTCTGTCTCCTGTGACACCCCACCTTTTATTCTCTCATTAGTTCTCATAATATCCATACTGGTTCGATAAAAATATTTTTCCTGTATCAAGGAGTGTCGGAATTGTAGGAAAATGACTGGAAGTCACACTCTCAGTCAATATTATGGAAAGAATTGCCCACAAAAGTGGTCTGAAATAGGGTGAAAAAAGTAGGACAGAAAGATCAATTTGACCCTTTATTCCAAAAATCACCCAACAAAAACGCAGGGGGTTAGTGTAAAATTGAAGAGCTGCTAATTCTCTCAAAACAGTAGGCAATCTGTGGATGCAGTCAGAAATACCACGTTTCCAGCTCCTTTTCAAGCAATTTTGGACGCGAAAGCTGGTATTCAAATTTACCTCTAAATTCACGCCTAGCTCTGCAACCAGTGTTGTCAAACCGGAAGGAGAAGTGGGTTCAACTGAAAAATTCAATCCCATGCTTAGAGCTTACTTTCCACATTTATAAACATCAAAATCAATCATTTACCCAAACATGTACCAACAACTTACTATTTGTCATTATTTCTATTTTGACCCTGGCCAAAATCAGAATATTCCGAAAGCTAGTGTTATGTGTCACCATATAGTTTTATTTCTATTTCTACAGCCATATGTAAAAGCGGATGTGGTGATTTTGGGATATGTGCAAAACCCGAGAAATGCGAATGCCGCCCTGGATATTCCGGACCAATGTGTGATACAGGTAAAGTGATGTCTCGAGATTGTTAAAATATGAAGCGTTTAAACGGACAGAAACTTTTAAATAATTAACAATACGTCAACGAATCAACTTAGGAAATGCCAATATAATTTAGATTGGAAGGGAATTCAAATGGATGCGTATTGCTAATAAAAATGCAAGTTGAAGAGAATCTAGCCACTACACCACGGTGTCCGACGGTGGCATACATATATATGACCGATCCAAACTCAGATTATAGTTTACGTGTATGAAGTGTTTAACGTGACCTGTCTGTTTACTGTTGAACGGAATAATGTTTTAAACATATTTACTATTCGTAAACCCTCTCCTTTGTATATTTCAATTCTAGCACTTGTTTATAAATTAAAGGGGTACAAATTAAGGGGGAATAAGGTTTTGACATGACGTTGTTTTCCTTCATAAAATCAGTGTAGGCTATTCTATCTTTACTCCCTATTGTAGGCCCCTATTTGTTTTGGAAATATTCGATTTTTTCAACTAACAAAACATTTTGAAATCAGTTTTATTAAGTCTATGAGCATTTTAGTTTTATCATACCTTTTTCAATTGTTCTTAAACTCCTCATGGGCAATTTGTTACTGTCTCATTCTAACACAACGTTTTCGAGCGCGTCAAAAATGTTGGTAAAGCACGTGAATAACGTCATATAAAACAGTTACGTCACCGTTACAATTCAAATTTCCAAACGGCATTTACAACAAAAGCTCGTGACTTTATTCATAAAATGTCAAGCCCAACGTAGTAACGCATGCGCTCTGAGAAACGTTGTATGAAAAATACTCGGGAGGGAATTTCAACAGCCAAAAATAGTTCCGGAAATTTAGAGTGATATACTGCATTTAGATCACGCTCAAATCCTTCTTAGTGTATAGGAGAGAAATTTTCAATAGTGTTAGAATTAGGAAATATATCTCATTTTGAGTGATATACTGGCTCGTATATCACGATTGGGAGTTCAGGTGTATAGTAATTAATCACGAAGGCCGAATGGCCTGAGTGATTAATTTATACACACCTGAACGACACATCGTGATATAAGAACCGGTAAATCACTCAAAATGAGATCTATTTCAATTCTAGCACTTTTTTATAACTTAAAGGGATACACATTAAGGGGGAACTAGATTTTGACATGACGTTGTTTTCCTTGATAAAATCACATGTAGGCTATTTTATCTTTACTCCCCGTTGTATTTGTTTTGGAAATATTTGATTTTTTCAACTAGCAAAACATTTTGAAATCAGTTTTATTAACAGTCTATGAACATTATATTTTTATTATACCTTTTTCAATTGTTCTTAAACTCATCATGGGCAATTTGTAACATTTCTCATTCTAACACAACGTTTTGGACCGCGCCAAAAATGTTGGTAAAACACGTGAATGACGTCATTTATAACAGTTACGTTACCGTTACAATTCAAATTTCCAAACGGCATTTACAACAAAAGCTCGTGACTTCATTCATAAAATGTCAAGCCCAACGTAGTAACGCATGCGCTCTGAGAAACGTTGTATGAAAAATACTCGGGAGGGAATTTCAACAGCCAAAAATAGTTCCGGAAATTTAGAGTGATATACTGCATTTAGATCACGCTCAAATCCTTCTTAGTGTATAGAAGAGAAATTGTCAATAGTGTTAGAATTAAAAACATATTGAAACGCATTAAAGAAATTGTTATGTCCTTATGTAATACATTTCAAATTAAACGTTAAAAAAGGCTTTAATGGAAGTACAGGTTACATAGAAATTAATCAGCTTTTTTTATTTTTATTTTTGTAAGCGCCATCTTCTCAACAATAAAAACAAAGATAAAAAAGTCTCTAAAATTGTTAAAATGGTCGATCTTTCCTTTGTAGATTTGGACGAGTGCATGACCAAAGATCATGGCTGCCAACATCAGTGTCAGAATACCGCCGGAAGTTATATGTGCGCATGCCAAGAGGGATTCAATTTAGCACCAGATGGTCGAACATGCATACGTAAGTATGGCTTAAAAAGCTTATTCATTCCTTTATTTTGCATATACCTTTTGTGTCGTCTTCTGCAGTCTTGCTGTTTGTAAGAAATAATTAAATTTGACATTACCTCAATAAAAGCAAAATATATAAATTCTTATTCAATATTTTCTTTTTTTTCATCACTTTTTAATCTTATAATATCATATGATTCACGTGAAAAAGTGAAGATTTTGTTTTTGTTTTATTGTGGTTAATACAGTTTGTAACAATGTTTCAATCAAATATTGTCTTGGAGTTCACATGCCCATGAAACATTCAGAACAATAAATAGAGGGGATATGAACATTCAAACGAATACCTTGTTTGATAGAAGTCACGCCACTAATTAATCAATCAAACGTCATAACAAAATTATTGCCTCGTGTTTCGACAGTTTAGTTTCTGTTTTACTCAACGTTTAGGAAATGTTTTCGCAAACATTGTTGGAGACCATGAAGCTATTCAGTATTATCTTTATCCACAAAACTCGCTTTTTATGTATCAGCATTTTAAATATGCAATTACTCCTAAGTGAAGTTTTCGAATTAAAAAGGCACAAAGTAGTACCATTATGAGATACCCCAAACATTATAACGAATGCATTTATTAGATTAGATGCACATTTCCTGAAAAAGTCTTAAATTCCTATAATCTCTTTGAACAATGTGTGGAGAATTTTCATATAAAAGAGTCATATGTCTCTCATCTTAATTTATTTTCACACCCATTATCTTTTATTACTATTTCGCAACCCTTTACGGATTGCCTACCTGTAAACCTTTGTATACTCCATGCGTTATTCTTATTTTTCATTGACAAATGTTGGTAGATTGGTAGAGTGTCGACCTATCGTTTCAAAGTATGCGGGTTCGAGTTCCACGATGAGCGGATTCTACCATTGGGATTTATCGACCGAAACGGCGCAATAATGTGTTAGGTCTTAAAAAAGCAGACATAGAACGTAGTTAATAAAAGCTGAAAACTTTGATCGAAATCGATTTAAAATAAATAAGTTTCAAACTGGGCGGTTCGGAATAAGGGAAAGCCAATGGCAGAACATGGCCTTGTGAATAGGACATTAAAATACAATCAAGAACTTCACACTTGTGGTTAGTTATTGAATTAGACAAGTAATTATAATCAAACCATTTCCTTCCTATCTTCACCGTTTAAAAGGCTTATCTTTTACAAGCATTATCATGTCTTACCCTTGCATAACTCTTTTATTTCTCCGTAAATGATACATCTCGAGATCTTCATCGTTTGACTCAAAACTTATGATGCATTCTGATATGGCTAAACGCTTACTTGTTGTTATGTCGACCTTTGATCAGATATCAAAACAGTAGTTTCATAGTTGTGTGGGTAACAGTCAGAGCTGTTGTCCGTTGCTGTCGGGGATGATTTTCTGAACTATGGCCCTTAACCCATCAGCCGCGGGCAACATATCAGATGCCATCCTACCGTCTAAAACGGGAGCATACCAGAAACTTTAAAACTTGTAGTAATGGCTGTCTCCCCTTGGCACCCAGGAGAGTGTGTTTAGTAAATATACGAACGACTCGCTGGTGTCAGGATAAATGGATCAGCAGAAAGTGTAGCTTACCCGGGAAACGCCGTGATAAAACTGAACAATTGTTGATAGCGGTGTAAAATATCATACAAACAAAATCGACCATGAGAACAGTTTTGACTGTTATTTAAATAACAATAAATTAACTATCTGACGTAAAGATAAATCCGATAACATTACTGAACGCGCTACAATCAAAGTAGCCCTTTCCCACATATAAAAGTATAATGACGCATACGCTGCGACTTTTCAAAATATTGCGACAAAACTAGAAATTGCTCATTTCCAATACTTTTAGCTCACATGATAGCTGACAATTCGGCGACGTCGTCTGTCCTTAACGTTTTCCTATAGACAACTTCTCCTCCTAAACCAATTAATCAAATTTAAGATAGTTTCACATGAAAGTTTCTTAGGTTGTTATCATTTCAAGTCGAAACTTAATTCCTTGTAGAACTTTAATTGCTGAGTAAGAGGGTAACAATTCCTAAACCAAATAATCTTTTTGTTTAAAAGAAAATTCGTTTGCACACATGCTCATTTGGTGACCTCCTACCAAAATAGTTAATATTATCCCTGTCCGTAAAAAACATGGCCACCAGAGGCTTGTTTTCTTCATATGTAAATTATTCTCGTACATATGCATATACATTTGCGTGGCTGAGTGGTTAAGTGTCGGGGATTCGGAACCGGGCGTCCCGGGTTCGATCCCAAGTTGTGGCGATCATGGTGGAGCGCCCATCGGCAATGCATATTTCCTAGCCTAGTACTGGTTTGTTTACCGAGGGATCATGAATAAGTGAACTATCGACATGATATTACTGTAATTATGTTGATAACGGCTTAACAAACAGACTATAAAAACAAAATCCATTTCAGTGTGTTTTACCTGTCAGAAAGAGTATCAGGACTTATTGGCGACCATTTCAGCTCTCTCAGCAGTCAACACACCGTTATCTGTGGATTATTCGGTAAGTATGTAGCTTTGAAAAAGTATCATACATCCTCGCAAAGGGAAAAATATTGATTGGGTTTGACTCTGTTTTCAACAATGTTTCAGTCATATCACGGCGGACAGTACACCTACCCATAGTTTTCTAACACAAGTATTTCACACAGGTGTCTTTCCAAACAACTGACTGCTTTTCCACATAGACTATTAATCCATTGATGAATGAGTCCTGCCTGTCGCATTAACTTTTGTCAAACGTAGGACAACAAATGTTGATCGAATTGGGGTTCGAACTCACAACCCCTTAATTGACAGTCCGCGTCGATACCGACTGAGCCACCAGTTAAGAAAATGTGTTCCATTTATCTTATCGTTCTAGCATATGTTCCTTACGTGTTAACCATCGACCAATCCCTAAACGTTATGTCCGTCCTTAAAAACAGCCAACCTCTCGATAGCTCGAACGTGGTATAATTCATTCGAATAATCGAACTTGTTGTTTTACTCTAACCAATTAATAGAACGAATCTGTCTTTTAATAAGGCCGTGCAGTACTTCCTATTACTCAGGCTCAGACACTATTCAAACTTGCATCTGTGTTCAGAATTCGTGCTCAAGTATCTGATTGGTCAGAAGCAAATTCGTTCTCCAAATTGACCAATCAGAAGCCTTGTTTGGAGCATGGAGTTCATTTCTGAGCACCGAGAACGTTTTCAAAGTGTTATAGAATCGAACCCAGATGAGCAAAACAAACTTCACTTATACTGTTTTCTTGCTATCGTTTAATCACTGGCTTGCTCTTCATGAAATCAGGGTGAGTGTATAATACACTCACCCTGATGAAATTAACATGTACGTGTACTTTAATTACGAAGCAGAACATTCATTAATGAATTTGACGTATATGCAGCAGACGACCTTTGAAAATATCGTGACAAAAGGAGAAATTGCTCAAAACAAGTAATTTCTCCTTTTGCCGCAATGTTCTTAAGATTGTTCAGTAATCATACCTACAATTTTAGAGATTTTCCATATTTGTGTGTAGACATTTTTAAAGTCGTCTGCTGCAGATTTGTCGTATGCGGGAAAGGGTTAATTATAAACCAATGGATCACTCGAATTCGATGACACTTCGAAGTAATTCATTCATGGGTTCCTCCAACGACATATAAACACATGTGTTTATATGTCTCCGGTTCTTTACAATTTCGAGTTCTCGCAAAGCCACTGTATGTATTTGTTAAAATGTTAGTATTAATATACACAAGGTTATTACAATTAAATATTAACTCTCAAAGCGCCAATAGTCGTAGAATGCCTTTCCGTAGGCTGATCAAAGAAAACTAATTAATGATGATGCTTAGACATATTTCTTATTATAAACATAACGTAGTGTTTAAGCAAATAATAAGGCAAAAACAAATAAACATACAATCATGTTTTTAAAGCCTATGCCAGTTAATCATGGCAATCGAAGACCATCGCCGTGGAGAAGCGTCCACCTCGGGAGATGGAGACGAAGATTCGATCCCCGGTAGAGTCATAAACATTACATGTACTTTAAAATGCTAGTAATGACTTCCCTCCTTGGAGCACATGGTTGCAGGAATACTACAAAAGATGCATTGGTGTCAGGATAAATAATACCGGTGTCACTGTTTAATTTAAACAGGAAGCGCCGTCATATAACTGAAATGCTGTTGAAAGTTCAAACAAACAAACAAACTAACAAACAATCAATCAATCGTTTGTTTTAATTGTTTCCAGGCAGAGTTTCGAGCACTAAATACAACTATTCACGAACTCCGACAAGAGGTTCTACAAGTCACAGACGAGAATGTAAGTGGTTTAATTCATTTCATTTCCTGTTCCATAACGAGATATTATTTGGTGTGACCAATTGCTTTAATGGTCAATGGCCTATTAGTAGAGTCAAAATAAGTTTTAGTAATTTCAATTACGTAACTCCACGTTTTGCCCCTCAAAAATCACATTTCGATGGTCGGAATTTTACAAGATTTTTTTTGTGATTCAGGGAAATAATGTTTTTTCATGATAAAATAAATTATTCAGATTTTTAGCAATACATGCACTTTACTATAATCTCGGTAAGCGGCTGAGACGTCTAGATAAAGTAAGCAATTCATACTTAAGATCCTCTGAAAGAGATAAAGCAATACATATCGGAATTATACTTGAGCCGTTTCGGACGATACGGGTTAGTGTTGAGTAAGTGTATGGTGAAAAGAGTCTTCAATGTCCACCGATATGTTATATAGAACTAAATAATTATATTTATCATATGGCAATGCTTGTATCCGATCTTATATACCCATTATTTCTTTATATGTAACGTTTGTAATATAACATGACCGAATCACTATTTTTGTATTCATCCGCGAATGTTTACAAAATGAATGAGAACGTGTATCCGGTAAACACAAACGTCACGATAGATGGACGAGGTAAAGGGACCATTATCGGTCATAAAAGTTCTACGGAGTGTTAAATGTACACAGAACAGTCGTCAAACTACACATTCAAGGGTGCATTAAGCAACATGTTTGCCGGAAATATATTTAGTTTAATATCAACGTAAATCTTTTAAAGGCTACCAACACTGGTATTCCGTAATTTTCGAGCTCAGAAGTAGTGAGGAAATGAAAACGTGCCATCATTGACAGTGACTCTGATTATTTCATGTATCTAGGTCAACACGCTAGGTATATATGTAGTGTGACGTTAGGGTTGGCTTTGCGTGTATATTGAAAATATGTTAATTCAACCCGTTTACTTGTATATATCTTATTTTCCTGTGTCAAATATTTCTTTTGTGATTAGTTAACAGTTTATTACAGTATTACATGTTGGGGCTATTTTCTGACCGCGTATAACCTCGCCATAATTATTGGCGGCATTGTTATACGGTTTACTGACGAAATTAAAATAGCTTTGGAAAACCCGATTTTCTTTTGTGAAAAAGAATCTGACATTCGTTGACAATTCATAAACAGTTTTATTGAACTCGTCCAAGAAGTTTGTTATTAAGCTTTGCCGTTTAATAAAACTTTATATGAAATGACAACTCATGTCAGATCCTGTATATATGTACAACAAACTAGAAGTCTAGCCTCACTAGCGTTACACCAATGTAATACTAAGTGATCCCAAACTGGAGAAGACATGCGACTCTAGATAAACAGACCGGGCTTAATAAATTATAAATTGTGACTTCTTGACTTTTATTTCTGTGAATCGGTCAATATACCGCTTGCTCTTAAACAGTTATGTAAATCTTTCACCTTAACCAGTACAGTATCAACGTCGGAATTCAGTTCAGGTGCTTTTCCCCGAATTAAAAAAATTCAATGTCAAGGCGTAACTTTGAAATATACATGGAAATTGTCCTTGAGAAGGAGATATTTCTCGTTTAGAGCAACATCACAATTTCTATAAACGTTTTCGAAGTTGACCTGCTAAAAATAAAATTATTGCACGAATTGAAATAAAATATACGAGCCGTCCCGTGCAGACTGATACGGCGCAAAACATTCCTACTCAGGGTGAAAGATGTATAGAGTAATGAGGCGAAACGTGTCTATCCGGATAAGCCTGCGCAGTATGCTTAGGCTGATCCGGGTCGATACTTTACGCAGAGTCCACAATGTTAGTTTTCTCGAGGGACGGCTCATAACATGATATGGATCGTCTTCATCCTTTCTGAAATATATAGGCATATCCTAATGTCGTAAAATATATTCATTATTATTCAGAAAAAGTTAAAAGATCATGTAAAAATGCTGGAAGAGAAATACGAAACCGCGGCTGTCGAAATAGAAGTTCTTCAAAACATTACTAGAACGACAACTCCTGCGCCTACTACTTCTACAACGACCCCTAAAACTACTTCTACCACTGCACAAACAACAACCAGGACAACGACAAGGGCAACAACAACAACAATAACACCAAAGACAACTTCAACAACAACAACAACACCTGCAACTACAACCACAACAACAACACCTGCAACTACAACCACAACAACCCCAGCAACTACAACAACAAGAACGACAACTCCTACCAGTACTGAATCACAAATAGCGGGTGAACTACAGTTCGATTCGTATGACTTGATTACCTCCCTTAGTAATCAAATTGGACTAATGGAAGAGAAGTTGGAATTATGTAAGTATTGACACTAACGGCATTATTTGTATTGAACAACATAATAAATAAATTCGAAAATCTAATGATATCAAGTAACAAAAAGGCATTGTTTAATTTAATAAAATATATTTCTCATGCGAATACACGCAGGACCTCAAAGTGACCATTTCACATTAAAATTGTAATGTATAGTATATGCATTTGTTCTTCGTTGCTTATCTATTTGTAAAATTGTTAAAAGTATTGTATTCAAATGCTGGTCCATATATCCTGACACCAGCTAGTCAGTCGTCATGCTAATCCCGCAACCCTGAGCGCCAAAGGGATCATCATCCTCATCACCATATTCATCATCAACATCATAATCATAATCATCATTATCATCTTCATAATCGTCAATATTATCATAAATAATGTTTCTATCATAATAATTAAAACCATTATTAAAATTGTTTTTTTCAGGTCAGTGTACATACAGAAATCGAGGCTACGGATAAAACGCAACAGTATTAACCCTTTCCCACATATAGACGCTTTCCGACTGACGCCTCTGCAGCAGTCGTCGTTTGAAAAACTTTTTGGCAAAAGGAGAAATTGCTCATGATGAGCAATTTCCCCTTTTGCCTCAAGGTTTCCAACTTTTAAAAGTAATGTTATCTTCATTTATAGAGGTTTTCTGTGTTTTCAGAGTAATCTGTGGGAAAGGCTTAAGGAAACGCCTTATTTGTTGCTCATGTATATTTTGCAATATTTTCTCCAAAGAAAGTAATGCTGTCCTTGTTACTTCTTCTGATACAAGAAACCTTGACGCCCTTGGAAGCAGCAGCAAAGAAACTTCAATACTGGTCCGGATGCAGGATGAATTTTCCGATCGAAAAAAAAAAAATTGTCATTCCAGAAAATATATAGATTATAGACAGATAAACAATAACGCATTTATTTAACATTTATTGTTGATGAAAGGATAATAAAGCTTAATGTTGTAAACTAACTTAAACAGGTTGTAACTATTTAACCCTTACCGACATATAACAAATCTGATTCAGACAACTTTAAACATATCTAAACAAAGACATGATGAATGTCTATAATTGAAATTGCAATTAAAATAAAGTTTTGTAAACATTGTGGCAAAAGGAGAATTTTCTCATTATTATCCACTTCTCATTTTGCCACAATGTTTTCAAAACCCGTCTGCTGCAGAGTCGTAAAAAGGTGTCTATATGTGGGAACGAGTTAAATCAATCTCCTTTTATCCCAATGATCTGACTAACGTTGTTTTCAATGTAATACGCTACAACTGACATTTGACGTAAGATTATTGACCTTTTAGGCATGTGTACCGTAGCTAATTTACGCTCAGCACACATATTCTTACTGTCTGATTATTTTCTAGTCTCTCCAATATTCTGTTCTTTTCATTAGCCTCTTTTTCAATGGGTCATACACATTCATAAGGATATTATTCAGAGGTTGAGGTCACACTGGCTGAACATGTTCTTGGGCCATCTTTTCTTGTTGTGTGGATTTCGCACCAATGCATTTCTTTCTAAGAGCACACAGTCCGTTTTCAGAGCTTTATAGTTTCGGCCACTGATTGCATGTTGCACACATTCGTGTTTTTGTCATTCAAGTTCACTCAATGAAAGGCTCACAGTATATCATAATAATTATGTTGTATATAGTATAAATGCTTTTAAAATAAATGATCGACATATCATATAAGTTCGTTGTTTACCTGAATACCCATCAAACCTACGAAGTAATTACCTATATTTCAGCCGCTTCTAATGATTATGGGTTTTCGTTGCATCAGTGATCAATGAATATTCGAGTGCACAATCTCTGGGGATTTGTTTGTTTTGTTTTATTGTGTTTTACGCCGCTTTCAACCTTTTGGTCAGTTATATCACGGCGGTTCCTGGTTAAGTTGCCAGTTCTACTGGTACTTTTATCCTGACACCAGCGAGTCAGTCGTAATGCTAACCCACATCCCTCAGCGCCAAGACAGCAAATAGTTACTGCCATTTTTAAAGTCATTGAAATGACCCGGCCGGGGATCGAATCCGCAACATCCCACACCGAGGCGGACGCTGTACCACTATACTCTAAGACCCTAAGGTAATGTCCCCTTAGATATTGAAATGTTAATAAAAAACGCAGAAATATATAATTAAAGGTATTTTATATCTCTGAAAAACGTTTGATCCATTTCCTACATACAGACGATTTCTGGGGGTGAATTACCAGTTCTTGGACAGTTCTGGAAATTTTCCATTTCCCTACCATCTTCCTGGTCCACTTTAACCTTTTAGCCTGTTTATGACTCGATTTCTAAAGTTCCGCCAGGGCTCCATAGGGTGCGGCTGCGCCCCACTATTCATTTTCCAAAAATCGATTTGCGCAGCCGCACCCTAACGCGTTTTCAAGTTGACCCTTTCCTCTCTTGCACCTTTTTCGCGGGTCCTCTTTCGCGGGTTTGTGGGGTCGTGGGGTCCTCTTTTCTCTTACACCTCTTGTGGGCTGGTGTGGGGGTTCTCTCTGCCGCGAGTTTTCTCGTTATATGATAGTGGGGCGCAGCCGTACCCTAACGCGTTTTCTTTTCTTTCGTGGGGTGGAACAAGGTGACCCTTTCCTCTCTTGCACCTCTTTCGCAGGTCCTCTAACGCGGGTTTGTGGGGTCGTGGGGTCCTCTTGTCTCTTACACCTCTTGCGGGCTCGTGTGATGGTTCTCTCTGCCGCGAGTTTTCTCGCGGATTCCTACAGGCGCCAATGCCCATAAGCTAATGTGTGCACTCCATCCTCCTGAATGACCCGCTTGTCATCGTTCGCTGAAAGCGCTATCTTATTGATTTCCTCCGTGTACATTTCATGTCAATGACTCCGTATTACATTCAGTTTCTTCATCTGCTCCTTTCTACTAAACAGACAGGTCTTGTAGTCATCGAAGCTAATTTCCTTTTTGACCACACTCTGCTTAACACCTTTGCATCTCTTTTCTTCCTTACCCTCATACATTTTATATGAATATAATTCGGCTCGCAGGCCGACAAACTCATGCATAAGCTTTCCACCACATTCATCCTTAAACATTCCTACAACTTTTTTGTTCACACCTGACTTGATACCAGATGGGTGATCAGATGGAAAGTTGCTGGTATCAAATAATTGTTTTACATCCTCAATTATATCCTCGTATGCTAGACTGTCAGTGTCAGTGAACAATAGCTTAGCTTTATCGCCATATTTGTTCTTGATGTAGTTGAAGTGGAAATCGTACATCAATGTTTTGCTCAAGTCGAGGATAGACATACCCAGGTAAACCGGCTTTTCAAACCTAATCTTGGTCTTCTTCATATGAACGGCTATTACGTTTTCATCAAAGACGGAACAGTGGGTATAGTTAGGCTTGGCTGCTAGTCTCATAGCCTTGACTTCATCATTTACCAGCTTAATGTCAACCCTGTTTCGGATGTTTTCCATTGTTTTTCCGAAGACGGAGTTGTTCATAAGCTTGAAAAAGTCCTTTTCAAATTCATTATTTGCACGAGCTCTTAATGAAGTGTTAAGATCGATGTACTTTTGAAGCCAAGAGCTCTCCTCGAACCTGATGCCCCTATGTATCTTTGTTATTTTTAGACAAAAACTCTCATACATCTTGAGGTTGTTGTAGTGAACGACATACTTTGTCTTGTCTTTTAAATTAGGTATAAGTTGTTCAACCTTATTCACAACCATCCTTTCAGGAGCTAAAGGATACTCGTTATGTATATCGTGTAGCTTTTTAGGATACTCCAAGTCAACCTCTAAGAAACAGGAATGGTTCTTCCAGGCATTTAATTCATCTTGATCCATCCACTTAAATCCACTTGTAGGGAGAGACTTGCTCATAGCCCACCCATACAAATTGTTCGCATCCAGCTAGGCTAAATATTGTGTAGATTTTGAAGGTTTAAAACCTTTACCATGTACTTATTATTCGCCTTACCATACCGAGTCATGATACTGCTCACACCTCCTCTAATTCCTTTTTCAACATGAGTAACATATCTGGATCGCTTAACAGTTCTAGCCTTACATTGGTTATTTTCAAAGCTGATTCCCAAGCTAGGCCAGGTGCTGTATAATACAAAGCAGGATTTAAAGAGTAGTTCTTCATACAGACATCACGAAAGGTTTCAAAGACATCTGCCAGAAGCAATACATCTGACGTAAGATAGAGATTGTGGTAGTCTCTCATCGTATTACATTTAAAGTCCTTCCAAACCTTTTGCGCATGCACATAGTCTTCATCTGAAATACCATCGCCACTCAACTTGGAATAGAACTCTTCCTTTGAAGGTAACTGTGTTTCAGTCAACTTTTCAAGACCATCGACGTAGTCATATGGATAGACGCCCTTACGTGTTAGCAAACTTAACTGCTCACCTTCATATTTACTTTTCAAGTTTACAAATTGATCGTTCTGAAGGTTACCTACCAGTTCATCTAGACTAAAAGCCATCAAATTGAAGCTGTCAATAAATCGCAGCTCATGCTTCATCTCCTTTTCTTCTCCTTTTTTGTTGGTGAAACTGTCAATTACATACTCTTTGGTGAATGAGATGTACTTCTCTTCGTTGTTAGGGATGCAATTAATCTTACCCTCCGTTTTATCTAAGTTTTTAATGAATAGGTGGGAGTCATACCCACTCAGGTTGTGGAATACAACGGGGGTAAACTTTGGTGTCCGGTACTTGAGGTTGCAAGTGTTATGAGCAGCTCCTCGATACTTACCAGAGAAATGACAGTGATCTCTTACCCTATCCTTATCCAAATCTCCTTGACATATCCAGCATGCTGTCGCCTTCTCGAAAGCCTTTTGCTCCTTTGATGTAATGGCCATCTTAGCGTATCCACATTTTGTGTAGATGTCTTTAATGCTCTGTTCCAGCCTGTCAACAAAGATTTGAGACACATCCTCATCTTCAGATTGCTTTGTATAAATAACAGGATTGTGCTTGAGGTTAAGCCTTTTGTAAACCTCATCATCAAAGCATTTGATGAAGTAGCAGAACCCGCGAGGTGTTTGCTTTTGATACCGTTTGGTTTAACTGTTTTCTGGTCTCAAAGTCAGCATATATTACAAAGGGTATTTTCATCGATTTGAAAAAGTGCTTAAAATTTAAGGTTGATCTTTTCTTCGGCATTTCAATTTTTACAGCATCTTTTGAGTCGCAGTACTCTTTATGCTTACCTAAGGAATCCTCTGAGATAAAGGAGTTAAGGCATCGGAGACAGTTATGTCTTGTATGTCCATCCTTACTCAATTGGATGGACAACAATCTGCTCATGCTCTTAATGAGACAGTAGTGCTGTTTTTCCGTATCATCTATAAGTAAAAGGATAATAACAGTTTCATGCTCATGTTTGCTAGTGTGCGGCTGCGCCCCACTAATCCTAAGAAGATAGACGTCTCCATTTTCATAACCGAAGACATTGACAGAGATGGTGGCATTTTGTCTTTCAAACCTATCTATGGTTTTAAGGTCAACTGGGAAGATGATGTTGTCCCAGTTGAGTTCTTTCTACTGGTGCTTTAATAGTTCTGAGATACGCTCCTCATGACATTCTACCGGATTCAACGCTCTAACAACACTCCACTTGAAGCACATATCATCCTCGTTTTTCATGTTGATGATTGCCTTCTTTAATGCAAGCTTTCCGGGGAGTGGGATATAAGAATTACCTCGTAGTGGTTGATACTTGACTGTATGCAGCTCCAAACTAATGATATATTTGAAGATCCAATTACTACCCTGTCTTTGAAAGTTTGATAATGCTTCCATAATCCTATCAGTAATTGTGGTATATAGATCACTCGCATCTGTTCCTTCTAGATTAAACTCAATATGAGAGTGAAATGATGAAGGTTCCGAAATAACATCACCTGTTAGTATACTAGCTTTCTTCATCATACAGTTGAGGATTACTTTAATTTTTGTCATACGGTTCGCGGAAGTAAGTTTAACAATATTAGGTTTTACAGCATATAAAAACGTTTCTGGAATGTAACCGCTTCTTCCCTTAATCTCGTATTGCGTAGTAAATCTTTTTAAAGCCGACTTACTTTCCTTAAAAACAAATTGTGCCTGCTTCTTAAACAAACCTTTAACCTTTTCATTGAATGAGTTGAATTGATCTGAAATCACTTTCGGAGGAGTTGGTACATGATCAACTAGCCAATTATACCAATTATTTAACTTATTTTTTACTTTCGAAGTAATACATAGGGCTGCAGAGTAGCTACTCCTATGTTTTGTTTGAAATCACGTAAAAGAAATATGTTATACAAACATTTAGTATAACTTATTCCGATTTAACTTTATCCTCATCAATTTCAACTTATCCTCATCAATTTCAACTTTATCTTCATCAATTTGTACTTGTTACTTATTATTCCAAACCCTACCACTCCAAAATGTTATGATTCTTGGTGAGTGTTTGATGAAACAAGCTGCCTTGTAGATTGATAGGAATTTATACTCATTATTTAATGTTACATCTATTAATGTCACATGCTTTGGGTTGTTTCGAATTGTCTTTAGTCTCTCAAACCTTGATTCAATTTCTTTTCTAGGTTTAACTGGTTTTTCAACCTCTTTAGGTAAAATAATTCTTCTTCTTAATAACCCTATCAATAGAGGCTTGTTGCAGCGACAGTATACTTCTATTTTGTTGTCTTTCAGGATCTGACTTAGTTCTGGAAGTTAATTTATCATTTAATTATAGATTTTGTTTTCTTTAACTCATTCTTCATAAAGACGTAACGTTAACATTACGATTAGGGTGCGGGGAACAAGGTGACCCTTTTGCGCCCCACTAATATATAACACTCATCTTATTTCTGTCTGACTGGAAAGAGAGCATCTTGTCTGAGATAACCACAGCGGCAGGTGCATTTGCATTAAATTGAGCCTTGACTTGGATGTCAGTTATAGAGGTCTTTAACCTTTCACTCTACTTGCTCACATCGAAAACACAGAGTGGGTATAGATCCTTATAATCACTTGGAGTATTGTTAGGATTACTCACCAATTCATTCATGTTATAAAACTTCGATCTGAAGTATACAGAATCCCCATACAATCGACTAAACTTTTGCTTAGGAAATGAAGCATTGTAATCAACAGCTGGGTATTTACTTGAGTTTAACATGACATACATATTATTCACATTAAGATTGTCAAAAACAGTTGGATTTGTTGTTTGGTCACTATCTTTATTAGTTTGAAATGCAACAATAACCCAACGTGGTCTTTCTTGTGAAGACTTAACACTGAGACTCCAGGTAAAGTTTGTGGATGGAGGTACAGAAATACTATCACATTGTCTCATACGGTAAGCAACTGGGAGAGTTGCCTTAGACTCAATTGTCTTACAAAGCTGGAACCATTCGCTGTCAGCTGGTAACACGTGTGGCATAAACCAAGAAACCTTATCGAGAATTACCTTACCATAGAGCTGGTAAAGTACCTGCTCCTCCTCCTACATCAGCAACGCTCTTACAAATTGCATCATCGTTTCCTTTTCTAACAAGAGTTAGCGTTTGCTTAAGACCATAAATGACCTTCCTATAATCTTCACATAAACAGAAGATATGTTTTAGGGGAATCCGAAAGCTAAAAGTTCCTTTAGGTGTTGGGGATCCGATGAGATAATGTTGTCTAATTGCGTATCCTGCATTATACCCCGAGTCCTCAATATCCCACTTTGCATTAACCCCGGTATCCTTAGACCATACCTGATTCAAACCCTGACTTTTGCTAAAGTCATTGGGGTATTTTAACAAGCCCAACATGGTAGTTCTTTGTTCTGGAGAGAAGATATATTCAATCTCTTGCGAAGAAAAGTGATATTTAATATTACTAAACAGATACATAATTGCATTGTTTTTAAGGGCAATGTTGTCAAGATTAGCATATTCACCTCCTGTAACAGATCTTACAAGTCGACCCTCAACAATAAGATAGGACTCACTCGGATGAGTGAATAAATCCTGTGTCTCAATGTTAAGTCTGATCTCCCAAGGGTTGTTTAGATTCGTTCCCGTAACAGACTCATTCTCATGATATTGATATTCTTCAATACTTTTATTTATTGTAGGTGTCTCGGAAAAATTTAGAATGTCTATTTTTTATAGTAACACATTCTTTTTTTTTAACTTTTTTTTTTTAACTTATTTTTCACAAGTTAAAAATTTAAGATATTCCAACCCCACTAGTGGGGCGCAGCCGCATCCTAATAAGAGAGGAATAGTTGTGGAGTTGGAGAGTACATTACACTCCTAAGCGTAACGTATTTCATCTTATTGACCTCGAATGTCTTGCTTTTCTTAATCTTTGGATAAATCGTATTTCCATATACAATCGTTTTCTCAACACGATTCGTTTCCGAATATAGGTATTCATTCAGCTCATTCTCTATCTTCTTCATCTTCTCTAGATTTTCTTTTGACAATGTAATAGCGACAGAATTGTCAACCCTCTTGAACATCTCCGACCTTATCTTCATGATTAAGTTTTATGAAATCTATATCACTCATGTTTTTTAATAGGTTTTTGTTTTAACTCAGTTTAAGAAAATGATAACATTTACATTCTTACATGCTATTGAACCTTCGAACAAGATATTATATGGCAATAGCGTTCTGATTAGGGTGCGGCTGCGCCCCACTATAGTTCCGCCAGGGCTCCATAGCCCCAGAACCATTTATTAAGTTATTAATGTTAGGTCTTCGCACCGATCCAACGTTATTGACATGTTGTTGATTATTTGTGGTAGGCTGCGGCTGCGCCCCACTAGGTGCTAGGTACCCGCATCGAGGGCTGCCTTCTGTCCTGCCTGTAAAGCCTTTTTTGCTCCTTCTTTAACCAAATTTGAAGTAAGATTACGTAGAGTCTTTGCTGCAGAGGATGAAAAAACTTTTGCAACCACATCTGCCATAGACTCAAAGATTCCTGATCCTCCATATGCATAACGGTTTTCATATCCATGATGGTTTATAATTAGCATATCTTTTTATAGTAATAAGATTTTTTATATAAATCATCGTCCATGATGTTTTGACTCTTCAATCGATTCAAAATGAATAAAATCTCATCGTTTACTCCAGTGTTTCCCGCTGACTTGCTTGCCATCAGCAGATCAAGCATAGCCACCAAATTGTTTGCGTCGGGGAGAAGTTCACTTCGTGCCAGACCTTTTCCCGTAGATGAGGGAACGAAGTGAGCACTTACGTTTTGCGCTTTTTTAGACTTCTTTTTGGATCCAAGTCTGCTAGGGTGCGGCTGCGCCCCACTATGCCACATCGTTTTCAAGAGATTTTTCCACTTCCAACTGTTACTTGCCATCCTCCTCCTCCTCATCATCATCATCATCATCATTTTTAACTGAATGATTGCATTAAGATCTATGATTTCATAACTACCTATAGGGATAATAATATCCACCCATGACTGACCCCCATCATGAGAGTATCTAAAGACGTTGTTTGTAGAATCGATGTTTGGAAAGCTGTAGTACGTCTCTAGGTTGACTAAAGCCATTTCATACTTCTTATTGAGTTGTAATGGTGGATTAAATCTGGTTTTGATATGTGTACTATCATCACTCATCACAATCTGGAATGAGCGTTTAGGTTCTGTATTTTATGCTATCTGTTCTAGCAGATCAATATTGTTTGCATTCATTTTATATATCATATATATTTGTTTACGGGATGTAAAAATGATCAAACCTACTCCTATACTTTCCATTATCTTTCTTACAGGACAAGTCAATCACAACAAAACCATGTGTTTTTCCCATGTCTTTTTGCATAAAATTCTAAACTCATCGTTTGACATATCACTGCTGACATGATCGTTGTAGATGTGGTTAATGTTCTTAAGATCTTGGGGGAACAGAACGATAAAGTTTGCATTCTCGCTGATAGTCTGTCTCGGGATTTTAAAATAGTTTTGTGATAGATAGAAACAGTCCACGTTTGAATGTCTTCCACGAATGTAGTATGACTCACATTTGTTTAGCTTTTCAAGCAACAGATCATCAAAGATCATAAGGTTCGTGTTGTTTGGACTAAGTTCACGTGGATCTGGCACATCCTCTGACGTCTCATCAAAGCTGCATTTTATGTCAGACTTGTATCTTAAATTTTTACTCATCTCTTCAACTATAGCTTCTGGGGAAGCATCCAGACTCATAATCTCCTCCTAAAAGTTAAATAACTGAATGATCGCTTCTTTAGAAAGCTTTTCCTCAAAAGCCTTTCTCAAAATCCTATACTCTGGTTGAAACAAACTTTTACCAAATATAGATAATTCATTGTAGTCTAACCAACCTGCATTAGTAGCAGATTCAACAGCAAGATAGTCTTTCCATAACCTGACTTCCCAATAATTACTCCCCGTATTGACTTGGGGAGTAAAGGGTGATTAAACCTTTTGTATTGCATTTCATTCCACGACAGATCTTTCACTTCCATTGCTTTTTAATATATATGCACATGCAGAGCTTTTCCAGAGAAAACAAAAACTTCAAGTACTTGTTGACTGTAATTGACATATTTTCAAAGTATGGCTGGATGATACCGCTAAACTAGAAAGTCTGTTGCAGATGCATTGAAACAGATCTTAAAGGAGCGGAGACCGAAGAAAATGTGGATGAACAAGGGTAAAGAGTTCTATAACAAGAATGTACAAAACCTTGTTGAGCTCTACAGTACGGAGAATGAAGAAAAGTCATCTGTGGTTGAGAGGTGGAACAGAACAATGTAGGAACAAATGTGGAAGTACTTCACTGCTAATTCCACCAGGAAATACATTAATATATTGAATGATCGTGTAGATCAATATAACATCACAAAGCATTCTTCGATAAAGATGACTCAAGTAAAAGCTAGTATGAAAAAGAATGAGAATCGTGTGTATATAAATCTGTATAAGGATATGCCAACAAGTCACTCAGAACCAAAATTTGCTGTTGGTAATAGGGTTAGGATTACTTTACTAAAAAGAAGAGGACGTTTGAGAAGGGGTACACACCGAGATGGACTGAGGAGGTGTTTACAGTATCAGAGATTCAGTATACCAACGCTGTAACATACAAAATTAAAGACTACAACGAAGGGGAAATTCAAGGTACATTCTACGAGCAGGAGCTTCAAAAGACTAACCAAGAGATGTTTAGGATTGAGAAGGTAATACGAAAAGCGGGTAAAAAGGCTCTTGTAAAGTTGTTTGGTTATCCAGAGTCGTTTAATTCATAGGTTGATATTAGCGCACCAAAATGTACATATCAGTTGACAATGTAGATGTTGTCAAGTTATTATCACATTTTAGAGGGGTGTTTATGCGTAATGAGTTGGTTGGTCGTCTTAAAAAAGAGGAGTGTGGTATACTCAACCTAGATGACAACGACAACCTAATTGATCAATATGGAACTAGGACTGGTGGTGGCACACATTGGATTGCATGGTGGAAAGATGCCACCATATGATTCATTTACTTTAATCCTTTCCCAATTGTGGCCGTATAATGGCGCTTTTTAACGTGCAATATCTCCTGTTGCCACTTTGTTTTCACTTTTATTCAATTATAACACTTTCATTAAAAGAGATTTTTCGTATTCTTCACAAGATGTTTTCTGCTGCAAAACTGCTGTATGTGAGAAATTGTTTTGTCAGTATCTAACATGTTACACCAACATCCTCGTCGTGATGACAATTGTGTGTACCTATTGGATTGTGTCTGCAATCAAAAATCGACCGCTCTGTGCCGATACATATAACATCATCAAGCCATATGGGTCCACTACCGTCAGTAACCCCGCCGCTTTGCACCTGCCTTGCATTCCTACAATGAAATAATACCATATATGCAATCATAGGCATCGAATAATGCTTTAATTTTGTTTAATGATTTTACTTTACTACGAATTTTACATTTCCATGTCGGAACTTGATCACATGATCATTTTGGAGTAGAACAATGAAGTGAATTTTATGAAAGCGATATTTTCAATTACCGATTTTCACTTTCAGACATACTTGTATGTTCACATGCCAGATCCTACACGACATTATATTATAATGTACATTGAATTCAAATTTGTATTGAATATTCGTGGTGTTTATATTATGTTTTGTTTTGGCTTTAAAGGGAGTCTACTCTATATGCAATAGTATTTCAGTAATATCTCGGCGACAGAACACTAATTGGTGATCCCTGTGTGACAACTCAGTACAAGACTATAGAAAGTGCCCGTGATGATCGACTCAAGGACCCTAGGTCTCAAATCACCTACTCGGACTCCTCGGTTAAAAGGATTTGTAATGGTGAGATCAAAACTAAGCAGTTGAATGTTACCCTTTAGGAAACTCGGCATTGGTAAAAACACTAATATGAGCCGTCCCGCGAGGAAACCAACATTGTGGACTCTGCGTAAAGTATCGACCCGGGTCAGCCTAAGCATGACGCGCAGGCTTATTCGGATAGACACCTTTGGATGTTCTGTTTCAGGAATCATTACTCTATACCTACACCCCCCCCCCCTAGACGAAATGTGTCGGACCGGATCATTCTGCGCAGATTGCGCAGGCTGATATGGGTCGATACATTACGCAGAGGCCACAATGTTGGTTTTCTCGCGGGACGGCTCATATAGCTTTAATTTAAGCCTTCACCAATAAATACATCAATACAGTGATCTCTACCATAAAATGTTAGGCTACACGTATATCTCTATGCCGTGCGTCTGATGCACAGATGAAGATAATATCTATGCTTGAATAGGGTCAACACTGATTCATACTATCCAAAATTTATGATTGCATACGAATAAACTATCATGAAACGTACGTATCTGAATGTCCCAACATCCTGCACACAACTTTGGCAGCATTGGTGTTGAGGTTGAAATCATCATCACAAACCGTTCCCCATGTTCCGTTATATTTTACTTCAAGTCGATTTCCATTCAGTCGTATCAAACCTGTACAATCGATTAATAAAATCAATATATTGCTTTAAATAAAGGTTAATATAATGTGCTTGGTAATATTAACGTAGCTTACAGGTTACATGTATTGACTGTTTTCGAATATTTCTATTTCATATGGTTCGTTTAGTTTGTGTTTTATCAGTGGTGGGAAGAACTTGAAGATGCTTTTATTTAATACTTTTCGATGTTTATATATACAGCACATATGTAATTAGGCTACGGCGCTGCGCCTTTCAACTACGTACATGCGTTGCTTTAGTAAATATGTTTACGCGATATTTCTTTGTAGGAAACGCCTGGACACGAGCTCCATATCTTTGTTATTTCCTACAAATATATGAACGATGTCCGGTTTACACTACACCGTAAGACTATTCGTCAGTTTACACCATGCCTGAATGTAATGATATTGAGAGTTCGACTCAGATGACATATCATTGCAGTCTTTGGATATGTCTGAAGAACAGGAGGCCAAGACAATGTGTTTATCGCAGAAAGCATACACGTTTGTTCATTATTGTCGACGATCGTTTTTATAAAAGAGACTCCAACAATTGGTGATGTGCTTAAAATGTCGGTCCTGCTCATGGTATGCAGTTCTCATAGACTGATCAGGTCCGAACGTTTCTACATCCTAAGAAGTTCTTGTTAAGGAATACCTACTCTTAACATATTTCCCCCAAAACAGGTGTAACGTACCGATAGGACCAGTCTGCGCATGCTAATTCAGATTGACCCATGTTTCTCATATCAAATCAAATTGAGTGGTATAAGACACACTTTACTTTTAAATTAGAATATACTGAACAGAAAAGGCACCGTAACAACGAAATATTTCTATATACATTATATGTAGATATATATGTAGATACCCTGTATATAAGAAATACTGTATACTTTATATTTAGCCAGTTTCATATTATTTACCTAGTACTGTAAGCTATGTTGTTTTGTCGTGACCCTTGATTGTACTGAGGACATTTATCTAAGTTCGCTATATATGTGTTTTCTATACATATCTATATGAGACTATGTCTCCGGATGAGACTGTGTCTCTATGTCTTCACATATAACACACGTTCATGTTTACATTTGCGCAAAACTTTACAAATGTTCATAATTACTTGGACACTTTCTTGGAAAACAAGCACCGGTCTCATCTCCTTTCCCTTGACAGTCTAATCCACCATGTTGCGGAGCCGGATCATTACAAAGCCTTACTCTTGTGTGTGTACCATTTCCACAGGTCACTCCACAATTAGACCAAAGCTGCCATGCTGACCACTGTCCTTGTACTGAGTTAATAACATCATGAGATATTCATATCGATGATATGTAAATATATCATTTTCAATCATTTTAATTTATTAATCCAAAATTAAAATTGATAACAGTAACAAGCTCATTATTGCAAAAGTTGCAACAGTTAACCTATAATAAATGATCCTTGTGATTTCATAACTGAACGGTAAACAAAGAAGACAGTGAAATCATTTGAGGTGAAATTGCTTATTATGAACGATTCTCCTTTTACCATAACGTTTTCTATCAATTATTATCTTTCCTTAACGGAGATCTTTCATTGTTTTGCCCTAATGTCTTCTAAGTCGTCTGCTACAGATTATGTTGTATATGAGAAAGGGGTTTTACATAATATTACTTTTAGGTAATATTTTATTCGTCTTTAGTTTTCCTTTATTTTAGCATTTGGCCTTTCAAATTAGTCACACCTCCTTATAACAAAGACCAAAGTGATGACAGCGTCTAACAGTAACTGAGTAAGGCAACACAATCGAGGGATTTATGGATACCCATCGAAAGGATTTTGACTATTTTGCTAAATCAAGTGAGGGAGTTTGGAATACCCTGTTAAATCCACCCATTTTAAGTGGTTCTACATAAACCCATAATTTGATTACATTCATATTCAAACATATACTTATGTACTTAAAATAAAACTTTAATAATACGTTTTAATGTTCATGTACCCGTGTAATCCTGTTTATATTTGTGTGAGTTCGTGTGCGAGTGAGTACTTGCGTGAATTTATGAATGCCTTATGTGCATGCAAATGATTTCCTTAATAGGCTACTTATGTTGTACGACGGAAAACCATGTGTTATTCAAGCCAATAAAATGTATTTATCTTCCTTTCTGTATTGTTTACAAATACAATTAACTTACCTATTGGATGATCACAAAACCCACAAAACTTAGGACACTTGATCTGAGCCTGATAAGTGTCGCTGCAGATGTTGAACGCACTACCGGCAGCTTGACAGTCAAGTTTCGGATCATCCTGACAGGTCGACGAATTGGTTGCTATAGAAGAGAAAACGTTTACATTCATGTGGCTGTTTTATTTAATATAGTTACAGATATTTGTTTATGTTATCTAAAATACAAAAAGTAAAATCCAATAAACGGTTGTCACCATTTTGTTTGATTATTCTTGAGAAGGATATGTTCTGATAGCTTGTGCAGAGTGGCGATCGCGGCTATTGCTTACTTAAACAGGTATCTTCAAGGACATTGTAAAATTGTAGAAACGCCAAAAAGAGAGTTTTTTGTATAAAACGCATATATGTACCTAGCATTCCAGTGGTGCAGGTGCGATTATTACAACCATCTGTGCTGCAGCATTGACTGCAGTCTATTTTATTTGAAACATCTCTACCAATAATTGACAGTGGTGATATCGTTGTCGTTGCTGTTGTTCGACACACCTTGAAATGAGAAAACATATGGGAACAGGTTTTACTATTGTATTAAGTGTTAACAAATAAGCCTTTTGGGAAATGTATTACGGTATCGACTCACTTCGCCAACCTTTAGTTCAAACATGAGATTGGAGGATAAAACAAGTGCAAAGTGTGATTTTAACCTTTGTTACATTTGAGAAACAGTGGAGAGACACATTCTCATAATAATCTTCACTGTCCGCTGACGCCACTGACACCATTGACACCATTGTCACCACTTGCACAAATGACACCATTGACACCACTGACACCACTGCACCACTGACACCAATGACACAATTGACACCACTGACCAGAGTCTTTTTGACTGTTCCAACGCACCAATAACTCGAGTATATGCTTTCGGAATTAACCAATCAAATAATATAGATTGACTAATTAAGATTAGAACAATATGAATGCAAGAGATTGTTCATGTTTACATATATTTGAGCATTTAGCCTATTATTATTGAAAACTCATTCATGTGAGCTGTTAATGTACAATTTTGAAAAGTATTTTCAAATTGTTTAAAATTTCTTTGCATTCTAAGATATCACTATTCTATTCCACGTTTTGATTGAATGAAATACCTGAATTGGTCTACATCCCAAGGTGAACCGTCTTTCAGTACCAACTCCCGTCGTATCAGTGAAACAAAACTGTGTAAACAGAATGAAAGTTAGGTATATTTTGTATCTTTGTATATTCATATGAATGCATACAGGTCTTTTTAGCGAAATTTCGAAATTGTTTGTATCGAGTCCTTTTGTTTCGAGTGTCCCGCTACGTGCGTAAACAGTTACTTTGATGGTTGCAGGCATACATTCACATCAAGGTATAATACGTGTGAAAGCTCCAGCCGAAGGCTCGAGCGAAGCACGCCTATAGGTTACCCGTACGAACACATCATACAAGATCAAAACAAAGAGAATTCAGTACAATCTTACTGTTTTTCACATATAAACACTCAACCCGATAGCACTTTCTTTCGGCCATTTCGCTTCCGGTCTTACTGGACGGACATTTTTTCGTAACCTATTAATTTCGTAACCGGTAAAACTCGCAGATACGATATTCGTATGTTTTGACATATCAAAATATATTTAGAACTAGAGGGAATAATTAAATTTAATTCCTTCTCGATAAAGGAATGAAAACAAGGAATCTGATATGTGATAGTTTGCGTGTAATTGCACTCGTTTCCATTTTTAAAATGATATTTTCTTAACCGGAAGTAAACACATCCAAATGTGACGTCTTTGCAACGCAAGTGAATTCATTGTGATGCAAGTAATAAATAAATAACAAAAGGAAAACGACATTAATGGTAGGAAAGGATAGCTTGACTCGTCACAAATGGATTTCTTTCACTGGATTGACTTTATGAAGGGTAAGTCGACTTTTCTTTTGTACCTGTCATCATTATTTCATGGATTTTATATTTTGGCAATATAGAGAAGCATTAAACACTTGCAAATGATAGTAAATATTTCAACGGAAGTTATCGTTCGTTACACGGACCTCAGATATTATTTTAACTGAAAAGGACGAATAATTCTGTTTCTGTATCGACATAGCTTCATTTCAAAGTAAGATATTTATTATATCAATAATTTGCTTAAAAATATAACTTCATATCTAAATAATTTGTTATTATCTGTTGAGAACTTCGTCACATCGCGTTACACAGTGTGTATTGTTTTTGTCTGTATCTGTGTTCCAAGATGCTTTCGTCACATCGTGTGACATCACACCGTGTTTATTGTTTTTGTCTGTATCTGTCATATCTTCGACTGTCTTGTTGTATTGACTTTAAGACGTTAAACTATATATTGCAGTAAATGTAGTAAACAAACCAAACTACAGTCTATTTCAAATTATTTGTCTCCAATTTAAATATTTATTTTTACATTGTACAGTTTAACAGTCTGTGACATAGTCTTTGTCAAATCATGAAAGTATGACCAGAATCAGTTCACCTTGGTTTTGGGGTTTACATAGCCTAGGCTAGTAAATGTTTTAAGCCATATATCTTCCAACCTGATAGAGAGGAAAACACTTTCATGCCTTCCGTTGTTTTAAAGAAATGAAACACATAACCTTTCCCTCAACAGGCTTTCTAGTAGTTCCATCTTTTTTTTTTTATCTAAAATGTGTTTATTTATCAAACTCAAATGAGTCCATTGTTTAAAAGGAATGATGTTATGTATGTGCATGGGCTATCAGTAAAACACATTACTTTTCTTTCAACAGGCTGAATTTCTAGTAAATTCATCCCTTTTTTAACCAAAATTTGTTTATTGATCAAACTCAAATGAGTCAATTGTTTTAAAGAAATGATGTCATATATGGGCTATCAGTAAAACACATTACTTTTCTTTCAAAACACACTAAATTTCTAGTAGATTCATCTTTTCAAAATTTGTTTATTGACCAAACTAAAATGAGTCCATTGTTTTAAAGAAATGATGTCATATGTGGGCTATCAGTTTAACAGGCTGAATTTCTAGTAGTTTCATCTTTCTTTTATTCAAAACTTGTTTATTGATCAGATTGGACAAACTTGTTACTAAGAATTTTAACATTAATTTCATTAGGTTATTTTAAATACTTTGCATGTATGTATTCAAACCACATCTATTCATAATAATGTCAGTTATAAGTCACCCAGTGACCTCACATAAGTGTTCTGTCCTCTGATATAACTAAAATAACACAGAAATGTATCTATATATATATACAATAGAAATGGTAAAATTTAAACTGACCGGTATACATTCATTGTAACAAAAACATTCTTATACTTTCCAACTGCTGCTCAGAGTAAAGACCTATACTGTAGTTTAATGGTAACACACCTGCATGGTCTAACAAGAGTTCTGAGTTCAAATCTCAGCAGGTACATGTTTTGAACAAATTATACATGACACAATTAATTAAACACTTATTACATTTTTATTCAGGCTTCTAGTGAACATATTTTACTCCCTGCTGTACCCTTTTCCAAAGCTTTTATAACTGAGCAATCACAATTCAAAAAAGGAACAGTTATCAACATTGATAACTCTGAGAATCTGTACATGTTCAAGGTCTGATCAGATCTTTCACTATCAATTTTTTTCAAACGACATATTTCATATTCATGTATACATAATCAGTTGTTATGCTTTGGTACTTATTAACAAATAACCTGATGCTGTTGCATGTTTTACAAATTAAAAACCAGAAAAAGAGATAGGGGTTTAAAGTGAAAATGTTGTTGAATAGGAAAATATTGTTCATTTTGGATCAATTACACCATTCCGACAACGTATTCAGATTTATCACAGAAATCACGAAATTTACATCAGGCAATGGGCTAAACTTTACTATTTTCAACATACATCATTATAATTGGGACTTTTGAAAATATTTTCTCAGTCTGTATGCATAGTGTTCTTGTCTTTAAATGTCTCAAGATTATACATTCAGCCAGATCATGCAAAGGTAGCCATTTGCCATTCATCTATAGGTGAGAAATCAAAAGATGTATTTACGTCTCATCGTTTGATTCTTTCTTAATTATTCTTAGGCTTGGCCTGGAAGATTGTTGTGTGGAGTATTCTAAAAAGCCAGGGGAAAATGTTAGATAAACTGAAGTACCATTGAGAATAATGTTAAGCTCAAGTCATTCAATCAACCATGGTAAGACTAAGAGTCAGTTTCCAATTATATTTATTACTAGTTTACAAATAATTGGTATTTTTCCTTCAACATCCTTCGAAATTTACAGCCCCTGACCTAATACAAAATAAAACAGATATGTACAAATTAAACTTAAATGCATGATAAGTTTTTATCTTTTTTAAATTCCTTTTTGTAACTTTCTACAATTTGCCTATAAATGTGTTACTTGATGGGGGACTAACACTGCTTAATTAATTGTTATTGCTTTCACACGACCTAGGCTTTGCCTATTAACATATTAGCTTTGATGGGTTCTGTGATTTCCTTACTACGTCGGTATTTATTAACATTGCAATGACTCGGCGATTTCCGTCTGATGTCGTGAGAGCTCGGTATTGTTCGTAGACTAGCCGGGGACAATGATCGAAAAGCTAATGTACACGATCTATTCGAAAGACATTATATGGTAATCGAAAAAATAATTAAATATGTTCTACTCTTATTTTGAAAATTAAACGGTATATGTTAAACAAAAGGCGTACACAAACTACTTACAAGACATCTTTAAAATTCTAAATGTGATCATGGTATATTTGTGTCTGAAGATATAGATGAGTTAATAGCCTTAATGTTTGCTGACGACGTCTCCAGTTTCTCTGATACTGTTGTACGTCTACAACGACAAATTAATTATATTGAACAGTTTTGTACATCTGTTAATATGAAAATTAATATCGATAAAACAAAAATTGTTGTTTTTTAGAAATGGAGGCATCGTCAAGCAAACAGAGAAATGGAATTATTGTGGGTATTAAATCTGTTGAATTAATATTACGATTCCAGCGTAAATTTGGACATTTAAATTCGGTAGATATGTTTAAAGTGTTTGATGCAATTGTTAAACCTATACATTGTTATTGTTCTGAAATTTGGGGTTATAAATATGTTGAAAAAATCGAAAAAGTTCAAATCAATTTTTGTAAACAATATTGTAATTTATCACACAACACATCTGATATTTTAGCTTTAGGAGAATGTGGTAGATTACCTCTATGTATAACTTATATTCCAAATTGTATTGAGTTTTGGTTAAACATATTACGTATGGAAAGCCATAAATATCCTAAACAATGTTATAATATGCTAACTCAATTGATGAGGCTGGTAGAAGAACTTGGGCTAGTAATATTAAAGAATTATTATTTACGTACGGTTTTGGTTATGTTGGGATTACTCAAGAAGTTGGAAATGAATAAAACTTTATACAATTATTTAAGACACGCATTAAAGATTGTTATTTACAAAGATGGAACTCAGGTTTGAATGATTCATCCAATGCATTACATTATAATTATTTTAAATCCCATCTTTACTCCGAACCATATTTAGATATTGATTTGTCCTATATTTAAAGAAAAACTTTATCAAATTTTCGTTGCTCGAGCCATATTATAATGATTGAAAAGGGCAGGCATTCATCGATAGACAGAGATTTAAGATTTTGTCCTTTTATGTATAAAAAATAATATTTATGTAGTCGAAGATGAGTTTCATTTCTTCTTTGAATGTAATGAATATGAAATGCTTAGACAAACTTTCTTTAAACCTAACTGGTTAAATAATAGATCTCTTAACATGTTTTACATAATTATAAGTATGAAAAGAGTTTAGTCAGTATTGCTCGATTCTTATTTAATGCATTTGCAAGAAGAAAGGCAACTCTTGATTTATAATATTAGAAATTTTACAAGAATTCGTAATTTGTATCCACACTATAGATAAGTTAAATTTGTTATGTAAATATCATTTAATAATGCATTCAGTTAAATACGATACTGATATCTGTTTCAAACAATTCTTTTCAATATCAACTAAATATCTGATACTATATTGAAATGCTTAAAAACTATAACTATATTTTCACTTATTATGCTAAACTATAATTGTTTAATCATAACAGCTTATAAATGTATATGTTTATTTGAATACCACCAATATGTATTGTTTGCTTCACTCTATTTGATGTATTTACATGTTATATTTTGGGCTGGAGGCCTTTATTACTAAATAAAATATGTCTATGTCTATTTAAAGGATGATACGGTCATAATGCGAAAAAAATGTGTTTTTTTCGCTCAAAGGTAACAGGTGTGAGATTTTTTTCATTTTTTTCACTACCCATGAACATTTCTGAAATGAGACTAGCAAAATCCATGGGGGCCGTCATTTTGGATATGTATAAAATGAGACTAAAAACACGAATTGAAAATTATTGTCGTCTTTTAAATCTTTTTTTTTTTTTTTAAAAATAATCGATATTTAAGATCATTAAAGTGCTGTGTTATTTTCGTGTTTAATTAACATTTGTACGAAATAATTAAAAATAAATGGAACTCTGTACAAAATATGTTTCTCCCGTTCGTCAAAAAAACGACGGCAAACGACAGCATTAGCGACGTGACGTCATTTCCGTAACACTTAATCTTGGCGTAACGTCAAATGGAGCGAAGTCGTTTCCCGCAAAAAAAAGTGGTATCAACATGAAAGACCCCAAATTCCTATACATAACTCACTCATACAAAGTATAATTATTTATCAAACATTGTGGTAAAGAATAACTTTCTCATAATGAGCAAATGTTCCTTTGGCGACAATCATTTCCTAAGTCGTCTGCTGCTATAGGAACCGTCTCTAATAGTGAAAGGGTTGAGCAGAAATGTGAACTCTTACATAATTTGTTCCTGTCATATTAACTGGTTGATAAAGGCAGTCGCCAGGTGGCATCAGAAAATGGCTGATATATTTGCTTCTTTACCATAATGCAGGTGATCGATAAAGGATCATCTTGGCCATCATGTTTTAACCTCGTTCATCATAAATGTATTCCTTGATTTTCTGAAAGTCTTTACTTTATTATTTTCTGTTCGTAATAATAGACGACAGCAATAAGAATTCCAAACTTGTTTTGATCATGCAAAAAACATGACACTCTCATTTTTATCGTCTAGTCAATTACTTATAAATATTTTTTTATGGCCAAAGTATGCTCTTTAATATTTGTTTATAATTATCTTACGTTTTTTCGTAAATAGGTGGCACCTCTAGATATATTAATAGTATGCGAATGTCAATCTCAAAAACCCTAGTAAGTATTATCTATCTAGTGCCTCTTGTTGTTCTTCACTCTATCCCTCTCTCTCTCTTTTTTTCTCTCTCTCTCGCTCTCTCTCTCTCTCTCTCTCTCTCTCTCTCTCTCTCTCTCTCTCTTTCTCTCTCTCTCTCTCTCTCTCTCTCTCTTTCTCTCTCTCTCTCTCTCTCTCTCTCTCTCTCTCTCTCTCTCTCTCTCTCTCTCTCTCTCTCTCTCTCTCTCATGTGTATTATTTTCTCTTTATATATATATATATATATATATATCTCTCTCTCTTTGCCAAGATAATTATTCTGATAACATCCTAGTTTCGTGCCATGATATCACACACAATGCAGTTGAGTATCCTCTATTTATACTTATTTCCAGATTATATCTTACGTATACTTACCTCACTTAAATTACAATGCACTACGTTAAGACAATCAGACACATTGTGTATGCTGCTGCAATTGTAACAGTCCAGGCCATCTAAAAATATAGTACAATTCTTCCTTTTGATCGATTTGATATCGAAGTGTCGGTAGTAGTACGTTATCACATCGCTAAGAACGGTATTACATCGTTAGTACATCGGAAGGACTACCGTCTCAAATCTGTACCAGTACGGTACATATTGAGGCCAGCGGAGAGCCGCCGATCTATTACGGGACGCTACCGGTGCTCTAACGACATTAACGAAGCCATACTGGAGTACTGCCGTTGTAGTTCCGTTTCTCGCTCCGGCAGCGCAACGGCAGAAATGTTTGAGCATGCTCAAACATTTACACCATCGCCTGCCGTTGCAAATGTTATCGCCGATGTTCTGACGATGTTCTGACGATGTACTACCGTTGGGCTGCCGTACTGGTACCGATCCCCGAAAATCGTCAAATGTGTGTTCCGGTATAGCCAAAACGACTAAGTGTGACAGGCCCTGTAAATGTTCACGTATAAGAGTTGTATGGTGGCATACTTCGGTCACCACATAACCACTTACTTATCACGTTTTATAACTAGTTAGTCACTTAATTATCATGATCAATATCTGATTAACGCGTTAATTGTTATGTTGAGATACTTATGTCAACACAAAAAAGTCTATGTTACTGCCCGCTTCTGCAAACAGATACCTACATAATGCCATGTTTGATATCTACTAAGTGGTTAACGTATTAGTTAACTAGTTAGTCAGATAAGTATCGTGATCATTAAGTGGTTATGTGGTGGCAGAAGTATGCCAACATAGAGTTGAAACGCAAGAGATATTGAAAACTTAACACATTACCAACGTCGTTGTGACTTCAGTATAAATTGCGCTCGGATAAATATGAAAAACCGCATCATGCCACCGGTACTACTAGCACGTAATTAAATTGTGTTATATTTAGGAAATCGATCTCATTTTGAGTGATATACCGGTTCTTATATCACGATTTGGAGTTCAGGTGTGTAGTAATTATCACAAAGGCCGAATGGCCTAAGTGATTAATTTATACACACCTGAACGAAAAAATCGTTGACCCGACATATTTGCAATCGGCAAAGAGACCGAATGTGTGTTAACAAGAGATACAATTTTACGTTAGCACGTAATCGTTCGTGATATATGTAGATACAATATGTAGCGTTTTTGCTTGTGGCAATTTTAAGTATGCGGAATACTCAGCAGTCTGCATCATTTTATTTTTCCCTTTTCTGCAGCAGCAAAGGCAAAATAGACAACCTGAAATTTAAGTCACTGATAAAAATACAATTCAAGAGGGCCATGATGGTTATGGATCTATTGCCTGAGTTATAAATCACATAGTAAATCATAATAACTAATTTTGTGGTCAGGTAAGCTAATACTAGTGTTAACAAGAGTTCTCTTTAATTTAGTCAAGTGATCTTGTTTTTGAACCAACATGACCCATATTCGAATTTGGTCTAAATATCATCAAGGCAATCATTCTGACAAAATGTCAACACTCTTAGTTTTCGACCGGATTTGACCCATATGCAAACAAGTCTAGATATCACACAAACACCCTTTTTGACATGCTCAAGTTAAAAATATCGCTTCCAGAAAGTGTTAACAAATTTGTCTTCAATCTAGTGACCTTGTTTTAGACCTACAGGACCTTTATGTTAACCTGGTCTAGATATCATTACTACAAACACTCTACCAAAATTCCAAGCTCGGTCTTTAGAGTGTTAACAAGATTGTTTGGCCTAGTTACCTAGTTTCTGAGCGGACATGACCGTTATTGGAACTTAGATTAGATATCATCAAAACAATAATTCTGAAAATGTTTAAACATAATCAAGTTAGAAATAAGACTTTCCGATTATTATCAAGATGTACCATCAATTTGACCTAGTGGCATAGTTTTTACCCGACATGACCCATATTCAAACTCCAAGCTGGGAAGCGAAAAATGCGATGTCTAGAGTGTTAACAAATGTTTTCGTCAATTTGGCTGAGTGACATAGTTTTTGACCGGACATAATAATGTCTAATTTACTTTTAACAGTGTCCTTTGAATCTACCACAAGTGTGCGTGCTTCTTGCCAATATGTTGAATGTGCAAGTTTTAGCAGTACGGTTAACAATGTCTGCCTTTTATTACGGTAGTCAGCGTTAATTTGGAACAACCCTCGTACGGCTAGGAATGTTAAATCGGTTTATAACACTGCAGTTTAGGTGATTAAGACTTATTTAGTTCCTGAAAATTTACATGTTCACATTATACGAATGTACACTGTTATTTAATTAATCAAACACTTGATAGCCACAATTAATTATGTACTTCATACGTCTCTGTATCTGCTATGGCAAAACATGATGTTTTGTTACATTATACGAAATAGAGAGAGGATTTATTTATTTATTTGAATGATATTTTACGTAATTTTAACAGTATTTCAGTTATATCACGGCCGTTCCTAGGTAAATTATCAGTACTACAAGTATTACTTATCCTGACACAGATACATCCGTACATTTTATATCCTTACAATCATGAGCGCAAAATGGAAGGAGGTCACTATTACCATTGATAAAGTCTGTGGTATGACCCGGGCGGGGATCGACCCCTGGTCTCCTGCCCCCAAGGCGGTCGCCCTAATCTCTACTCTATGGAGACGGTCGAAATAGCGAAATAAAGATATGACAAATCAATTATGTCGAGGACTGCCTACTTTTCCTAATGGCTAACAATCTTGCCGATGTTTTAAAATATCTTTGACCAAAGTAGATGGAATCATTGTCAGTGACCAATATGGAAAAACTATTCCACCATAAAAAAAAAAATACATCAGGACAGGGTAATGATAACCTGAATAAGGATATTACAAAATGCAATCTCGCAAACAATTTAATTTCTTACATGTTTGAGTAAATAGCAACATCACGTACACAATGAAGAAAACCAACGGCAGGGATGGTGTCCCCATGGTTCGGAGTGTTGTTGTTGAATCCCTTAAAAAGACAGTATAATGTGTGCTGAAACTAGAGAAGTACATTAATATATGCATTTGCTGAATTTGGGATTAATTTTGGTCAAGTTCGTATTGTTATTTGTATTGGAATCGGTATAGTAACTTTTGATGGCTGCAACAAATATTGTAAACCTTTCTGAAATTGGCACAGTTTATTTGTAGAAATATGTATGGTATATTTGTCGAAAGTAGTGTTGTAATTTGTGTTGATATTGGTAAAGTCTTTTTTTCTTTTCAGAACTTGGTTTAGTAATTTTGCTGAAATTGGTGAAGTATATTTTGAAGAAACATGGGCCTGTCCATTGAAGATGTTATCTCATTAAAATTAGACATAAACTTCGCTCACTAGAAAAATATGAGCCGTTCCGCGAACAAAAATCAACATTGTGAACTCTGCGTAAAGTATCGACCCTAATTCGCATAGGCATGCCGCGCTGGATAATCCGAGCAGACACTTTTCGCCTCCTGTGGATTTTATGTTTCAGGAAGGATTACTCTATACCTCTACACCCCTGAGACGGAATGTGTCGGCCTGATCTTACGCAGAGCCCATACTGTTGGTTTTCTCGTGGGACGGTTCATATGTAAATCCGCACAGTCTGGTAACGATCTTTACTGTTTGCATACTTACTTGTTAGAAGCTTCTGTCACCGTGTAAAGATTCTGATAAGACCGAGTAGATTTGCAGGCTCATCTAAACTGTACCGAAAAGCCAACTTGTATATTTTCGTACATACGGGATCATGCAGTTTATTTTACTGCAAGCAGTATTGTGACTGTCATTGAATTTAAGTAACTTTTGCTGAGATCGGTCCAGCAATGTGTGAAGAAAAGATAATAGTATTATTCGCTGAAACGCTACCGTTTCTTTTGACGAAATTAGTATAATATTTTTGTTGAATTTGGCATTGATAAAGTTATATTCAAAGAACTTTGCCTTCAACCTGACGTCGAACCAAATTGCTCTAGTTGCCGTTCTGCCGAAATTCGACAGCCGACTGCAAAAAGGATTTGGGTCGTAATAATTAGTTTTGGATGCCTTTATTTCGAGAAAAAAGGATAAAGCGTCTCTTTCATATGCATGCTTGGTGCAGGCGGCCCAAGCTGATGGTGCATTAGGTTCCGATTCGCCCTGTTGCGATAACCGGCTGCTAAACCAATCCTAATTTGGAATTTCCCGACTTTAAATTCGTCCTATTCGAGTAAGATAATTCATCCGGAAACTTGACACGTGTCAGATGAAAGTGCCCAAAATTGGCTTCTATTTTTACTTTGTGCCGTTCAGTAGTTGGACGGAAAGAATTGCTACAACCCTGGATTATGTTTGCTTATTGCTGGAGATAGATGGATTGGATTGATGCATGCCAGGAGCATAAGTTCTTCTTTTATACGAAGCCGGCCACCTAATCCAGCGGGAACCCGACAATGTTTCGACTTTGCACCCGTGCTGTTCGAGTTACAGACTTAAGCCAGCATTCTGACCTATGATTTTGGCAAAACAGCATCTAAATTTCGGCTGCATATTACTCTCGAGTTGCAGAATTTAGCCGCCAACCTCCTTTTATGTGGCTTGGGAATGTGCTGAACAATTGTTTCAAGTTGCACTAGTTGCTGTTCTGCCAAGTTTTGGCAGCTGTCGCAAAACCCAGCCGGATATAGGCAAACAGAAAAGCTTAAATTCCCGGTTAAGGTGCCTATTGTTCGAGGGAGATTGATTAGGCGGCCTTTCATCCATGCCATGTGCATTCGCTCAAAACCGACGTCGTGTTGCTTGTGATCCCGTAGCGTTGACTTTTGGCGGCAGGCTGCTTATTCTTAAGTTGGAATTTCCATTTTCCGACCTTGCATCTGTCATGTTCGAGTTAGAAACTTTAGCCGGCAACCTGACATGTGTCAGATGGAAGCGTTCGAACACTTACATCGATTTGCACTAGGTACCGTTCAGCATGGTTGTGGTAGCTTGGTGACAAGTCCAGCATAAGATGAGCTTTTTGATAAGGCAAACGCCCACCAAGCTGTATTTTACTCGGGTTTCAGAGATTAGCAGGCAACCTCCTGTCATATGTCAGGGAAATCTCTTCTGCCGAATCTTTCAACCCATTGATGTTTGGCAGTTGCAAGCACCCCGAAATGACTTCGTGGTGTATTAGATACAAAACCTTGTCTCTGAGTTGCAGCAGACAGCTGCTAAAAAAAGCCGGTTCGGGAATATTTCGACAATATTCCGACTTTGAACCCATCCTGATCGAGTTATATACGTTAATCAGTTGTGTTACTTGTGTCATGTGGAAGTGCTTATCAATTTGAGTTGTTGCAGCCGTCTCCCAAATCCAGACGAAATCTCGATTCTTTTGCGTGTCTTTAGCCCTTCTCCGGATGAATATTGATTGAGTTACAGACGTTAGCCGGCTGTAAAATCCACTAAGAGGTGGGCCGGCTGATAGCTTTGATCCTAAATTTGCGTGACTAATAGTCAAGGTAAATTTAGATGAATTGGGCGACGCAATTGAATTGTCAGATACAAGGCCCTCAACTGACATCGTGTTGCATTAGAACCCATATTTCTGAGTAACGGCTGCTAAACCCAGCTGGGATTTGAATTTCTCGACGATCTCCCGAATTTGCCGACAAACAAGTATGTGTTGGGGGAAGGCGCTGAACACTGACTTCAAGTTTCACTAGTTGCTTTCTGTTGAGTTTCAGTAGCCGGCAGCACAGTCAAACCGGATTTGGGCCGAATCAATTGCTCTAACCATATATTGCGTGCCTTCTATTCGAGATAGTTCGACTACGTGGCTCATTGGTGCATGGTAGCCGAAAATGCCGCAAACTTACTTCGTGCCGCATTTGGTCACATTTCGCCGACTTTGGGTAGTTGGCTGATAAATCAAGCTGGATTTGGAATCTCCTGATAATGTACTGCATTCGCACCCGTTCTTTTCTAGTTATATACTTTAGCCAGCAACCTGACATTATCGGAATAGGGCGGAAAATATTAATCCCACCCTCGATGTTCGAGATGGATGGATTTGGGGAACCAATATACAAATGTTAGGTTCAAAGGCTCAATACTGCCTTCGTTTTGCAACAGGTCCCGTTTCACCAAGTTGCGGCTTAACCCATTCATAATTGGAATTGTCCGACAATGTCCTATTCGAGTTATAGAGTTGAACCGGTAACCCGACATGTGTTCGGTGGAAGCGCCTAACATCGGCTTCGATTTGCACCAGGAGTCGTTTAACCGAGTTGTCGCATTGTCAACAATGCCCAACTCCGGCTATATATTTCTCGAGTTCCCGTAAACTGACCTTTATCAGGAGCAAGCGCTGAACACTGACTTCGAGTTGTTCTCCCGAGATTCGGCTGCTAGATGCAAGGGCAAGACGAAGTTTCGCCAAGGGAATTGCTCCCACCAGTGCTTTTCAGTACCTATTACTCGTGATAAATGCGTTTCAAAGTGCTTTGAGTTGCACTAGATGCATGTCAAGCTAGTTTGAGCAATCGACAGCAAATTCAAGCCATAATTGATATTACCAGAAATGTCTCTGCACATAAGGTTAAAACCTATTCTAATAGACTGTTCAGGTAGGCCTATATAGCCGGAACTCAGTCTGTTCCCACTGTGTAATACGTCTGGATTAGCCGGTAATCCACTTCACGCAGCAATACTTCCTCGTTAGATGAAAAACTGCAAAGTTTCGTTTGTTGCTCTCGTTGCTCTCGAAAATGATGGTGCCGGGTTTGGAACCGATGTGCGTAACGATTTGTACCAACGCAATGCACGAGAATGTGCAGCGTTCATGTTGGACATATCCAGACACCATTCCACCGTTGTAGCGTAAATACATTGTCCAAGACCACAGAGCTAGGAAAAAACTGCATGAATCACTGGCTAGTCTGGATCTGCACTGGTCGCAAATATTCCAAGTTGGTTGTCTTTGAAAACGACTCAAATATACGCAGTAAATAATATGTTGAACAAGAGTACATCATCTTTGATTGGTGACCTCACGATGTCAAAACATTTTCAATAATTATCTTTCCTTTCCAGAGTCAATTCAGTGGAGAAAGGCGCATTATATAAGGTACAAAATAACGACCGTTTTTATATTATCTTAACGCTCTCTAATCAGTGCTTTGTGTCGGATATCTTTACCTATTGAGAGTTAAGTCCAAAATATAGAAAATCTCTATAAATGATAGTATGATTACAGAGTAGAAATCATTGTGACAAATGAAGAAATTGCTCTTTATGATGGCAAAAGTCGTCTGTTTCAGATGCGTCAGAAAGCGACTACATGCAATACATACAATCGGAACTCTGCAAAGACCAATTTGGTGGATTTAACGACCGGCCTAGACACAGAAATGAAAACACATACCCAGAGACAAAATTGTATTTCCAACTTTACCTGTCCTGAAATGTTTAAAACAATGATCACTTGCGAAGTTCCCTGGACGATAAGCATTGACATTTAAATAACTTCTCCGTGATAAAATGGACCAATTACAAACAATTCATTATCCCTAGGTTCAATAGACCTTTAAACAGAAACGTAATTCGCGATATCACAATATTTGTCAGTAATTTTCCGTGCAAGTAGACTTCATTTCGTCGAAACGAGATGGGTTTTCACGTTTAACGGTTTTGTTTGGTGTCCTTTGACCGCAGTTCAGCATTATGGTTTAAACTCTATACAATGCGTTTTTCTCGTGTCGCGCTCAAGTCATAGAGCTTATCAGCGAAGTTCATGTCACATGTATATTGCGTGCCTAAAACGGATTAAATGTTGTATCGAACCAGGTCACCCACTTTACTTCCAAAACAACGTCTGATCATGGTCTACACTGTTTAAATAAACAGATCTAAAACTTCTACCTGCCAAACAATTTAGGTAACGACCAATCGCAACATTTAAACACGACAATATGTGCGTCTTCTATGTTCATTCAGCATATAACGAAATTGCAGCAGACGACTTTGAAAACATACAAGCAAACATTTAAAAAATATCCATAATTTAAAGTATAGTTATTGAATATAGTTCTTTATATCACGAAATGATAACTTTCTCATCATGGGCAATATTTGGTTTATTTCACAATGTTTTTCAAACATCGTTTAGTGCAGATGTGTCAAAACGTGTTTGCATGGCGGAAAGGGCTAAGAGAAAATGTTATCAGAAAATGTTACATATGTTGTTTTTCACACGGAATCGTTTCAGTTTATAGATATACCTACTATGCGTTCAATAAACGATGAAATCGAATCTTGTTTCACGAAAACGTAGTACAATTCAGTGGTTTGTCATGAAAACTGACTTGTTGGTTTTTTCGTTTACGGTTTAGTGTTATCTCTATTGAACGCAGTCCTTGTTTACTTGTTCTCTTCGTGGAAAGACATGCGACCTGGGACCTTATCAGTACTCACCTTAACCCTTTCCCTCATATAGAGGCTTTCTGACGCCTCTGCTATTTCTCATTTTGCCACAATGTTTTCCACTTTTAGTCATAGGTTATCCATTCAATTAAAGAGATTTTCTATTTTTTGACAAACTATGTTCAAAGTCGTCTGCTGCAGAATTGTCGTATGAGGGAAAGGGTTAATGTCAACTGAGTGCAGTTACAAACTGAGCAAAGGTGTAGGTACGCGTCAGTCGATAATCAATCAATGTTTTTCGAAAACCTTTATAATGTACATTGACACGGTTATACAGAACAGGCACTTTATTTACATCAAAAACACATAAGCTCATTGTGCATAACATAAACCATCAATAAATATGGTAGTGAAAATATTTTGTCGAATAATTGGTGGCATTCTTTCAAAGTAAAAAAATAAACATGAGCCGTCACGAGAAAACCAACTGTATGGTCTCTGCGTAATGTATCGACCCAACTCTGTCTGCGCAGTCAATGCAGCCTAATCCGGGCCGACACATTCCGTCCCAGGGAAAAAGAGGAATACAGCAATGATTCCAGAAACGGAAAATCCACAGGAGGCGATAAGTGTCTGTCCGGATTAGCCTGCACGGCATTCTTAGTCTTATCCGGATCGATACTTTACGCACAGTGTTGGTTTCCTCGCGGGACGGCTCATATACTTATTTTACAAAGTTAGTTACATCGATACTTATATTACATGAAAGACAACAATTTGGCGGAAGATGAAATACTCTTGTCGCATATCGTAGCGAACACTGCATACCCTGAACAGGCTGCAATGATATGCACATGCTGGTCTAGTTAAACACGGGTTGCAAATGTCTTTTCAAATTTTGCACATATTTGTGTGGTTTGTTTTAAAATTCAAATACACACAATGAAAAGCTCAAAATAAAGCATAATACAAAAGTTGTATATAATATGTATAATTGCTTTTAAAATAAACGATCGACATATCTGATCATTTCGTTATTTACCTGATTTCCCAACCAAACCTAAGCATTAATTACATATGAGCCGTCCAGCGAGAAAACCAACATTATGGTCTCTGCGTAATGTATCGCCCCAGATCAGCCTGCGCCGTCCGCGCAGACTGATCCGGGCCGACACATTCCGTCTCAGGGAGATAGAGGTATAGAGTAATGATTCCAGAAACAGAAAATCCACAGGAGGCGAAAAGTGTCTATCCAGGTAAGCCTGCGCGGCATGCTTAGGCTGATCCGGGTCGATACTTTACGCAGAGTCCACACTGTTGGTTTTCTCGCGGGACGACTCATATATCAGAGTCACGCCTATCGATAATGGGGTTTGTTGCATATTTACACGTTTTCCTCTGGAACTTTCACTGTCCTCATTTATGTTAAATAGACATATTTGCGTCTTCGGATCAAATGATGACAGGGTAACCTCACTAGTCAAACGCCAATGTAACGTGAAATAATGTGAGACCTGAGGGGAAATAAAATCCCTAATAAATCCCTAATAAACCCCCTAATAAACACTCTAATCGATAAAGGCTCTTGATTCATTTTGAAGACCGAGGTAAGCCTGTGAATACTTACAGTCTTTCTAGAGTCTTCATATGCCGAGCCCCGGTAGCTCAGTCCTTAGCGACGCAGGCTGTCAATCCAGGGGTTAGGAGTTCGAATCCCAGCTGGGCCAACATTCTTTCCGACGGTTAATAAAAGACACTGTGACATGCGTCTTTCGTCTTTCACCAATGGGCTGTTTAACAGTTTATGTAGAAAAGTATCGAGTTGTGTGGTGTACTGGTGTGGGAAAACCAGGAAACGCATGATGGGGTAGGTGAACTGGTCGCCATGATATGATTCAAAAATTGTTGAAAATGGCGTTAAACCCTTATCAATCACTTAATTGTTCGCCCATATCCTAACCTTAATAAATCTGCAACAGACGAATTTGAGGACATTTCGTCAACATTATCGATAATCTCTTTAAAGGAAAGAACAATTGTTGACTAAATTGTGAACATTGAGACAAAAGCAGACGTTGCTTATTGTGAGCAATTTTTATTTTTGCCACAATGTTTCAAAAGTCGTATACCCCCACTTACGACAATATGCTGCCAAAGCTGAGAGGAATTGAAACCCGAAATTGCTTAACGTAACTCATTTAGAGGACATTCGATAAGGTATTCAGAAGTAGTATTATATGTGTGGTTTAAAGCTCTTGCTGTTCACCCGTGAGGGCACCCTGTGGTCACATTAAATCATTAATTGTCTGGTGAAATGGAACGATTTAAATACATGTGATGTCGTGAAAACCGCGGGTAATATTTAAATGATGTTGTATCTTAATCTTATTGCGCGTCATCAGCCTTACGATACATGCGGCATGCAAGCATATATCGTAAGCAGCCATTTGTTATTCAATCTTCGTAAACCTTCGTCATAATGCTTATGAAGACAATATTTCGGTCTAAATTTAATTCCCAGCCCGACAGCCTTTGACACTTCAGAGTTATGACCCGTTGTATAAATGAAATTCGCTGAATTAACTTTGTCGCTCTGTTACTCAAAGAAATCCTTGCCCTGTCTTCACCACATTCAATTAGAGTGTTTATCCGTACAATACCTTGGCAGTGTTTGATTTCAAGCCAGATAGTCTATGATACTCCAACGTTTTGTCCCCTTGAATATCGAAATGTTGAAGAAAATTGCAAAGACATATAATTAAAGGTATCTATATGTCTCTGTACAGCGTGTAACACCCCAGCAAATAAAGTTTGTCTGGAATCACTGTTTCGGTTGATTTGTTTTGTAAGTTTGTTATTTGCTTGGTTTGTCCGTCAGTATGACAAATGGCGTTTGTTGAGCGAACCTTTTCTTAATCATGTACTAGACATAAATTTGGACACAATCGGTTCATGCGTTCAATAGTTACATATCCTTGAATTTATACATTTTTGTTATCCCTTTTTATACTATTTAAACATTATGCGGGGGTACTAGGGTACTGAACTTTGGTTACAGTTATATTTTTCTCTGTAACTCGAGCAATCTAAGGACAGTCTAGCGGCACTGTTTGGCTTCAAGTCACATCGCCAAAGACACTCTAAAGTGATGGCGTGTTTGTTTTATTGTGGTATTACACCGTCAACATTATTTCAGTTATATCTCGTCGACAGTTCACCGAACCATGCTCCCTTGCTCCCTGTGTAAACATATCAGTATAAATGTGTTTTATCAAAGGGCACTCCACCATGACGGCTGCAACTCTAAAATAATGGCCCCAGGAGTAGTAAACAGTTTATAAATTATCTTTGTCAGACCCTGACATGAAGTTGCCTTATCCAATCTTCACTAAACTTGGTCTCGGAGTTAATGGGGACGAAATACCGGCTTTTTAAGATTGCCAGTCAGATCGTCTTGGACAGAGACTCTAGAGATCGGCCAACTTGAATTGTGAAATTGTGCAAAATAAGCTTTGTCCACCATCTGTTCCGTGCATTTATATCCAACCTTAACCAACTTTGGCAACAATAATATCACAGATAATATAAATATCTTGCCACATTGACCCAGATATTGCATATATATAGTATCATAGTTTCATAGCTACATACAAAATAAGTATATACATACTTTAAAAAAATTAATGATAGGGCTATGATCATTACTCATATATGACACATACATATACGAGGATGAACAAAACTATATACTTGATCAACTATTAAATTTCAATGCAATATCAAAGCGTTCAAACATTGTCAATGTCAGATTAATTTCTAGGAATAAAAATGAAACGTAGAATAGATTCTTCGCGGATATGTTTAGTCAAATTCATATAACATATAACGGCGGACGATCAAAACTCTGTGAGACTGTGCATATAATTCATTCGAATAATCAAACTTGCTGTTTTTTTCGAACTAATTAATAGAACGAATCTGTCTTTTGAATAAGGCCGTGCAGAACTTCCTATTACTCAGGCTCAACAATATAAAACTTTCATCTGTGATTAGAATTTGTGCTCAAGTATCTGATTGGTCAGAAGCAAATTAATTCTCCAAATTGACCAATCAGAAGCCTTCTTTGGAGCACTTTCTGAGCACTGAGAATGCTTTCAGAGTTTTATAGGATCGGACCCAGATGAGCAATACAAACTGCACTCATGCTGTTTTCTTGCTATCGTTTGATCACTGGCTTGCTCTTCATGAAATAAACATTTACGTATAATTGCATTATGAAGCTGAAAATTCATTTATAAATTTGACGCATCTGTAGCAGACGATCTTTGAAAACATCGTGACAAAAGGAGAAATTGCTCAAAACGAGCAATTGCACCTTTTGCCACAATATGTTCATTTTTTTTCTTCAGTAATTAAACCTACAATTTTATATTTTTTCCATATTTTTTAGTAGACATTTGCAAAGTTGTCTGCTGCAGATTTGTCGTATGCTGGAAAAGGGTTAAGCATAAACCGATAGATCATCTGAATTCGCGGATATTTCGAAGTAATTCATTCATGGGTTCTTTACATTTTCGAGTTATCGCAAATCCACTTCTTTCAAATGTTACTGTATTAATATACACAAGGTGCTTTACAATTAAATATTAACTCTCAAAGCGCCAAAGGTCGTAGAATGCCTTCCCGTAGGCTGATCAAAGAAAACGAATTAATGATGATATTTAGACATGTAATTTTAAACATAACATAGTGTTTAAGCAAATACTAAGAAAGATATTTCGAGGCAAAAACAAAAGCCTATGCCAGTAAATCATGTCAATCAAGAACCGTAGCCGTGGTGAAGCCTTCACCTCGGGAGCGAGAGACGAAGGTTCGATTCCCGGTCGGGTCATACAAATTACATGTACTTTAAAATACAAGTAATGACTTCCCTCCTTGGAGAACATGGTTGCAGGCATAGCAAGATTCAAGATTCAATACTTTATTGACTGTTTTTCGGCAAAGCATTTTGCCTTTGGCCACTTACAAATTATATAAATATGGCAAACATATATACATAGAAAAACATATAACATTTATACATATAACATTTATATAACATTTATACATATAACATTTATACATATAGCATATAACATATAACATATATACATATAACATAAAATAAAGTGTTTTTTACAAACATTACATATGTATAGAACAAAGAATACCTACATTCAAACATTTTGTATATATCATGTACATTAGTTTTGCATAACAGACAATTCTTCATTTCTTAGGCTCATTGCGTTCTTTAAGTATTTCATTAAATTAATTAGTTTCCCTTTATTCTTTGTTTTCATAATATAATTAAATTTTTCTAAACTGGGCCATGCTTGATATAGATTAAACCTTTTACGTAAAGCAGTATATTTGGGACAGCATGATATGAAGTGATATTCGCTTTCTACAGCTTTAGAGTTACACAATTTGCACAATCTTTCTTCTCTAATAATACCATTATGTCTCCCCTTTTCGATTTCCAGATGATGAGAGGATAGCCTAAATCTTGATAATTGCTTTTGTAGACATTCGTTTGTTGTAATAAGTAGATAGTTTTCTAGTTGGAATTCAGTTTTAAACATTCTATAATAAAATAATTTATTCGATTCATTTAGTTTTGCATGCCATACTTGTATATAATTGTCTCGTATACGTTGTTTTAACATGCGTTTGTAATTAAATTGTGTATCGTAGTTTTGTAAAAGATAGTTGTAACCTAAGTTATTAAGTGTTTTTTTTAATTTAGAGCTCCAGCTCTTATTAAAGTTATACTCTACTTGTTTAGAAAAAGCTTTATGAATTAAGGAATCATGTTTTTTCATAATCTTAAGCCAGTACATAATTGATCTTTCTTTACTTAATATAGATAACGGGTAACGTCCAAGCTCGCCATACACGTCCGCGTTTGGTGTTTGCTTAGATACTCCGAGCAATTGCTTATAGAACTTAATTTGTAGCTTATCTACCTCTTTGTATTCATATATTCCCCAAACCTCGGCCCCGTACAGCAAGATTGGAGTCACCATTGTTTCGAAAATAGTTAGTTTTGTTTTAATATCAAGATGTAATCTTTCAAAAAGTGAAAGGATATTGTGATATGCTTTGTTGGCTCTCTCGATTAGGTTCTTAACTGAAAATAACATATTACCAGTATAATGAAAAGTTATACCAAGATAGCAAAATGCCGGTACTATTTCAATCTGCTGGTTATCAATTGTCCAATTAAAGTCATGCTTTGATTTCCTTACAGCACAATACAATTTACGTTTTTTTGCTAATACATTTTGAATAACGGTATGTAAAAGATATATACAGTCTACAGTACTACACTCATCTCTAAATCCAAACTGAGACTCGTTCAATAATTGTTGAGACTCACACCAGTTGTTTATCCTATTTCGTAAAGCCAGTGAGAACAGTTTACCTAAGGTATTTACTAGTGTAATGCCCCGATAGTTGTTCGGATTTGTTGGGTCACCCTTTTTGTGAATGGGTACAATTATTCCTTTACCCCACAATAATGGGTAATTGCCTGATTTAAATATCTTGTTAAACAATATTGTAAGATAAGGAGAGATTATGGTGTCAGCGTCGATTAGAAAATCGGCCACATTACCTGTGAAATCCGCACTTTTGTTTCTATTAAGGCATTTAATGGTTTTGATTATTTCTGCATCGGTAAAAGGGCGGTCCAGTTCATCAACTGATAATGGACTATCTCTAGAAAATGTCTGATCCGTGCTGTGCGTGTCCGTCGAGGACTCTTCACTACCTAGCGTTTTGAAAAAGTCTACAAAGTCTTGTGCGTTTATGTCAGTGTTAGTACTTTTCTTGCATTGTTTTGATTTATTTATATATTGCCAGAAATTTCTAGGTTCGTTTGTTGTCATAATAAAAATTCTTGCCTTTTCTTTATTGTTATAAAGTTGTTTATTTTTAGTTTATATTGTACATATTTTTGTCTCTGCGTCAAGAAATGCATTTTGTTTGCTTCAATCGGTTTAGCTTTATATAATCTTCTTGCTATGTAAAATTTAGATTTAAGATATCTACACTGTGCATTAAACCATGGTGCGCCCGTAGACTTTCTCTTGTTATCACTTGAAAATGTCCTACCGTGAAGACTAAACGAAATATCATAAATTAAATCGGACATATTTTCTACACAATTATCGATATCAACTCCATTTGAGCCCAAATTCAATACAATGTTTTCAAAATGTGGCTTATACTCTAGGAATGCACTGTCTAAAGAAGCCCTGTCTGTGCTTTTCCAAAGTATTCTGTGTATTTTATCATTTGAATTGCGTTTACCACCATGCGGGTTTCTGCTTTCATTAAACAACATAGAAAATACTATAGGACAATGGTCATAACTCTATTAAGTCACCAACAATCATGTATTCAATATTGCTAAAACAGCTTTTTTTAGCAATTAAATAGTCAACAACGCTCGTGCCTTTATGACGCGTATTAACATTATAATATGTACTTTTACCATCATCGATACGCCCATTGCAAATGGAAAGCTCATTATTTTTACACAATGTTAGTAGTTTATACCCAAAACTGTTTACCTGGTCGTCACGTGACCTTCTCGTCGATATATCTCCCATGCATTCACAGGGCGGTACATCGACAAAGCGGTCCAAATTATCATTTAGTATATAATCCGGTCGACTTCCTGTTCTCGCATTGAAGTCTCCCGTTAAATACACCTCGCCCATCTGACTGTATTTTCTAACATTTCTGTCTAAGATTTCAAAGAAATCACACTGATAAAGCATAGAATTTGCGTTTTTATAAACAGATGAATCTTCCGGTGGGACGTAGCAAGCACAAATAAATCTATCATTCTCAAAACTGAAACACTCCTTTTTCAACTTAATCCAAACTACTCCTTTTTGGTCGATATTACATATGTCTATTTTATTTTTAAATCTTGATCTGTAGTATATCATAATACCTCCACTGTTTCGCTTTGCCCTTTTGTTCGTTTTTGGCCTAGGGCATGATATGTGTTCGTATCCTTCTATATCTAGATTACTGTATCTCGAAGTCCATGTTTCCGTTAACATCACAATATCATATTTTTGTAATATGATTAAAAAGTCATTATCGACGACTTTTTTGTTAAGTCCATTAACGTTCCATAGAAGGAAATTCAATTGCTTTGCTTGACACCCTTAACTCTCTTGAACTCCACCACCCCTGTACATCTCACCGTTTATATAGAGTTTATCATAGGAGATATATGCACCTTTCCCTTCGTTCTTAGCTTGTATCAATATAGGGATAAGGCTTCTCCGTTTTTCTTGAATACATTTCGGGAATTGATCGCTAACGCGTACGGATATTACAAAAGATGCATTGGTGTCAGGATAAATAATACCGGTATTACTAATTTAATCAAGAAGCGCCGTCATATAACTGAAATACTGTAGAAAGTTACATAGAGCACCATTCAAACAAACAAACAAACAAACAAACAAACAAACAAACAAACAGTCAATCAATGAATGGTTTTGTTTTAATTATTTCCAGGCAGAGTTTCGAGCACTAAATACAACTATTCACGAACTCCGACAAGAGGTTCTACAAGTCACAGACGAGAATGTAAGTGGATTAATTAATTTAATTTCCTGTTCCATAATGAGATATCATTTGGTGTGACCAATTGTGTTATTGGTCAATGACCTATTTGTAGAGTCAAAATAAATTTCTGAAATTCGTAATTTCAATTACGTAACTCCATGTTTAGTCCCTCAAAAATAACATTTCGATGGTCGGAATTTTACAAAATTTTGTTTGTGATTCAGGGAAATAATGTTTTTTCATGATATAACAAATTATTCAGATTGTTGGCAATAAAGGCACTGTACTATGGGCTCGGTAAGTGGTTCAGGGGTCAAGATACAATAAGCATTTGGGACAGTGCATACTTCAGAGCTGAAACTGTTAAAGCAATACATATCGGAATTATAGTTGAGCCGTTTCGGGCGATACGGGGTAGTGTTGAGTGAACGTATGGTGAAGATTCACTTATGTGCAAATACACATTATCACCAGAATCTTCAATGCCAACCTACATATAACTAATTAATTATACATATGTAAAACAAACTAGAAGTCTAGCCTCACAACGTTACACCAATGCAGGATTAAATTATCCCAAACTGGAAAAGAAATGAGACTCTAGACCAACATACCCGGCTTAATGAATTAGAAATTGTGATTCCTTGACTTTTATTTCTGTGAAGCGGTCAATATATCGCTTGTTTTCCGAATTAAAAAAACAACCACAAGATAATTTGTATATAATTCACCGACAGACACTTTTTGTGTGTAGAAATGAACATGGTTATAGGAGCAGTGACTAAATCAAAATAATATGCATTCTATTTGAACCCTTTGCCTTATATAGACACATTTTAATTTCCCTGCAGCAGTCGACTTTTGGAGACATTGGGGCAAGTTGAGAAATTGCTCAAAATGTTGCCAGAATGTTTTACATTTTATTCAATTATTAAACTTTCATTTATAGGCATGTTCAATATATTTGCCTTGACTTATGTTGGAAAGGTTTAAATTGTCAATGTAAGCTTTATCACCAGTTGGTGTATGTTGACGCATCTGCAACAGACACTGTTTGATTTCTTTGGTAAAAGTAGAAATTGCTCATAACGAAGGGTACTTTTTATGGGAAATACTCATATAATTTTTATTAAAACCCTTCTTAAAATGCAGATGCATTTCGACCCCTATGCAGCAGAAGACCTGTCAAAACATTGGTGCAAAAAGAGAAATTGATCATCATGATCAATTTATCTTTTTTGTTTCAAACTTTTCAAGAGATCTTCCATGTTCTTTGGCTGTACGTTCTAAAGTCTTCTGCAACACTGCATCTAATTCCACCGTTTCCGTCACATTGGCCAGTGCGCGCGAAGTTGCGCGCATTTATTTTTTAGCTATTCCACGAGAATTCCACAAAACAACATGAAACACTTTTTGGACAAGACGTCTTATAGAGATAATGCCATGTGAAGTAGACATAATACAATGTGAAGTAGACTTAATACAATGTTTACTGGACATAATGACGTGTAAATTTGACATCAAAACACATTATACATACTAGCATGAAATTTAGACATACTAACGTGAAAGTTGGACATAATAATAACATGTTCGTTTGACATAATAACATGCTGAAGAGACATAGCAACATGTTAGATAGACAAAATGTCATGCCCGATAGACATAACAAACATGCCATATGGACGTAATAACATGTCAGTTACTCATAATAACATAAACATATAAACATGCTATTTCGATATAATAACATGTCAGTTGTATATAATAACATAAACAGGTAGACAAAATAACATGGAAGTTATCCATAATGACATGCCAGGTAGACATAATAACCTGTAAGTTGGTCAGGATAACATGTCAATTACACATAATAACATGACATATATCACGACATAAGACAGCTGCGGCATTCCATATAAAGGCATAACGTCTATTGTAACTTTGTAATATACTATATGGTCTTGAAGAAGAGGTATTTCTCTTTTAGAGCAATACCTCAATTTCTACAAATTTTGACATGCTAAAACTCCAAAATATTTCTTTATAATGGAAACGGTTTACAAGATTTGAGAACTGCGTGCACCAATTAAAATATAACTTAACATGATATGGATCGTCTTTATCCTTTTTGAAATATCTAGCCATATCCTAATGTCGTAACATACATGTATATTCATTATTATTCAGAAAAAGTTAAAAGATCATGTAAACATGCTAGAAGAGAAATACGAAACCGTGGCTGTCGAAGTTCTTCAAAATATATCTAAAACGACAACTCCTGCGCCTACTACTTCTACAACGACCCCTAAAACTACTACTACCACTGCACAAACACAAACAAGACAACGACAAGGGCAACAACAACAACATCGCCTACAACTTCAACAACAACAACACCACATACAACTTTAACAACAACAACAACAACCCCCGCAACTACAACAACAACAATCCCCGCAACTACAACAACAAGAACGACAACTCCTGCTAGTACTGAATCACAAATAGGGGTGAACTACAGTTCGATTCGTATGACTTGATTACCTCCCTTAGTAATCAAATTGAACTAATGGAAGAGAAGTTGGAATTATGTAAGTATTGACACTAACGGCATTATTTGTATTGAACAACATGTTTAAAATTAAGTTTAAAGAGCCAAATAATGATTCTTGTTGCTATATTATATTATATTATAATATTGCCAAATAAAAAGAAAGTCAAAAATCTAATGATATTAAGTAACAAAAATGCTTTGTTTATTTTAACAAAATATATTTATCATGCGAATACACGCTGGACCTCAAAGTGACCATTTAACAATCAAATTGTAATGTATATTATATGTATTTGTTCTTCGTTGCCTATCTTTTTGTATAATTGTCAAAAATATTGTATTCAATGCTGGTCCATATATCCTGACACCAGCCAGTCAGTCGTCATGCTAATCCCGCAAACCTGAGCGCCAAAGAGGGTAGGGGGTCACTCATTACAACAGTTGTTAAAGTATGTAATATGACCCTGCTGGGTATCGAACCCACTACCTCCCGCACCCTAGGTAAACATGTATCATCATCACTATTTTTGTATTCATCATAATCATAATCACCATCATAATCATTATCATCAGCAATGGCAGCAGCAGCAGCAGCACAATCGTCATCACCATCATCATCGTCGTCATCATCATCATCATCATCATAAATAATGTTTCTATCATAATTATTATTATAACCGTTATTAATATTAATATTGTTCAGGTCAGTGTACATACATAAATCGAGGCTACGGATAAAACGCAACAGTATTAACCCTTTCCTACATTTAGACGCTTTTTGACGAATGAGCAATTTCCCCTTTTGCCTCAAGGTTTTCAACTTTTAAAAGTAATTTTATCTTCATTTATAGAGGTTTTCTGTGTTTTCAAAGTCGACTTTAGGGAAAGGGTTAAAGTATCGCCTTCTTTGTTGCTCATGTACATTTGGTATTATTTCCTACAAAGAAAGTAATGCTGTCCTTGTTGTTCTTCTGACACATGCGACTTTTGGCGATCTTGGAAGCAGCAGCATCAGAGAAACTTTCAAAACTGGTCCGGAAGCGAATGAATTTTCCAATTGAAAAAGATAATAAGGCTTAATGTTGTAAATTAACTTAAAAAGGCTGTAAATATTTAACCCTTTCCGACATATAACAAATCTGATTCAAACAACTTTAACAAATATCTAAACAAAGACATGATGAATGTCTATAATTTAGATTGCAATTAAAATAAGTTTTGAAAACATTGTGGCAAAAGGAGAATTTGCTCATTATTAGCAAGTTCTCATTTTGTCACAATGTTTTCAAAACTCGTCTGCTGCAGAGTCGTAAAAATGTGTCTATATGTAGGGAACGAGTTAAATAAATCTCCTTTTATCACAATGATCTGACTAACGTTGTTCTCAATGTAATACGCTACAAGTGACCTTTGACATTAGATAATTGACCTTTTAGACATGTGTACTTTAGCTAATTTACGCTCAGCACACATATTCTTACTGTCTGATTATTTTCTAGACTCTCCTGTATTCTGTTCATCTCATTAGCCTCTTTTTACATGCGACATGGATATCCATAAGGAAATTATTCATAGGGGTGAGGTCACGATGGCTGAACATGTTCTTGGGACATCTTTTCTTGTTGTGTGGATTTCGCACCAATGCACTTCTTTCTAAGAGCACACAGTCCGTTGTCATAGCTTTATAGTTTCGGCCACTGATTGCATGTTGCACACATTCGTGTTATTTTCATTCAAGTTCACTCAATGAAAAGCTCACAGTATATCATGTTAATTAGGTTGCATATAATATAAATGCTTTTGAAATAAATGATCTACATATATTATAAGTTCGTTATTTTCCTGAATTCCCATCAAACCTAAGAAATAATTACATAATTGTATGAGCTGCGTCTAATGATAGTATTGTTTTTTGTTGCATTAGTGATCGTGCACAATCCCTGCTGATTTGATTGTTTTGTTTTTATTGTGTTTTACGCAGCTTTCAACATTGTTTAGTTATATCACGGCGTTTCCTAGTTAAGTTGGCAGGACTACAGGTACTTTTATCCTGACACCAGCGAGTCTGTCGTAATTCCAACCCGCAACCCTGAACGCCAAAGAGAGAAAGCCATTACTACCCTTTTCTAAATAAGTCTTTGGTGTGATCCGATCGGGGATCGAATCCGCGACCTACACACCCGAGGCAGAGGCTGTACCACTATACTCTAAGACCCTAAAGTAATGTCCCCTTAAATATTAAAAGTTTAATAAGAAACGCAGAGATATATAATTAAAGGTATTTTATATCTCTGAAAAACGTTTGATCCATTTCCTACATACCGACGATGTCATGTCCCCTTTTGCCACAAGGATTTCAATTCTATCCGATACTAAACGTTCATATATAAATGTGTTCAATAGTTTTGCCAAGATTCTTTCAAAGTCGTCTTCAGAAGATTTGCTGTATGTGGTAAAGGATTAAGTATACATTTGTTATTCCAACCTTAACCATCCTCGCGTGTCGTCTACGTGCTATTAGTGGTGGACACACTTACGGATGGCCGGTGTGCATGTCTGCCTGGCGGAGTCGTTTCCTGACAGCTTGCGCACTGATCCTAGTGTTATAGGTCCGTCTCATAGTTGCGGCCATCACAGCTGGTACCCATAATATGTTCCCTAAGTGGGTCAGACAGAAATAGCGATCCTGATGGTGTGACTTCACCCTAAAACGTCGACTACGAGGACGGTATGTTATGCTTGCAGTGGTACATAGACGACGAAAGAGACTGGAATTCGTTGACCGATAAACCCCAAAGCGTAACGCAATGTCACTTTGCGAATCCCCGCCCAGCAGCATTGTCACTGCCTCATTACGTTATCTTTGACATAAGCATGCATGAACAACATTTAGTCACTTACACAAAAGCTATATTTTTTTCTGAAGACGTTATGCAATGTTTTTTAACACAAATGTCAATGATACCCTCGACCACATACATGTATAACTAAGACATGCAGCATGGAACAATGGATTGTATGCGCTAGAGCGTGACAGGTGGACATCTCAGTCAATATATTTTAATGATAAACCGATGTGTATATGGCACTGACACGACATGTCAACATTATTGAAATAAATATATTTAATATATTAACTGAAAGTTGCTTTTGTTTGGAATAGTATACTATTGACGGCATATGGATTAGAATTCCCACGAGTTATTTGGTTTAATGCGATCTTGTTTTATTTGTAAATGTGGATACGACTTTAATAAGCTATCAGTTTATACAAACACTCGTTCCCGCACTATTTCTCAGAAAAAGCTATACCAAGAGTAGATGTGCATGTCCTTTTTGACATTCCATTTTCATGCTTTATAGTTATTACCCCTTTGATTATTAATCATTGTTACACCAATTGCCAAAACATAAATGGCATACCTGAACTATGTCAGGGTATTAATCATTGTTACACCAATTGCCAAAACATCAATGGCATACCTGAACTATGTCAGGGTATTAATCATTGTTACACCAATTGCCAAAACATAAATGGCATACATGAACTATGTCAGGGTTTTAATCATTGTTACACCAATTGCCAAAACATAAATGGCATACCTGAACTATGTCAGGGTATTAATCATTGTTACACCAATTGCCAAAACATAAATGGCATACCTGAACTATGTCAGGGTATTAATCATTGTTACACCAATTGCCAAAACATAAATGACATACCTGAACTATGTCAGGGTATTAATCATTGTTACACCAATTGCCAAAACATAAATGACATACCTGAACTATGTCAGGGTATTAATCATTGTTACACCAATTGCCAAAACATAAATGACATACCTGAACTATGTCAGGGTATTAATCATTGTTACACCAATTGTCAAAACATAAATGATATACCTGAACTATGTCAGGGTATTAATCATTGTTACACCAATTGCCAAAACATAAATGACATACCTGAACTATGTCAGGGTATTAATCATTGTTACACCAATTGTCAAAACATAAATGATATACATGAACTATGTCAGGGTATTAATCATTGTTACACCAATTGTCAAAACATAAATGATATACATGAACTATGTCAGGGTATTAATCATTGTTACACCAATTGTCAAAACATAAATGATATACCTGAACTATGTCAGGGTATTAATCATTGTTACACCAATTGTCAAAACATAAATGATATACATGAACTATGTCAGGGTATTAATCATTGTTACACCAATTGTCAAAACATAAATGATATACCTGAACTATGTCAGGGTATTAATCATTGTTACACCAATTGTCAAAACATAAATGATATACATGAACTATGTCAGGGTATTAATCATTGTTAGTAATAGTTCTAAATTAGTCATATGAGCCGTCCCGCGAGAAAACCAACAGTATGGCCACTGCGTAATATATCGATCCAGATCAGCCTGCGCAGTACGCGCAGACTGATCCGGCCGACATATTCCGTCACAGGTGGATAGAGGTACAAAGTGATGATTCCTGAAACGGAAATTCCACTGGGGTCGCAAAGTGTCTATCCGGGTAAGCCTGCGTGGAATGCTTAGGCTGATCCGGGTAGATACTTTACGCTGAGTCCACATTGCTGGTTTTCTCGCGGGACGGCTCATATAAAAAGTGTTGCTGTCTTTCCTGATTTTATAACAGGCACTATCAGGGGAAGATATCATATTACAACGATACCCATTGCTTTTAATTTGTATTGACTTTTTCAATATACAGCTTTTCTTTCTTTCAATTGAGATTTATTTACTACAATCTTTTCCCAATTGTGGACGTAAAATTGCGCTTTTTAATGAGCAATTTCTCCTTTTGCCACTATGTTTTTACTTTTATTAAATTATTACAATTTCATTAAAAGAAACTTTTCGTATTATTCACAAGATGTTTTCTGTTGCAAAACTGCGGTATGTGAGAAATTGCTTAGGCAGTATCTAACATGTTACACCAACATCCTCGTCGTGATGACAAGCGTGTGTACCTATTGGATAGTGTCTGCAGTCAAAAATCGACCGCTCTGTTCCGGAACAGTGAATACCATCAAGCCATATCGGTCCATAACCGTCAGTAACCAAGTTACTTGTGATCACCCTTGCATTCCTACAATGAAATAACACGACATATCTCATCATAGGCATCGAATAATTCTTTAATTTTGTTTAATGATTTTACTTTAAAAAAATTACATTTCCATGTCGGAACTTGATCACATGATCATTTTTAAGTAGAACGATGAAGTGAGTTTTATGACAGCGATATTTTCAATTACTGCTTTTCACTGTTAGGCATAAGTGTATGTTCACATAACAGATCCTGTACGACATTATATTCTTAATGTACTTTGAATTCAAATTTGTATTGAAAATTGATGGTGTTTAGATTATGTTTTGTTTTGTTTGGGTTCGAATGGGGGGTTTACTTTATATGAAATAGTATTTCAGTAATATCACGGTGACAGAACACTAACTGATGATCCCTGTGTGACAACTCAGTACAAGACTTTAGAAAATGCATATGATGATCAATTCAAGGACTGTAGGTCTCAAATCAACCCACTCGGAATCCTCGGTAGATTCCCGAGAAAGGTTTTAAAATGGTGAGAACAAAACTTAACAATTCAATGTTACCCTTTAGGAAACCCGGCATTGGTAAAAAACTAATATGAGCCGTCCCGCTAGAAATCCAACATTGTCAACCCGGATCAGCCTAAGCATGCCGTACAAGCTAACCCGGACAGACACATTTCGCATCATGTTGAGTTTCTGTTTCAGGACTCATTACTCTATACCTCTACCCCCCTGAGATAGAAAGTGTCGGCCCGGATCAGTCGGCGCGGAGGCCATAATGTTGGTTTTCTTGCTTGACGGCTCATATAGCTTTAATTAAAGCCTTCATCAATAAATACATGTAACCGTTAGGTTATACATATATCTCAATACAGTATTTGTGATGCACAGATGAAGAAAAAATATATGCTTGAATAGGTTAAACACTGGTTCGTACAATCCAAAATTCATGACTGCATACGAATAAACTATCAAAACACGTACGTATTTGAATATCCCAACATCAAGCAGGCAACTTTGGCAGCATTGATGTCGAAAGAATCATCACAAACTGTTCCCCATGTTCCATTATATTCTACTTCAAGTCGATTTCCAACCAGCCGTATCGAACCTGTACAAGCGACAAATAGAATAAATATGTTGCTTTAAATAAACGTTAATATAATGTGCTTGCTTATGAACGTAGCTTACAGGGTACATTTATTGACTGTTATCCAAACATTCTATCTCATATGGATTTGTTTAGTTTGTCTTTTATCAGAAGTGGGAAAAAATGACATAAGTCTACGGAGCCGCGCCATCCACTACTTGCAAGCGTTTGTTTAGTAACTATGTTTACGCGATCTTTCTTTGTAGGAAACGCCAGGACACGAGCTCCACGTCTTTGTTATTTCCTACAAATATATGAAAAAGAACGATATCCGGTTTACACTACACCGTAAGACTTATTCGTCAGCTTACACCATGTCTGAATGTAAGGATATTGAGTTCGACTCAGATGACATATCATTGCAGTCCTTGGATATATCTGAAGAACAGGGGGTCAAGAAAATTTGTTTATAGCAGAAAGCATACACGTTTTGTTCACTAGTGTCGAACCATTCTGCATCCTAAGAAGTCCCTGATTACAGAATACCTACTCTTAACATCTTTCCCTCAAAAGAGGTGTAAAGTATCGATAGTACCTGTCTGCGCATGATACTTCAGGTCGACACATGTTTTTCCTATCACATCAAATTGAGTGGTATAAGACACACTTAACTTTTAAATTAGAATATAATAAACTGAAAAGCAACGCAACAACGAAATATTTTAATATACATTCTATGTAGATATATATGTAGATACACTGTATATAAGAAATACTGTATATTTTATATTTAGCCAGTTTCATATTATTTACCTGGTACTGTAAAGCTATGTTGTTTTGTCGTGACCCTTGATTCTGCTGATGACCTTTATCTAAATTCACTATATATGTGTTTTCTATACAGATTTATATGAAACTATGTCTGATTGGGACCACGTTGACCCCATGGACATTATATGACCTATATTGCTACATTACCGCTATATAATGATATGCAGCAAATAACAAAGCCCCAGGAATTCCAGTTTTTCATGTGAAGATTTTTAAAGCTTTTACTTTATAAACATATATAAACCAGTCATGCCCCTGTTTGTCATGTTTTTAGTGAATCATGCTAATTTGAGCTCTCTTTATTAAAGGATCGTTTTCAGTCGCTCAAGTGTCTACTGATTGAAGTAAATCCGAAGACATCTCTGAATGACTTGTAAGGATAACACTATGAAATACATCAATCAAATTATAGTTTTTAGAAACAATCCCCTAGCCGCCACTATAAATGATGTTTTAGCCTAACATAATTTTGATAGAGAAGTGTAAGACCAAGCACATGCCGAAGTTATGGACATCCATATGTTTGGGGACACATTGTTTCACCTTTCTAGCTTGATTAATATATCTATAGGTGCTACCTATTTACGAAAAAAAACGCAAGATAATTATAAACAAAACTTAAAGAGCATACTTTGGCCATAAAAAAGGATTTATAAGTAATTGACTAGACAATAATAATGTTAATGTCATGTTTCTTGCATTATCAAAATATATTTGAAATTCATATTGATGTCGTCTATTATTACGAACAGAAAATAATAAAGTAAAGACTTTCAGAAAATCAAGGAATACATTTATAATGAACGAGGTTAAAATATGAGGGCCAAGATGATCCTTAATCGATCACCTGCATTATGGTAAAGAAGCAAAAAGATCAGCCCTTTGCTGATGCCACCTGGCGACTGCCTTTTTTAACCAGTCAATATGACTGGAACAAATTATGTAAGGGGTCACATTTCTGCTAAACCCTTTCCCTATTAGAGACGGTTTCTGAGGCCTTTGCAACAGACGATTTAGGAAAAGATTGTCGCCAAAAGAACAATTGCTCCGTATGAGAAAGTTATCCTTTTGCCACAATGTTTGATAAATAGCTCATGTATAGGAATTTGGGGTCTTTCATGCTGATACCACTTTTTTTGCGGGAAACAACGTCGCTTCATTGACGTTAAGCCAAGATGAAGTGTTACGGAAAAGACGTCACGTCCTTCTTTGGCTACGATACAGTCAAAATTTAGGTTCGGGCGTAGAAGACTAATGCTGTCGTTTTTTTGACGAACGGGAAAACATATTTCTTACAGAGTTCCATTTATATTTAACTTGTCGTACAAATGTTAATTCCCACATAACACATCACTTTAATGATCTTAAATATCGATTTAAAAAAAAAATGATTAAAAAGGCGACAATAATTTTTAATCCATGTTTTTCGTCTCACACCTGTTACCTTTATGTTTTTTTTTCGTATTAACCTTTGTACATATTGGCAGTTTTCCAACGTTGAGCAGTTTTGTCCTGAATATTTAAATAGTCTTATGAACAAAAAGTGACACATTAACACACTTGAACAGACCGAAGCACACCCCGAATAGCGTTGCATTTCGCTGTAAACAAATGCCAGTAGTACGCTGCAATTTTCACAGCATGTGTTCCATGAAGCATGCTCTTAGATAGACAATGCTAACGATGGTCTTTTTCAACCCAAATCATGGATGATATAATTTTGCTAAAAACCCCGCGTCGATTCATACGTGTTATTCTCTGGTCGAGTGGTTACGATGGAGGATTTGAAACTCGTCACATTTCCGGATCTAGTATTGATTACTCACCCTAGGAAAATGGACGCCGTGATATATCTTATTGCGCGAGTGCATCAGCACAAATGCATATATTGGTTGTGTTTAGAACTACAACTGTTGCAATGGGCATTGGGCTTGCGCATGCGCCGTGTTAATAGTCTTGATCGCGCATGCTCCGTATTTTACCGTCAGCTCTCGGATATTTCCGTATCAGTTCGTCACTAGACTGGTTCTCGTTCGAGTTCGCAATAGAACATTAAGATTAGTGAACCAGTCAATTTAATATGCGAGTAGTTTTTTATAATTAAACTGTAAATTAAAACCATAAGGTAAAGTGTACCGGCGTTTAGCCATCGCGGGTCACCCATCCAGGCACTATCCGCGATGAACGTTGCTTAACTTAACGAAAAGGTCAACCATTCTACCAACGTCGCTATAAAAGCCGGCTTCCACAGCAAGGCTGTAGAAGTGATATTTATACCTAAACCCCGTTCCGTTACATTTCTCCCTCTTTTCTCTTGACTTCAACCCGAAGTCACACAACTGAAGACAGGCAGTATACCAGAGCGGAGTCTATGTAACATCACTGGGAACCACCGGGCTTTTAATAACAGGAAAATGCAAATATTTTCATAATAAATGTGCTAAATTCTGCAATTTTAAGAATATATTAAGGGAAAAAAAAGGTCAACACGTTGGGAAAACGTATTTTTGTTTTCGATTTTTTTTTAACTAAAACACTATTGTTATCATATATTTATATCATATATTTAAAAGCGGGTTTCGTGTTTTTCAAATCAAACAGTATTTCTTAAGCCATACAATGCAGATTCCCGCGCTAACATCGAATTGCTGCATCTTGCAGCAACTCTTGTATACTATTGAAATATGATCTCTTTTTGCCAGGCACTAGGCGGACATGCATTTTGTAAAATAAGTATGCCCTCGCTACGAGGTTGTTATGTCACATGTGCATACGCATCGCTTCTTGTACAAGTTAACCGACCTAAGGCTATGGTCACATGTCACAGTGACTATATTAGTGTCACAACGTCATCGCTCTAGCGAATTTATTTCTTATCCGATTGGTATTAAACTAAGCACATCTGTTCACAAGCATTGCCTTGTGTACGAGTTCCACGACCTATGTCAAAGGTCTAGGTCACAGTGGTTTGTACTAAAAGTCTTTTTCGCTCTAGCACTTTCATTTGTCGACATAATTATTTCATACTTTATACACATGTTCAATGACTAGAGAGCATGGATGAGCTGACGTAGGTCAAGGTCACAGTGGATATAAATCATCTGTACTAAATAACCCTGCGATGGGATTTGTAAAGTCAGTAGATGCTCTTGTTTAATTATCGAGCAGCTCACCAACCAGGAAAATGATCTTATTTCATTTTCGACTTTGTAAAAGCAGCAATGCGGAAGTAAATCCCTTGAAATAAACGTTTTACATGCATGTAACAGTAACCACATTTTATGAAATACCTTTTATGTCATAAATACTTACGTAAACAATTAGTGATTTGCTCATCATTTCCAGCACATTGATGGCCTACGACTGAAGGTGAAGGGTTTGTACAGGTGCGTGTTCTTTTCTTTATCCCACGATCACCTAATAGATCACAGTTTGACCAGCTTCCCCATGATGACCACCTACCATTTATAACTGTAGATAAATCAACATACGCATTTTTCTGTTTTATCAGACTATATTTCTTTTATGTAACGTATTATTGAACGGTACCACTAAGGTACCGTACCGTCTATTGTAGTGTTGCATTTTCAAAAGTATACATCAATTGGATCCCATATTTCAACCATAAATACATAGTTAATTTGGGAACCACATTCCAAAAATGTCTCCATCTAAGAACTCTTAATACAAGTAGTACTTAACATCAGTCAATATATCTGAATTTAGAATAGTAGCATTGAAAATGTAAGTGGTTTATGAGGTTCATGAAGTAATGTGTGTACAATGATTCTATCAAGATCGAATGAATTATTATCAAGCAATGTAGGAATACACGAACACATTGTTTATATTTTTGTACCGTTTACATACTGAACTATTTTGACCTCCATGCCAGATTGGATTGAGATTAGACTATATCAAAAGTATACATGGGTCAGAGAATAATAAAACTATACATGGGTCAGAAAATAGGGGCCATATAACACTTGGAGTCGGAATATTCGTGTATTGGCCAGGGTCTACAATAGAAATACTAAAAAACTATGAGTTTTAGGTACATTTCTGGGCTAAAGGTTACTTTTAAAGATTAAAAATGTAAGAATTAGACGTAAAGCATGAGTTTGAACTGACTCTTTGATCTTTGGTCAAAGGGAAGGAATTCATTTTCCATAGGCGACCATTATAGCATTATGGGTTTTGGTTCGTTACTAGCAAATGAATGAACACATATACCTGTATCAAACTAAAGTTCATTCTTAGAACTACCAAAAAAGCAAAACAAACTCACATGTTCACCGTTTTTTGACAGAACTAGGAGGTCAAATCAAAAGTGACCCTTATCCCGCACTGAATTTTACTTTCAATTTCAGAAAATACAGCATGTTCTAAAAATGGCTATTAGAGTGTCAATATAGCTAAAAGCAAACACTATTTTGGTTATAAGTCAGTCAGAGGTTATTCAACTTCATATAAATCACTTTCAACCTTCAAGAAAATCATTATTGTCCAATCGGAGCCAACCTCAGTCTTATATATTCATCTGAAATTCCTTCCACAAAATTGTCTGCCCGGCAAGCCGATCCGATTTACTTCCCTTTGACGTTGAGTCTACTTGTGCATAACGAAACGATGCCTTGTGAGCTAGGAGCATTAACAAAAGTACCATTTTTTCAGTTGAAAAGTGTGCGAAAAGGAGCTGGAAACGTCGTATTATCTAATGCATCCTCAGACTGCATTTAGGTATTGGTCCCATAGAAGCTCATCATTTGTAGGCTAGCCCCACACTCTTACACTATCGGTTTATCACATTTACCTCTGTCACAGGCTCGAGCTACTTTCGGGTTTCACGTGACTTTCTATATAGGTGACCTACATAACAGATGTATTAATCTTTAAATTTGTAAAACTACCGAAAAGTAGTCCGTAGCTTGTTGCTAAATAAAAACTTTGTTTTTGATTAGCAAAGTTAGAAAAAGATCCTGTCACAAGTGTAAAATGTCAGTGCTTCCATCAGTGACAACTAAGTCAATTACAATACAGTAATCATGTTTCGTCAAGAATCTTGACATTGAACCTGTTGCAGAGATGAAAGTGAGTGTAAGGAACGGTCACTCTGCGATAGGAGATTGCGCTAGCCCCCTGCGATTTTTCGAGTTTAGGGTAAAAATAGTATTTTTCTACATTTGTTTGCGACCTTGCAAGCCGTTTGTAAGTGCTATAAATTTCAAAAATCCGAATTGATACATTGATTTTCTGTTATTTTCTAATAATTCTGACATCTGTTGTTGCATCAATATCGTTTATATCATTTCAGTGATTCCGTGCCAACTGTTGTTTGGGTAACAGAGAAAAATGTCAGACGTTATCTTCGAAGAGTAAGTTTCAACTGTGTATTGCCACCATAACACAAGTGTACATAGGTCAGAGAATAACAAAAGTATACATGGGTCAGAAAATAACAAAAGTATACATGGGTCAGAGAATAACATGTGTATACATTGGTCAGAGTATAATAACAGTATAATAGGTCAAAGTTAATTAAGTAATTAAACAATTGATCATACTCTGACCCCAAGTCAGTTTAAACGGTATTTTAATCAATGATATCCGATAGATATCGTGCACGATTTTAACCTCTCCCACATACAACAAACCAGCTGCAGACGACTTTCAAACATCTCGGCAAACAAACTTATAGAACCTCACTATAAAGCGCGTTATAATTATTGAGAACAATTAAGTTTCGCTACACATGCATCAAACTGAAGGCTTAATGAGTTAACTACTGTATAGGAAATGTAGATTAACCCTTTCCCACATACAACAAGTATATAACAGACAACATTGAACATATCTAGGTAAAATATATGGTAATCTCAATAAATGAAAGTATAATTATTGAAAATAATTGTGGCAAAAGGAGAAATTGCTCTGATATATGTTTACATAATTTGTAATTATGCAACTGTGTTACCAGCTTTTTATACTCATACCAGTTCCAATGGTACCGTCCAACAACACTTTAAGTGCTTTGAATTATGATATGCACTGACTGTGAGAATCAAGGTTGTGGTACAATAGAGATACAGACAGAGCAAATATTGTTGTACCAGGTGAGTACCGAATACTATCCCATAGTGTATCGGCAACACTGGGAGCAATATAGTCCAAATATGGATAGTAGCCTCATTTTCGTCTTACACCTACCCCAAACCCATATTATGCCATATGAAAGCGATAGGAAGCGTCTTTTTAACACAAACTATCCTTGTTTTCAAGTACCGTATTACATATTTGTTTAATTCCTCCAGTTTCTAACTTGTTTTTTGCAACTTGAATGGTTATATATACAATATACATGAATGTAGTCCATCAAACTGGATTATAAAAAAAGCTTGAACATAACAACATTGTTAAACAATCTAACCTAGTATTTTCTTTTTAAGAAGATGATTATGAGTAAGAAAATTAAACTGATCACTATCATGCGTGTTCATGCTAATTTTGGACAGGGTCAACATATGTTAAAGGTGCAAAGATGTGTAAAAGAAATATAGTTTGGTTTATTTCAATCCAGCCCCTATTCATAAAAAAGTTGCATGATTTCACCAAATATGTCAGTGTGTGCCTCGGCCAAATATATAGTTGATTTACAATTTATTCATCAGATAGAATTCAGTATTGTCCAAAATCAATAGCATCTTAGTCTGTTCTTGGCTACCTTGGTTATGTGGACATCTATTAGGAGTTGTAACGAATCGTCTACGCTATACTTATTTTGATATTGTTCGTTGTTTTAAAAGTGTCATATATCAATTGCATTTACCTGGACATTCAACGCTGTTGCACACATCACTGTCTATGTTATTTCCAACACAGTTCCAACCAAAGGGAGACGGTTTCGGATTGTCACATGTACGTGTTCGTTTCTTGAGTCCCCCTAAACATGTTCTTGAGCACGATCCCCATGAGGCCCACTGGGACCATCCGCCATCTTTCAAAATCAATAACCATTTATGTTTTGTTATTAAATGTTAAAGGCTCTAGTTTCTGTAAATTCAATTGTGAAAATCAAACAGAGAAATATATTAGTTGATTCTTAATTTATAATAGTTTGATCAAATACTATAACAATAGCATTCTTTGTCCAATTAAAGAACATCGTCTCATCGCATGTGTACGTAATCCTATGGCATCAACTTGTCGACTTCATAGCAAAACGACAACTTGATATTAGGCGTTTAAATTCATGGTGTCGCGCTTAATATTTGAAATCGACTAGTCGAAATGTCGAAGTTTTCGGGTAGATATTATCGAACTAATTTCAACTTGTCGACCTGTAAAGTAACCGTGAGAGTTCGATGACCTGAAATAAGCCCGAAAATATCGACCGAAAACATCGACCTTTCTTAGGTCAAATATTCGGTGTGTGACATGACGAAACTCGACGCCTTATATCAAGTTGTCGTATTAACGCTATGAAGTCGAAAAGCCGGTTGAGAAAACAGGATTCCGTACATTTCCTATGTCTGTTTCATATACAATTAAACAATACTTTTTATCATATTTGTCCTAGCTTTGCCTGACATCCATTTCAAGCTTGACGTATTTTAACATAAACCTTATTTCAATCGACACTATTTCTGATACATATTCAATTATGCTTTTAATAGTCCATATATAATTCACATCTTTGTAAGTATGAGTTAAAATATCCCCAATCATTATTATATTACCTGAACAAGCCCTTGTGAAACATGCACGATCGTCGCGGGCGTCTCCCCAGCAAGGATCGCCATCGAGTCCAGGATAAGGATTCGAACATGTTCTGTCTCTGCGTTCGAGTCCAATACCACAAGATACACTGCATAGTCCCCACCCCGACCATCTACTCCATTGACCATGAACTTTAAAAAAAAAAAATGAGATTAACAGTTTAGATAAGCCTAATTAGTACAATTTGATATGAGCCGTACCGCGATAAAACCAACATTGTAAAGTATCGACCCGGATCAGCCTAAACGTGCCGCGCAGCCTTACCCAGATAGACACTTCTCGCCTCCTGTGATTTTCTTTTCATGAATCAATACTCTATACCTCTATCCCTCTGAGACGGAATGTGTCGGCCCGGATCAGTCTGCGCGGACTGCGCAGGCTGATCTCGGTCGATACATTACGCAGAAGCCATAATGTTGGTTTTTTTCGCGGGACGGCTCATATGAAATACGATCTGGTATTAAACAGTTACGTGGTAGGAAAGAACGCATCCTATAGTTTGATTATGAAAAAGGTTTCATAAAAAAGAAGAAGATATTTGAAGATGTTCATTAACTAAGGAACCATATAGGGATATTTAAATACATTAATACAATTATGCTGAGATGAAATTACAAATACACACATATCAAGATGATTTTCTTTGGGCACAGTCTTTACGGTAACAGAGTTTCGAAATACATTCTGATTTATCACGTATGATGTGTCGTGCGATTTAAGCAATAGACGTCCTTTTCATATCGTAAGTATTTAAATTGATATTATATCATACATTATCATAATCATTGGCATGTTAAATTGGATTACATGCGCACATGGTCACATTTGCTCATCACTTTACAAATGTTCATAATTACTTGGACATTTTCTTGAAAAACAAGCACCGGTCTCGGCTCCTTTCCCTTGACAGTTTAATCCACCATTTTGCGGAGCTGGGTCGTTACAAAGTCTTACTCTCGCCTGTGTACCATTTCCACAGGTCACTCCACAACTAGACCAAGGCTGCCATGCTGACCATTGTCCGTGCACTGAGATACATGAAATATTCATATCTTTAATATATTATCTATTTTACATAATTGCAAATTAACATTTAAATTTATTTATTAAAAAAACCCTGATAAAAGTAACAAACTCAATATTGCAGAATGTTAACATTTAAAAGCAACATTTAGCCTAGAATAAATGATATAAATTTGTGATTGGATAACTAAACGGTAAACAAAGAAGACAGTGAACCTATTTTAAGTTTCTTCTATGTGAATATGTATGTATTGTTGATCGTTATTACTCAATTCAAGCAATAACTATTACTATTACTATAGAAATGGAAGTGTTTAACACTTAATATATAATACCCTGCTGTCTGGAGTGAACATTCAGGTCACATTTTGTTTAAATGTAATACATTTATGCATAAGATATGTCAAAAGTTGAATTCATTTTTATGATAATACATATAAACATCACTCTTTACATCACATCACATGTATTAGTGTGTCAAGCAAAAGCCTAAGTACAAATACGCATTCAAACCATTCGTGAGATTATACTCTATTTATATTATGACTACTTTATTATACTATACGGTATATTGTAACATCGACATATCTATTTCTTGGTATCCGATATATACTTTAAAAGTCGTCAGATACGACAAGGTTGCTCTGTATCAATGGCAGTTTTGATATGTACCAACTTACATTTTTTTCGGTCGTGCCTGTGAAGACATTAACCATTACATTAATCTTCTGTCATGCCTACATATAAATTATAGAAATTCAGTGAATTATATAATCATTTAAACTCACAGTGAGTTTTAACTTTTGTAGTGAATTTATAACTTTTCGCTTTACGGAACTACTTTTGTTTCGATGTTGTTAACAGTATTTATGAAAATACCGAGTCTTAAAAACGAGTATTAACTCGATTTAACAATTCGATAAAGTTGATATGTACATCTACATTTGTGATAACATATTGAATAGACCCAGTAGGCCTATATTTGATGACTTGTGAATCAATAAAAGCCAATGTTTATATTAAAATAAAGTAACAGTTATTTTAAAATGTTATTGTGTCACTAGGTATTAGAATGATCATCTGATTCCAAAGAAACCCATTAGTAAATGCCAGATCTAAACGAATGTACAAATAATTAAAAGCTATCACCTGTTGAGAATACTATCAAGAGAAACAACACATGAAAGAGTGTGCGTAAATTGACGAGCTTTATTTCCATGTAGATCTTTTGTTTTTAGATACTATAAGCAATATCTTTCTCTAGCTCGAATGATTTTGATATTAATATCTATTGTGGATAATCGTGCTTGAACACGATAGTTAATAGTTTTTAAATCAGTTTTAGACGGGAGGAAAGCGGGAATGAAGCTATAATTTTATAGAATCATGTTACGAGTAACAGACATCGAATACATCAGATGTAATTAAGAATAGAGTTTTAGAGTATTCTTACTATATAGGAATGGCGTATGTCGCCTGTTTTCATCCTCAATATAGATCCAGCCATCTTGTAAGAACACAATTTCTCGATCGAGGTGACTCAAATGTTCTCCATATCAGACCCAATTTCCTTTGCAAATGGCTTCCATCCAATTAATCCCAGAAATACATTGACAAATGACAAGATTATAAACCTTTACATTTAAAATATATGGTTTAAATGAACAGTTGATTTTGTTTTAGCGAGACCTGCCAAAAAATCATGATGGGGAACCTGAATTTCCTCCGCGCAAGAAATGAGTTTGGTAGATAAGACAAAGCTTTAGTTTGTCATTAATTCTTTTAAAATAAGTAACATGGGTTTTCGTCAATATTACCGGTATTTATTAAACCAAAGTGTTTATTTAAAAAAGATCGGCTACAATGGCGACCGCATTACGCAAACTGTACGCATTACGTCAAGTTTCGTGTAATTCGACTGGGGATACATACGGGGAACTGATTACGGCTCAAGCTCCATACGGGGAATTAGATACTACATATCAGCCCAAGTTATGTGACTTTTTACACAGAGCACTTCCAGAGAACTCATTTAAAGTTTTAAAGAAAGAGATGAATTGTTTGTATCAGTTTCAATGTATTATCAAAATTGCTATCATCTCGTGAAAAGCAAAGTGTGATATTTTCAAGATGGCGAATGTATGTTATGGTGCAAACATACACATAAACGCATGTGCTTAATAAATAAACAAGTCTATTTAGATTTACAGAAATTTTGAAATTTTGTTTCTATCCTCTACATTATATTCATATTTTTATAAGTATGTTATAATTTAAGAGTTAACTTCAAAATCCCCTCGGTGGATATAACAGGGTAGTCAAAATCCCCTCACATAAAGATAGGCTACTCAAAATACCCTATATAACTATCAGGGTAGTCAAAATCCCCTCAATATAACTATCAGATTGTATATACTCTATACTCTTACAAAACTAAATGTAAATTTAAATATAGTACATCATTTCTGTTTTATTTTGTTACTTCAATGGCAAATCAGCTAACAATTTAACTTCCAGTCATTTAATTTGCCACAATGTTTTCAATTCTGTCAATTATTATCTTTCATTAACATAGATTTTTCATATTTTTTGCCCTGATGTCTTCTAAGTCGTCTACTGCATATTCTTTTTTTTGTGTGAAAAAGAGTTAATATATCAAATTTTGTTGTGTTAATGTTTTATTTATCTTTAGCTATCTCTATTTTAGCATTTGGTTTTTCTAATTTAGGCGCACCTTATCCGCTACTCAACATATTTGCTGTTTCCTAATAAGAATGACAAAGTATATAGAGGGGATTTTGACTACCTTGCTAAATATAATAAGGATGTTTTAGTATCCTGTTAAATCCATTAAATTTTAGCAATATGAAATGTTTTGGACCAAGGGGATTTCTACTGCAGAGATTTTGATAGGCTCCTATAATTGGTTTACATTTCATGTTCAAACATATACTTATGAACTTAAAATAAAACTTTAATAATAATTTAAAATTGTGTTGAACTCGGGTAATCCTGTTTAGATGAAAGTGATTACGTGTGCGAGTAATTTAGTTGAATTATGAGTGTGTTATGTTCATGCAAATTATTTCCATAATACTTATTTATTCAAGTCAATAAAATATTTATATCTTTCTATCTGTATTATTTACAAATGCAATTAACTTACCTATTGGATGATCACAAAATCCACATAATTTAGGACACTTTATCTGTGCATGATATGTGTCTCCACAGATGTTAAACACACTACTGACGGTTTGACAGTTAAAATCTGGATCATCTTTGCAGGTCCCAGAATTTGTTGCTGTAGAAGAGAGAACGTCTTCATTTACTTTCCAAAGCTGTTTGAATTCATATTTTTACAGATATTTGACAATGTTATTCAATATATACAATTTAATACCCAATAAGCAATTGACACCATTTTGTTGTATTGTTCTAAGATTGTATTGCAAAAATGCTTGCTCTTAGTTGTAGTGGTGGGGAAGATTGTAATCCATACCTGGTGATATTTCAGGAGATATTGAATTCTGTTTATAAGTAACTTCATAATTCTCCAAAAAACATGGCTCGTCTTTCTGCTATAGACTATCCTAAATTCTCATTCTTCTAGGTTTAAAGAGGTTTTCACACTTCTCGGCTCAGTCAGTTAAGAACATTTATAGTATTTTGTCTGTCTTCCTTGAGGAAGTTCTGCCAAAGCATTCTCTCTCTACAAACCCATTTTCACTTACAAGATCATTTATTTTGCCCATTTTCTCACGTATGTTCTTAAACACATTGCTATTCTTACCCAGATGTACCAGAAGAAGAACCTGTGCTATTCAGAAGTTGAACTTATTCTTCTCTTCACCCTTTCTTCTCTGGATAATTTGAAGGACGAAATAAATGGTGCCACTCTTTCTTCTGTTGGTCTAACCTGTTCCCTTTGTTCCTGAACTTCATCAGGATTGACTTTTTCTTTTTTCATGGACACACTATTCGGGATTATTTTGGTCAGAGGAAGTTGTCTTTATCTGTTTGTGATCATATTGTATATAGTATGATCTTGAACTTGAATAAGAGGTTTACTAACAATGAAGAGTCCTTGATCATGAAAACTCTTTCGTCTCTTTTCAATCTTCCTATTCCTGATGGTAAAGTAGATGAATGAATGAGTTGAACAGTTTCTGGAAGTTTCCAGGGCTTTTGCATCTGATCCAGCTAATTCAGTCCTTGTAGACTCCCATTCATGTGCTTGTATTGTTTTGAGAAATCGGTCCATGTATCCAGCTGTAGCTGAGATTGCTGAACGTTTTATGTTTGTTCGAGGTGTTTTTCTTAACAGAATTTGATAAAAACTACACCTAGGAATTGTTTATCAACCTTTTCACTGAAATATTTGATGGAATTATCAATTGATGGCCCTCCAGTTTCAGATGTTCCATACTTTGAAGCATTCAAAATCTGGTCAGGCAAAAAGACTCGCATAATGTTAAGTTAAGTTATTCCAGAAAAAAATGCTCTTACCAGTAGAAATGGTATAAAAGGTTGGAGAAGTAGGGAAAATGTGAAAGGAAATAACAATTGCAGCGTATGTTTATGTATTTATTGTTAAGAAGTTGTAAGATCATATCAAAAATAGTAAATACTATGAAACTGCCAATTTGAAAACAGGAGGACCATGTTGGCAGTATATCGCTTACTTGAGTGCAAGAGCTATCAAGTATACACATTTAAGACATGAAGAATCAAAGGAAAATTTAACAGCAGGTTTAGGCAGAATATTTTTGAAGTTTCTGCCTTATAATATTGAGAAATCTCTCAATGTTAAATCAACTTCCATCAAGTAGAAATAATTATATAAACCATGTTCTAGACAGGGATAAAGTGTTTGATCAATGCAAAGCTCATCAAGACAATTATTCTGACAAAGATTCAAAATGCAACCTCCAGAGTGTAATCAAGATTTTCCTTCATTCGGCCTAGTGACCTTTTTTTTTACCTGATATGACCCATATTTGAAAATGGACTAGATATTATCAATAAAAACACTCTTACAAAGTTTCGCTGCTGAAGAAAAGAATGCGGCCTCCAGAGTATTAACAAGATTTCCTTCAATTTTGCGTAGTGACCTAGTTTTAAACCCGGCATGACCCATATCGAACTTGGCATAGATATCATTAACATAAACACTCTGACCAAAGTTTAAAAAAATGTTGCTTCTACAGTGTTGACAAGATTTTTCCTTCAATTTGGCCTAGTGACCTGGTTTTTGAACAGACATGACCAGCATTCATACTTGGCTTATATATAACCAACACAAACATTCTGAAAGTTTCAACATGCACACATTAAACATGCAGAATCCAGAGTGTTTACAAGAATTACCCTTCAATTTGGCGTAGTGACATAGTTTATGACCCAATATGACCCCTAGTCTAACTTGACCTAAATATAATTCAGAAAACTTTCCAGCTGCTGAAGCAAAAAATGCGGCCTCTAGAGTGTTTACAAGATGTCCCTTCAATTTGGCCTAGTAACTTAGTTTTTGACCCGGCATGACCCATATTCGAACTTGGCCTAGATCAACATTCTGACTTAATTTTAAACTCATGAAGCAGAAAATGCAGCTTGAACAGTGTTAACGAGGTTTTCTTTCAATTTGAATATTCGAATTTGGCCTACATATCATGAAGACAAACATTCTGAAACAGTTTTAAAGTGCTCAAGTTAAAAATGCAGCCTCCAGAGTGTTAACACGATTAGCCATCAATTTGGCCTAGTGACCTTGTTCCTGACCCAATATCACCCATATTCGAAGTTGACTTAGATATTATTAAGACAAACATTCTTACGAGAATGCCGTTGATACATCCATGGCGCTTGAGGGCACCTGCACAGCGCTATTGGGTCGCCCGGTTGAGGGAGAGGTTGGCGTTTGCACGTTACCGCCACAACTTAGTTATTGGTGCATTAGTGGCTGAAAATAAGAGGCATTGGTCTCATTCACTTCACTGCCACTCTCCTACTTTTATGGGTTCTGCACTCTCCTTCTACTTCAGTCCTCCCATCTTTACTAGGGCATCTTATAGTACTGTTAATCTGACACTTTTGTGATAGACTGTGTGTTAACGTGTTACCTTCTGTGAAGAGCGCGACTGGATGATCTGATGAATGTTGTTGTTGTTGGTTGAGGTTGTTTACCCTCGCAGCTATCGAAGAAAGTTGTGTGGAATACTGGTGTGAAAAACACTAGTATAGGTAAGTAAATAACTGTTGCCCGCGAAGAAAGTTGTGTGGAATACTGGTGTGAGAAACACTAGTATGGGTAGGTAGATAACAGTTACCCGCGACGAAAGTTGTGTGGAATACTGGTGTGGGAAACACTATAAATAACTGTTGCAGAAAGTTGTGTGGAATACTGGTGTAAGAAACACTAGTATGGGTAGATAGGAAATCTGGTCGTGGCGATCTCAATTAACAGCAATTGGCAGGCTGCCATCACCGAACGAAAACCCGGTTCGACGGCTGTTTAAAACAAATTGGCTCAAGAAAATGTTGGGCCAGTTTGACCCCTGGTTCTTGAGAAGGATATGTGATGATGTCTGCGGCAGAGTGGCGATCACTTTTGTTGATTACCTAAACATGTATTTTCAAAGACATTATGAAAGTATAAACGCCAACAATAGAGGGTTTTGCATGAAACTTATGTACCTAAAATTGTAGTGGTGCATACGTGCTTATTACAATTATCTGTACTACAACATTGACTGCAGTCTATTTTGTTTGAAACGTCTCTTCCAATAATTGACAGTGGTGCTATCGTGGTCGTTGCAGCTCGACATACCTTGAAAAAAGAACACATATGGGAGAAGTTTATTCTATTGTATCATTTGGAAGTCTTTTTTCGGTGTCGTCCCTCTTTGCCAACTTTGAGTTTTGCGATTTGAGGGTGTAACAAAGTTTGCAAAGTGAAATTAAACCCTTGTTACATTTGAGAAACAATGGAGACACACAGTCCCACAATAATCTTCACTACTCAATATCACCACTGACCCGAGTCCTTTCAGACTGTTCTAACGCACCAAGAACTCGGACATATGCTTTCCGAATCAACCAATAAAGTACTATAGTTTGAGATTAATTAGGATTAGGATAATGTGGACGCAACCTTTTTGTAAACCCACATTTAAACAATTGAAGTGTAATCCTTTGGGTTAACTAGAATAACAATTTATGTAATCCCCATAAGGGTGCTATATATATGGAATACTATGTTGCAGGAACGATAAATTGATTCGTATTGTACGACAAGTAGATTGGAATAATCGATATCTTACGAGACCGAAGGACGAGTAAGATGTGGATTTTCCCACGCTACGAGTCGTGCAATACAACCCATTTATCGCTCCTGTAACGTTATTTTCCTGTTATTATATACCTACAATACATTAAGAGTGAAAAAAGTAACAAATATACAGATCCAATTCATTTTTTATAGAGATTACAACTTTTTAAACGTAAAGTGAAGAGTATGTATGGCGGATGAATATTTACATCACTACTTAGGCCACGCCCCATGGAATGTATTCTAATACGTAGGTCCCGCCCAGTAACATCATGAAATTAAACGTTCATTGTTTTGCGAGAGAAAATGACTAACACAATCTTTATTTACGGTTTTTTATTAAATTTGACTCAATGTTTTCAACATATTTATCGTTGAGTTAAAAGCCGATCGTTTTGTTAATTTGTACATATTATATATACTTCATTATTTAGGCTATTATAATTGAAAACTCATTCATCTGAGCTGTTAGTGTACCATTTTGAAAAATATTTTCAAATTGTTTAAAATTGTATTGTATTGAATGAAAGAAATACCTGAATTAGTCTACATCCCAAGGTGAACCGTGTTTCAGTACCAACTCCCGTCGTATCAGTGAAACAAAACTGTTTAAACAGAATAAAATTTAGATACATTGTGTGTCTTTGTATATATGTTTATTCCATAGACATATAAATACTGAGATTCGAATCACCGCGAAATCTCGCATTCTATCAAGGAACGGCGATAGTCTCGCGGATCATAATCCATGTCCTGCACGCGCTCATATCAAGCGTCTAACGACCCCGACCACGATCGGAAACCATCAGTACACTTAGATGATAATAGAATGACAACATTTACATAAAAAGTATACGCGATTTCCTTTTTTGTCCCATCTGTATTTATATTTATTTGACTGTTAAATCAATGAAATGTGAGAAAAAGCAAATGTTATTTGTTTCATTAAACAGATTAACTAATACAAATATGTTACGACTGCTTACGTATTCATGTTGACTGGATACATCATTTATCGCACTCTTGACCGTTATAATCTAATTGTTTACACCATCTTTGAGTTGAAATCGTGAAATAATAAATGGAGAAAGCCCCATGTGTCATTTACATAGTAAGGTCCGCTTATGGATAATGCATTATTCAGGAAATATATCTCATTTTGAGTGATATACCGTCTCTTATATCACGATTTAGAGTTCAGCTGTGTAGTAATTTATTACGAAGGCCGAATGGTCTGAGTAATTAATTTATACACACCTGAACGACAACTCGTAATATAAGAGCCAGTATATCACTCAAAATAAGATCTATTATAATTCTAGCACTTTTTTATAACTTAAAGGGATACTACTAAGGGGGGAACTATGTTTTGACATGACGTGTTGCTTTCAATAATCAAAGTACAAAGTACTGAAGGTAGAATTGCGATCGTTTAAGAAGAGATACAGAAGTGCATATATGAATATTTATTTTACCGGTTACCTTCAGGCAAAGTTTCAAGTGTGTAACCCTTTCCAGTGCTAAGATTTTGCCTCAACCTGAAACTTTAACCAAAATGTTGACGAACAGACAGACGGAGAGACAGACATCGCCAATCTATAGACCGGAATTGCTAAAGCAATCCGGCCAAAAATAAAAAAAAATCATCCATTTTAGCAGTAAAATCCTGCCAAGAAGTAATGAATTGAGAAAAAAATGTGCTGAGAGGTCCATAATTTCAAACTTGCTAAGATTTGGTCTGTGCAATGAATATACAAATTGAAAAATGTATTGTTGACATGTATTTTCTACACCATCATTGTAATGTTGTTTATCATAAATAACATTATTCCTTTTTTTAAATAAACTTTTAATCAAAATGTGTGTCTCAGTGTTGTCTTCTTCAGCAGTTTGACAGAAACAAAGCCTAAATCTGAAATTGTGTCAATGTGTTATTTGTCAACTCTGTCCCATAAGTTTTGCTTGTGATTTGAACTCTCATAAAAAAAGCACGGAAAGGGACAACTTTCCCAACTTTGATTAAATATGTTTTCAATTAAATTGTAAAAAAATTCTTGTTTTTTGAAAGTTTTGTCATTATTATTTAAGACGGACATTATATACTAGAATAGCCAACTGACTATCATTTGAAAAAGTGTTTCTTATTTAAACCTTTCCCACTTGCATACGTAATTGCAGCCGACGACTTTCGAAAACATTGATGCAGAAGAAGAAATTGCTCATAACAAGCTTTCTCCTTTTGCAACAATGTTTTCAACTATATTCAATGATTACACTTCCAATAAATGTGATTTTCTGTATCTTTGCTCAGATTTTTTTTAATTCGTCTGCTGCAGAGTTTTTATATTGTGGGGTGGGTTGTGATTTGTTAAAGGGCAAGCAGGATTGGGAATTGAGTGTTGCACTTATCCTAATGAAACATTCGCCTGCCTGTGCATGTTTTAGCTTAACTTAACTTGTTAATGTTCTTTCCATCATCAACTTAGTCATCTGTTAGTAATCAACTCTATGAACGAAATAATCGCGTCAAAATCTTGAATCGCGTCAAAATCATAACGAAATCAAAGTATTCTAAACGCTTTATAAACAAGTGATTTAAAGCGCTCAAATCATTTGATGAAATTTGTTTCTTTAGACGCGGACCTTGTCGAAAGCACCTATCCAAAATGCAAAGTTAATCGTTGTCGAAGGAATATATGGACTGAGAGAAAGAGAAAGAAAAGGCTTAGCAATGCATACTATCTTTATGAATAAGGACATGAACGAATATGTATGGACTAGCGCCTAGAATTTCGTACTAGCCGATCCTTCATTCCACTCGCTTATGCTAGCGGGCGAGTGGATGTTTACATCTCTGCCGAGAGGTAAAAAAGGGTTACAATTTACAAAGGGTAATTGCGCGGTGCAGTGCTATATTGGCGTAGTGATATCTAAATACTTGTGTACACTTTAAATATGATATTTACACTTACACGACTTGTTATTTTCTATTATAAGCTTGAATAATCGGATTTTTTTTCTTAACTCTATGTTTGCTTTTGTGAGCATTCGTAAATTAGTCAAACCAAAAATTGCACTTAATTGTTGGTGGTGAAGGGCATATACATCACGTGACTTCAAACTCACTATGACTATGGCAGCCTCTGCGCATGCGCAAGTCTACCAATAAAATCACGTGTTGGCTATTTCATCTTTACTCCCTATTGTATTTGTTTTGGAAATATTCGATTTTTTTCAACTAATAAAAAACATTTTGAAATCAGTTTTATTAACAGTCTATGAACATATTATTTCCATGATATATTTTTCAAATTTTCATATACTCATCGTGGGCATTTTGTTACCGTCTCATGCTAACACAACGTTTTCGATCGGTAAACAGTATGCTGTTACATGGCATGCGCGTCTAAAATGTTGGACATGCACGTGATTGACATCATTTAAAACAAGTACGTCACCGTTGCAATTCAACTTTCCAAACGGCATTTACAACAAAAGCTCGTGACTTCATTCATAAAATGTCAAGCCCAGCGTAGTTTCGCATGCGCTCTAAGAAACGTTGTATGAAAAATACTCGGGAGGAAATTTCAACAGCCAAAAATAGTTCCGGAAGTTTAGAGTGATATACCGCGTGTTAGAATATTGAGTAACTATAATTTTGTACACGGACGTTACAGTTAGAAATGACTAAAATCATGAACGTAGCAAAGCTGAAATCACAGCATGAAATGAGAAGTAAGAATAAAGGGATATCGAAGTTCTCTACAAGCGTAATCAGCGAGTGGTATTATACCGCAGACAGGACTAGTTTATGGATTAGTAACATGACTAACACATCTTGCCGTACCCGCGAGATATTTGCGAGAGGTGTTCTTTGTGAAGCTCGAGTATCCTATCTCCTTAGTTATATGTCTCTGTACATGTATATGAATGCATATAGGGTTTTTAAGGGAAATTTCTAAATTGTTGGTGTCGAGATAGTTTGGTCCAAGTGTCCCGTTAGGCGCGTAAAAAGCAATTTAGATGGTTGCACGTATACATTCACATCAAGGTATACTACTTCTGATGGGTTCTGTGATTTCCTTACGACGTCGGTATTTATTAACGTTGTAATGACTCGGCGATTTCCGTCTGAAGTCGTGAGAGATCGGTATTGTTCGTAGACTTGTCGGTCATTTCCAATGAAAATGATCGAAAAGCCCATGTACACGACCTATATTCAACATTATACGGACATTGAAAAACCAATTAAATATGTTATATTATTATTTTGAAAATTAAACGATATAT